>OOIL02004269.1:37172-123985 GCA_900332095.2 Cuscuta campestris | reverse complement strand
TAATTTAAAATAACGTGTCTGGGTAAAACATACTTTTCGGTTCAACTTGTTCCAAATTGAGATCCGTTCACGTTGTTGGATTCAATTCGTCAATTCTTACCCAACGGTATAACTTTTATAATCAATCAATAAGCATTTATAAGTTCCACCTGGTCCGTCTTAATTGTTTCGCTTAACTAACACTGTTCAGTTATACTTTAATTCTTTATATTTAAATCAGATTAGTCACCAAATATTGAGACGATTAGAATCTATAAAGTGTCTTTTAATTCTTTAAAAGAATAGAGTATCGTAAATAAATAATTCTTAATTCTTATTTATTTACTTATCGATTAACTTCTAGACCGGTTTTCAGGTCGTTACAATTGAAAATGACAAGTTTGAGATATAAGTTTCACGTATACCACTTTAAAATTTTAATTTCTCCAACACTAAAGCATCACACATTTAAATTTTTACATGCATCATATCGTACCTAATTAGATCAAATCAGACAAAACAGATCTTATCGGATCAAATCAAATTCGAATTACTTAAGATTAGATCAAACTTTCACAGGAAACTTGTTTACTTATATAGGTTGTGTCCTAATTGCCTGATATAATCTTTAAATTCATCAGATCGAATCTAATCAGATCAAATCATACCAAAATCGATCTAAGCGGATCAAATCAAATTCAATTCAAATCCAATAAGATCAGATCAAATGTTTAAAAAGATATATTTACTTGTGTACGTTGTGTCCTATTTTCCTGATGTAATCTTTACATGCATCGGATCGGATCTAATTCGATCAAATTAGACCAAAACGGATCTAATGGGATCAAATGAATTTCGAATATAATAAGATCATATCAAACTTTCACAAGAAACCTGTTTACTTGTACAAGTTGTGCCGAATATAATTAAATAAAATTATACCAAAATCGATCCAATTAGATCAAATCAAATTCAAATCCAATAAGATCATATCAAATCTTTAAAAAGATATATTTACTTAATTGTGTACGTTGTTTCCTACTTTCCTGATGTAATCTTTAAATGCACCAGATCGGACCTAATTTGATAAAATTAGACAAAAACAGATCTAATGGGATCAAATGAATTTCGAATCTAATAAGATCATATCAAACTTTCACAAGAAACCTGTTAACTTGTATAGGTTGTGTCCTAATTGCCTAATATAATCTTTAAATGCATCAGATCAGACCTAATCAGATCAAATCAGACAAAACAGATCTAATTGGATAAAATCAAATTCATGTCTAATAAGACTAGATCAAATCTTCAAAAAGATCTATTTACTTCTCTACGTTGTGTCTTAATCGCCGAATCTAATCTTTAAATATGGGTATCTTGTGGAATTGACTCCATGTGAGTAAAAAATTCAATTAACAAAATAATGTACAACTAATTTATTATTTTATTAATATAATGGTAACAAATAGGTACTTTGACTATTTATTTTTTGGAAACCCATCTTGTACTTTCATGAAAATAGTTCGGTTTGATTCGAGATATAATTTGTTAGAACCATTTGAAAACTCACTTTTTAGTTCGGTACATTATCGTTTCAGTTCGAAACAATATCGAACCGTTATTTTTGCATACTACTAATTGAAAGTGTTATATAAGAGTGAGAAAATTTATGGACCAAAAAACTTTTTTGTTTCTAAAATTAGAATGTTGATTATAAAAATTTTAAGAGCAATGCTAGGGGTACACCAAAAGTGTACCCCAAATGTACACCACCCACTTCTCCACCACCCATTTTTATTTTATTTTTATTTATTTATTTTTTTTAAATTTCTTGCCTTTTTTTTGTGGACAAGGAGGGGGTGGGGTACAAATGGGGTACACATTTGGTGTACCCAGCATTTTTCAAATTTTAAAGCTCATCTCAAATTTTAGAATCCCTCCCTATTTTTCATTGCCCGCCTAACATCAATCACAGGTTTTGGATCGCTGGGCAGTCTCCACGAGTTACTGTTCACTGCCGATCTCAAACCCGCTTTCACCTTGAATTTGTTGAATTTTTGGACCGATTCTTAGAGCTCTAGAATCGTTTTGGGCATGGAAATCCATTCTTCAGCTCAATTTGACGTTTTGGGCGCTGGATTGAGCAAGAATCGCATGTCAACCTTCTCGAGTTACTGTTCATCTGCGACTTTTGAAGGTCCAATTCATCTCGGTCCAAGCTCGTTTGAAGGCCAATTTTTGGGGGATTATGGGCGACTTCGGATGCTCTTTCAACACCTGAAATTGGTTTTCCAAACCGGTTGAAGGAAGCTGCGAATTGAGCAAAAATTTTGGACTCGGAGTCACTGTTCACAGCGAGTTCTTCAAGTCCAGGTTTACCCATGCTTTTTGCTCGTTTTCCATCCCATTTTCTGGTATTCTATTCGTGATGCTTGTATTTCTAAAGAGTCGAGAATGTCTTCATATTTTCTAAACACTTATATGCATTTTGTATTCTGTAAATAATCTAATTTCAGATGCATGTATTCAGATTTAAAATGGATATAGAAGACATAATTCAATCATTAGGTGGAGACCTTTGTCCAATTGAAGCTGGATTGGTGAAGGCAACCACTGACCATCTCTTAACGATCATTGAGGTATGTGTTCTCCCTTCAGTTATTGTCAATCTAAATGACTTGATGTTAGTTTTAGAGTTTTTTCTACTCTAAATTGATGGTTGATAGTCTGATTTTGATTTTACTGATAGAGTTATCAAGAACAAGCCGTACCCAAAGTCAAGGTACTGCCGTGGTGTGCCAGACCCAAAGATCAGGATCTATGATGTGGGGATGAAGAAAAAGGGGGTTGATGAGTTCCCCTACTGTGTGCATTTGGTCAGTTGGGAAAAGGAAAATGTGTCCAGTGAGGCACTTTAGGCGGCACGGATTGCCTGTAACAAGTACATGACAAAGTTTGCGGGAAAAGATGCCTTCCATCTGAGGGTTAGGGTTCACCGCTTCCATGTCTTGCGTATTAACAAGATGTTGTCATGTGCTGGAGCTGATAGGCTCCAAACTGGAATGTGAGGTGCTTTTTGGGAAGCCACAGGGGGTTTGTGCCCGAGTTGCCATTGGACAGGTTCTTCTCTCTGTTCGTTGCAAGGATGCCAATGGAGTCCATGCTCAGGAGGCCCTTCGCCGTGCAAAGTTTAAGTTCCTTGCCCGTCAAAAGATCATTGTTAGCCGCAAATGGGGATTCACCAAGTTGAACAGCTCGGACTATGTGAACTACAAGAAAGAGAATCGTCTTGTGAATGATGGTGTCAATGCCAAGCTCCTTGGATGCCATGGGCCACTTGCAAATCGTCAACCTGGAAGAGCGTTTTTGACGGCTGTTTAAGACACCTTATGGGCACAATCCTTTGTTTTGGCGCATTTAGTGTTCCAATTTTGTGTTCAAGAAGATAATTTCTGCATGGAACTTATGTTNATATATATATATATATATATATATATATATATATATATATATATATATATATATATATATATATATATATATATATATATATATAGGGGCCGGTTCCTGTGAGAATGCACCTTGTGGAGAGAAATGAGAATAAAATCTAGCCGTCAGATCTGATGCATCGTACGGCTCAGATTGCATCCTGCGCTCAGATCTTGAGATAGTGCATTTTCGAAGGTTTATGGTGCATTTCGACGTGATGCATTTTCGAACCATTTTGGTGCATCTAATTTTGATGAAATCTTGACCCTTAGATCTCACAATCTAAAGCACTAGATTCATTCTCATTTCTCTCCTAAGATTGCATTCTCACTAGAACCAAAATTTATATATATATATATATATATATATATATATATATATATATATATATATATTACGGTTTCTATGAATTTTAAAAATAGTTCTACGCTATATAAATATATTAGTGTTACAAGGGAGTCAACTATTCTTGTAATAAACAACTATGCAAAACAAAACCGTGTGAAACATACAACTAACAATAAAATACTATTTCTTATAAGTTTAAAAACAGTTATAAATTAAATAACCAGACTATTGCTTAGAAATAGTAGTCTTAACTAATTATTGACAACTGTGGCAACAAAAACTGTATTTTTAGGTGAAACGGACTACTAATAATAGAGGACCGTTTCTCACAACTTCAAAAACAGTTCTACCCATAATTCATAGACTATTGTTCTAAAACAGTCTTCTATTCCTATTATAAACAACAGTGGCAAAAAAACCATATGAAACAGACAACAAACAATAGATAACTGTTTCTAATAAATTTAAAAACAGATCTAGAATTACAACCCAGACTATTGTTTAAAAAGAGTATTCTTAACTTGTTATTGACAACTGTTGTAAGAAAAACTGTATTTTGAACTGAGACAGACAACTAGTGATACATTACCATTTCTCGAAACTTGAAAAATAGTTTTAAAGCATAGCAGCTAGACTACGGTTCTGTTCCCAAGAAAAACTTACAATAGTCTGTTTTTTTTCAACTACTGTGTTTGCATAAACAGTAATTAATCAACAGTGGTCTGATGATGTTTTTGGCGTAGTGCTAGTCAATGTTGGGGAGTGGGAACGGATCCATTGGGCATGCCTTGTTCAAATCCGTGTAGTCGATGCACATTCTCCATGAAGGAGGCTTAGGCGCCAGAACTACATTCGTCAACCAATCCGGGTAGTGAACCTCCCGGATATGTCCAATGCTCTGCAAGGTTGCTACCTCCTTCTTCACGAATTCTCTCCTTTCTTGTGACAAATGCTTTCGCTTCTGCTTCACCGGTTTAGGATCTCGCAAGACATTAAGGCGATGGACTGCAAGCTTGTGATCCAGCCCTGGCATATCAGCTCGACTCCATGCAAAAACCTTCCTGAATCTTCTAAGGACTGAGATTACTCGTGACCTGAGTTTAGCCCCCAAGCCCTTTCCAATTCTGACCAACCTCCCCGGCGTGCCCGGCTCCAATTCCACCTCCTCAACGTTGCCAACAACTTCTATTCTAGGACGTCTCTCCTCGGCCCTTAAGAGCTGTGCAGTCACCTCCCCCACTTGGGTGTCGTACTTGATAGGCTGTTTGGTTGCCTTCAAATACCACGCCCGGGACACTCTCTAGGATCCCTTGGCGATTCCAACTCTGTGGAGCGGTTGGGAACTTTATGCACAGGTGACGAGGTGAGATGACACACTCTAGATCTTCCATTCCGGGCCTGCCCAGGATGATGTTTGTGTTGGAGATTATCCCCACCACAACAAATTCCATTTCCAACTTCCGGGTGGCCTTAGTATCCCCTATTTCGTCCGGGAGAGTTATTACCCCCTCTGGTTCAATAGAGTCATTAGTGAACCCGGTCAGCAGAGTCTTAATGGGTGATAACTCATCTCTAGTTAGTACAAGAGCCTTGTAAGTATCCATATACATGATATTAACGGAACTTCCCGTATCCACCAAAGTCTTGTGGATGAACAAGTCCATTATATCAATCGTAATCACCAAGGCGTCCCTATGGGGGACCCCTGTTTTTGGCAAATCAGCATTGGAAAATACAATTGGCTCAGTTTTTAGCTTCTTACCTTCCGGGACCAGCACCTTATTGACCATCGCCGCGTTGGCCCACTTCTTCTGGCTCGTGGCCGAGTCTCCGCCAGTATTCCCTCCGATGATGAAGTTACACCTGTGCTGTCTCTTCTGGCGGTGCGGTGCGGGCTCCGAATCCTCCTCTTCATCTTCAAGCCTGATGTGGCGTTTTTCCTGGGCCTCAGCCTGGGCCACCTCCTTATCTCTACACTTCCCATTCTGAGCATTCCCAGGATTTCCCATGTCACCATCTTGTACAAACTTCTTCGGATGACCCCGGCTAGGGGTGAGCATCGGTTCGGTTCGGCCGGTTTCGGCCCAAAACCGAAAAAACCGAAAATTAAAAGTACTCAAAATAACCGACCGAACCAAACCGAATTAAAGCAAGAACCGAACAAACCAAACCGAGTAAAAACCGATCGGGTTTGGTCGGTTTGAAAAAACCGATTTTTTCAATCTAAAAACCTACTGCCTACTGCATATATGAAGCATTTCTCATTTTTAAGTAATAGCAAAAAAATCTGTCCACAAACATAAAAGGCTTAAACATAAAACATGGATCAAACATGTCTGGGTTTTTTTCCTCAAATTACACACTTAAATCAATCACCATCTAACAAATTAAAGACTAATATTAACAGCTCCTTGGGATTGTTGTTGCTGCTGCTCGGGAATGGGGATGACGACAAGCTCCATACTGATGCGGCAACGAGCTGTGATGATCGTCGGCCATGGCCCTTGGGTAGTAATGCACCTAAAAGAATAATAATTAGCAACAAAAAAGAATGAACAAACCTGGTGATTGCCGATTGGTGACGCCGGAACAGAGATGGTGATTGCCGATTAGATCTTGGCGTGAATGGCGCCGGTTTGAGAACGCAGGAACGGGGAGAATGGGAGATGGTGATTGCCGATTGGTGAGGACCAAGAAGGCGAGAGCGACACAGTAGGGTTGGGATTTGAGACTTTTTGCCGAGTGCCGACTTGGGACTTGGGAGATGGGTTGGGAGAAGGAGGGCTAGGAATTGGGCTTTTTTATGTGGGCTATAACTAAAAGATTTGGTCCAGGCTTAAAGATGTTTAATAATTAATACACATTATGGGCTCGGTAATTCGGTCGGTTTCGGTTAACATTGCCCAAAACCGAAACCGAAACCGATAACCGAATTAACCGAAAATTTTTGACATTAAAACCAAAAATCGAAACCGAATTTAAAATTGCGGTCGATTCGGTTAAATTGTATTGGTTAAACGGTCGGTTCGGTTAAATTGCTCACCCCTAACCCCGGCAGATTAGCCTGGCCATCTCATTCTTCAGGGTATAGCAATCCTCTGTGTTGTGATCATTCTTGCGATGGTAGGCACACCATTTTCCAGTGTCCTCCACATTGCAGACCTTTTGAGAATATGTTGGATAAGTCATGAGTCCCTGCTGTGCAGCGTGGGCCATGACCTCAGCCATCGCCAACGTGAAGACTGGATTGGCAGATTTGTGCTTCTCCGAGGTCCTAGGGCCCGTGCCCTTTGGGCCATCCGGGAAGCCCTGCTTCTTGTTCTTAAAAGGCTTCTTATTTCCTGCCTTTTCTTCTTCTTTATGAGTCTTCTCTTTCTTCTCCTCCTTCCCCTCCTCCAGGGTCACATACCTTCCGGCCCGGACCATTGCTTCTTTGAAGGTATCCGGGGGATGAGTTGTGAGATCAGTATGAAGGAGACCATCCTACAATGCCATCATGAACATGGCTAACCTGGATTTGTCGTCGGTTCCTTCAACCTCCCTGGACTCTTTCCTCCACCGGATAAGGAAATTTTTCAAGGATTCTCTGTGCTTTTGCCGCACTGAAGCCAGGTGAGTGAAATGCTTCTTGGGACGGCAGTTCCCTGCAAAATGCTCTAAGAACCGCAATCCCAATTCATCCCATGTCAGGATCGATCTGGGAGGAATGTGGTTCACCCAATCCGCAACCTTGCTATCAACTGTCTGCAGGAAGCAACGGCACATCAGTGCATTGCTGGCATCGACGTCGATCATCACCTGGACATAGCTATTTATGTGTTCTTGGGGATCGGATTCCCTATCGTAACGCTTAACAAAAGGCATCTTAAATCCCTGCGGATATGGTTCTGCAAAGATTTCCGGGGCAAGGGGAGTATTCGTCCGAGTGGTAAATACTCGTCCCCGGTTTATCTTCCTCTGCATCTCCTGGATCTGCTGCCTTAGATCCTGGAATTCACCGGCTGCCTCCGGTACCGGTGGCCCCAGACGCTGTGGCGCTAAAACCCTGACTTGGCTCTGAACTTCGTCCTCGTCTAGAACCACCACTGACCGCACCAGCGCTAGGCTCCCACCGCTGCCGATTCACTGTCGGGGTTCGCAGTTAGAAGATGCCACTTGGCTGGCCTGGGGTTGTACCCAACCCTGGGGTGCTTTGTCCGGATTCTTCCCCAGCCTTTCACTAACGTGAGCTTTCTGGTGAGATATCCTTTCAAGACAGTCCCCCATGGGTTTTCGTTTCTATTACCGACGACTTGGCTCGCCGTCCTGGCCCACTCCCCATTCACCTTACTATTCCGGGCCAACTCCTCCGCCCGGTGCCTAGCGATGTCCTGCTTCTCCCTCTCAACCTCCTCTGGATCATGAAGCTCCTGGAGGATGGGGGAACTCGCAGTATGCAGGACCTGGTGGGGTTGCCCGGCAGGGACATCCCGGGTACCAGATAGACCAGGGAGAGCCTTGTCTAACTGCTCCATAATGTTGGCCATCATGTTAGACACATTATTCAACCCCGTTTCCAACCCATTGACTGGAACAATCATACCTTGCTCAGGTTAGTCACTCCTCACCGTCGACTAGGCGGAAGCAGAGGTATTACGTCTCGTCCTTCATCCGGCCATAATCTCACAGCCTTATCTCACAATTATCTCTCAATGATAGCACCAATGATGGGATTAACCCGATCAGATGGCGGACCAAGAACGTAATATGGATCAGAAAAAATATATTCACTCAATAATGTTCTCTAATTAAGTGTATAATTGCTTGAGGTCGTCCCTTTACAATGGCGGGTTTTTTCCCCTTTTATAGTACTTCTAATATTGTAATTAAAATTATACATAATGGGAGAATTTATGGAGATCATGGGGTTGTGATTCTCTCTTCTCCGGTCCCGTTGTCTTCCCATCTCGTCCACAACCTGGTGGTGCGGGCCACGTGTCCCGTTCTTTCCTTGGACTAGGTCATCTTGATCTAGCCTATGATCGGGCCGTCCTTTTCCCATTCGCCATGCGTGTAGTAGCGGGCTCGACCCATTACCCCCACCTGGCCTTATCCATCTCGCACTATTATGGGCCTTTATTGGGCCTAGAGTCGGGTCCATCAGACCCGATATCCATCAGATAGATTGGATTATCCTTATCTTGATGCAAAGTCGGCTAAAATAAGATAGGATCAACTTGCTCCTTTTTTTTAAATTTAATTTACTTATCTCAATTAGTTTTGTTTTAGTTCAAATTTTATTCCAAGAATACTTTTACTGTTATTTAAAGGATTAATATGTCAAAACTGATTTATATGATACTCCGTATAATTATTAAATTTATTATTTTTATTTCTAATCTAAATGGGTACAATTACCAAAAAATTATCTTTTTATCAAAAACAACTAGACCGGTTTTTGGGGCGTTACAATTCTCCCCAACTTCAGAAATTTCGTCCTCGAATTTTTTTAATGCATCATGCCATGGAAATGATGTGGTACTGAATCACGTTTGAATAGGTCAAAGAATTGTTATAATAGAATTATATGACGTAAACACACCACTAGTGACGTTATTTGAGGGGACATCTTCTCGTGTTCTCATTATTATGTAAGTGTACGTGCTAGTCTTGTTCCCTCATTGGTAGTTTCATACACCTTTTGCTTTCCTTTGTCTCTATTGGGTTGGTTGATGGATGTCGTCATGGTTGTTGGTGTTGCTACCGATGGGTTGATTGGACAGTTCTGTCTTAAATGACCCATTTGGCTGCATCCCAAACATGCTCTAGTATAATACCAACATTCTCCAAGGTGATGACGATGGCAATGAGGACATAGTGGATCAGTATAAGATGGATTACTCATCACAACACTAGATGTGATCTTGGCCTTTTTATTTTGTGGAAAGTCTATGTTTCTAGAAAAATTTATTTCCTCAAAAGACTCAGGAGGTGTGAATGATTGTGATGACGTTTCAAAAGATGTCTTCTTTTCCAAAGCCTTCTTTGCCGCTATTCTTTCCTCAGCTCGCTCCACCTTTGCATAGACTGCATTGAAGGTAGTATAGTCAATTGTAGCAACAGCTAATCCTAGATCGTAATCTAGATCTTCAACAAAACTTTCACATCTTCTTTTGGTAGTGTTTACTAGGTCTATTGCATATTCTGTCAAATGATCACACTCTTGCCGGTATTCGATTAGAGGTCGTCCATTCTACCTCAGTTCTATGAATTGTTTGCGCTTGGCTTCCCTATATCTATCCGGAACATACTCTTCTTTGAAAACATGTTCAAAGAAGTCCCATGTGATATATTTAGGGGTGGCGGGATCTCTCTCGATTCTTTCCACCAGTCATATGCCGCGTCTTGAAGTAGTGCAATTGCTTATTGTGGCTTATCATCTTCCGGGACCTTCAAAGTTTTTAGATCTCTTTTGGTTCTTACCAACCAGTACTCTGCCTTACCGGGATTCTTTATCTCGTTTTCCAAGAACTCCTCACCTCCGTTCCTCTTCAACTTTTCCACAGTGTATTGTGGTGGCGCCATGTGCTGAACTGCCTCTAATATTTGAGTGATGGTTTGAACATTTTGCCTCTACTACATGTGTATATTTATTATTGTGTTTAATCATATTTGTAACTATTTGTTAATGTTTCTCAAACACTTCCTTATACCATAAGATTCGTTGGTCTACTTGGTAGTCATTCTCTTGGTAGAAATCCAAAGTTTATGGCTACTGCGGTGGATTAAGGAAGGGAATTGATAAGGCGAAAAATTAAACTTGCCTATGGAGGAGGTAGTGTTGGCCTTCAAGGAGCTGTTGCTTCAACAGTTTTTACCAATGGTGGTCTCGTTAGAGGTTTTATTCTTGGGTACATAGCAACACGACGTGTCTATGGACCTACGTACGATGTAGAGCATACAGTTTCCAGCAACTATTACAAATATTTTGAGATGAATCATGCCGTGGAAGCTTTCATCGTCCTTCCCAGAGGAGTTGACACTATGGAAGGTTTGTTCACCTTGATCTCATGGGCTTCTGAAGGGTTACACAATAGACCTATTGGTCTTTTGAACATTGACGGTTATTTAAATAATCTAATCAAGTTTCTAGATGATGCGGTGAGGCAGAACTTCATGGCTTTGAATCAGAGGAAACTGTTTATCTCTTCTTTCTTTGTTGATGAGCTTTTTGACAAACTAGAGTTTGCTAAAGCTTTTCCGAGTCCTCGTGCTAATTATGACGAGTTCGCAAATCCCGGGGGATTAGATTTAGAATTGCACTTGTAACTTTCCTCATATAATCCAAGTTGTATTTTGTGTTGAAATAATATTATCCATAAATATTATTTAAGGTTGTATGGCCAGCGCAAACTACATTTTCTTCATTCTTCATTCTTTCATTGTCGGTGTCACTGTTTCACGTCATATCGTCACCACAGTCGCAATCTTTTCATGTCAAAATGATATCCGGACGAGTCAATTATCATAATGATTTGTTTTGTCAGCATCACTTACTTCATCGACGTTTTCGATGATAGGCAATTAGGTCATTAATCGCTTCATAACAAGGCACCAGTTCATTAAACAAGGTTGAGCGGTGTATAGCTTCTAACAAGCAGGTTATTTGAATTTGATCGAATAAGTCGTCATTCTCGACCGTCGGTTTGTTCAAGTTTCTTAGCAAGGATTTGTGAGTATCTTGACCGTAAGTCAATCTTAGAGAATACAATGAATTCTCTTAGCTGATCAAATAAGTCATGATACGAGGTAAAGGATAACAAATTATTCAATCGACAGTAAGTGATATAGAGTCTCATTGATTTGCGTATGAACAAAACAGGTATTCTCCCAAGGAGGAAACACTTGATCAAATGATTCTTTATCAGGAAGTCATTGATAGAAACACGTTCAATACAGAGTTACGAATATTGGTCCTTCAGTTCAGATCTTTCTTTCGCGTATCACACGAAAGGACTTTACGCCTGGTTGAGAGGTTTGCACACATAAATTCGAGATGAACTCGGTCGGTTTAGAAATCAGCTTTGCTTTCACCTATATAAGGTTTTCATCAATGGTCTTTAGTTGAGAAATTCTTCATCATAAGTTGACAACAGCAACGACGTTCAGTTAGTTAATGCATACTAAGGACAATGTCGATTTTCCTTGTATGGTACCTCAACGATGTTTTACAAAGGATTATCGCTTAACGAACGATTTCAATTCACATTAAGTAATCGCATCATGTGTCCTAATGAGTCAAACAATAGTATCGGATACTTCACATAACAGAGTTTATTGATTCTAAACGTTCGTGTTTGAACCAGCGATTAGATCGTCTTGAGTCTACATGAGGATCTTTGACATCGGCTTCACAGCTGTTTCTCAACAATTGTCGTTTCTTCATAGTCGTCTCACTTTCGTATGATTTTGCGATGCAGATCAGTTTCGTCCTTCGCGATGCGATGCGTACGTTAATAACGGATCAGAGGGTCATATATTTTTCATTCATTCTTGCGTCTCTTTACTGAGTACGAAAGTTCTATTAGAGTCTAAGCTCAATACAATTTGAGTACTAATCAATTGTTATTCAATGAGAATTCTAACAGAGTAAAATTTATCAAGTAATTTCTCATACCTTTCCTGGAGCAGAGGGATGCGAAAGTCGTGGATGTGATTGACAAATTTTTTTATTATTCACATTTTGATCCGAAGATTGGTTTTAAAACCATTTGCTCCGATACCAAATTGTAACACCCTAATCCGTCCAAGTCTGCAGCCCCTTTCGGACTAAAGTATTAACTTGGTAATCGTAAAATTTAAAACATTTCAAACACTTTTATTTATCACAATAATATTTTTCATATCATAAACAGTACAGAGTTTTAAATATTGCGGAAGCTTAACAAATTATAACCACAGACATAATTTATTTATATTCTTTAATTCAAAACCATCACATCCATTCCGACTATCTCGCCTCCGTCTGCCTCCAGGATCACGTCACATTATTCTATTGACCTGCGTGTAGCAAATAAAACATACTACACGCTCAGCGGTAAAGCTGAGTAAGCATATCTAATGCGTCGAACATCCACATAAATTGAATCTCAATTCATAATCAACCATTTGATATCATGCACATAATGTTCAGTTCAGATACTCAATAATCAAAATACAATTTTCAACATTGATTATTCANCTAGTCTAACATAGTTAAACTATATTCAAGTTTAAGGTACTCTTATCTAACCCTTAAGCTAGGCCTAGTTTAAGATATAAACTTTCAAACAGAGGTTTTCAAAATCTTAAACTTACCTTCGATTAAGGTCATCCAAAAACCGAACAGCGGATCCGAAATGCTCACTGTCGGGTTGGGTGGTATCCCCAAACGAGTGCCTCAAGTTTGGTTTGTAGATCCCGTACGCACGTTTTATCCCAGGCCACCGAATACTCATGATTATACCCGCAATGCCTATTTCTAAACTATCTTAGAGGTCTTCTAGATAGTCTTAGAAACCAAAGTCAACCTAGGTATATCTTAGAGTTCTTCTAGATATCCTTACAATCCAAATCATTTCATAATCATCAACATATTCATTTTAATTCATAATTTAATCCTTGATAATCATTTTAATCAGTGGTTTCCTCAAGCCATAATCATCATAATAATCATTCATCATAGTCATCAATCAACATAACATTCGATAGCAAATAGCGGCCTAGCTTCGAGTGTTAACACCCGAACTTACCGTCATGCATCATATAACATTTTATTTGTCAAAAACATAATTTTTATTGTGGTAAATCATTTTTATAATGATCATAATCAATTGATATCAAAAACAGGATTTTAGAGCTCAAAAATAGCATTTTCAAACAAATTTTCGGATCAGAACTTCGGGGGATCGATCCAGCCCTCTGGATCGATTCATGATATGAAAAATTACACCCAGGTGATCGATCCACCCATTTGGATCGATCCAGGCAGCCTGGTTTTTGGTTATTGTTCATCTTCTTCTTCGTTCGGGTCCAATTTCGAAAATACCGTTTTTAGTTATCGAATTTCAACGAAACTATATAGAGATGTTCTCCAAGGTTCATAGATCATTTTGGCATCATTAATTCATAGTTTTAACATCTATTTAATGGTTTATGATTCTTGGTTCTTTAAGCATATCAAACACAAAACTCAACCAAATGACCGTTTATGAACGTAGAAACGATCTATACGAACATTCTAGTCACTAGATATTTCAACGGGCTTACCTCGAAGCTTGATGGAGGTTTTGACGATATTCTGGCGAAACTTTCAGTGAGGTTTGTGGCTAGCTCCGGCGACTTCACACCAAACTGACAGCACCACTACACTCCTTACACTCTTAGGAACACTTAGGAAGAATTTTGAAGATGAATGGTGAAGAAATGAGAAGAATTGAGTTTCTTATATAGCAAGAGGAAGAGGAAGAAGACATGGGAAGCTGAGTTGCTGCTGCGTAGGATTCCCATTTCACGATTCATTCGGCGATAAAGAGATTCAACACGTTACTCCCTGATTGGGACTAATTTTGGTCCCAGTCGGGGTACACTTTTTGGTCCAACTTTCTCCAAATTGAAATCCGTTTGCACTGTTGCGATCGGACAGTTAAACTCTATCCAACGATATAATTTTTATATTTATTCGTTATACTTTTTCCGACATCATATTTTTGGGTGGTTGACTTTGACAGAGTCAAAATTGATTTGTTTGACCTTTACTCAAAAAGGTGCTCATATTCAATTCATATTATTTATTTCCATGATTTATTTCAATAAATCATTTCAAAGTTCACATTATAAAACAATTTCTTCATTTATTCTTAATTTGGGTCTCTACACAGGTTTCCAATCAAGATTACACAAATAGTCAACTAAATGGATTTATCTCTATGAGATTTATCTTGATTGTGATATTGGATATCAAAACACATTTTATTTCGGCCCAAAGCCCAACAACAATTTATTTTAATCAAAAAAATTTTGTTTAATTGAATATTTAATTCTATAAATTTTAGGGTATATTTTGGGGCGTTACACTACATCCTCACCTGGATTCTTCGCCCCCGGGACAGTAGCCACACTTGTCTCTTCAACGAGGATCTCAAGGCGGTTCATGCTATCACCCATGGCGCCTCGATCAACTGGGAAAAATATGTCATGATTCACATGGCGGATTGCGCCTCCATCACCACCGAGCGGAGCTTGCCATACGCCTTCCTCATCATGGATCTCATTGTTGCCTCCGACATCCACATCCCCGGCCCGGATACGAAGATGACAAAGATTTGGATCATCCAAGACAGCACCTTCCGGAAGAAGTCAGGTGATAGAACCGGCGCAGGTCAGGCACCAGGCCCCGCTCCCGCCAAGGCCTCCTTACAGTCCATAGCCGATACCCTGAACCGGCTAACCATCACCGTGGACGGCATGGGCCAATACATGGAGAGGATGGACTGGACGCTGCAATGCCAACACCACGACATGAGGGCGTTCTTCCGCGGCATCAACTACGTCCCGCCGCCCTTTGACAGCACCTTCCTCAGCCAAAACTATGAAGGCGAGGACGATGAGGATGACTCCTATGCTCCGTCCTCCTCCCCCGACGAGGCCGACTTTGAGGACGCGGTCGACGGGGATCCCATGGACGTCGAGGACGACGAGGATGATGATGACGCCGAGGACGAGGACGCCGATGCCTAGACTCCTCCTTTCTTTCCTTTCCTTACTATGATTGCATTTTTTTTATTCTATTGTATTATTTTCCCTTATCTTTAATGAATAAAAGTTTTAATTTCATTTTGTTAATGTCAAAAGGGGAAGATTTCAAGGTTATGCATAAATTGATGGGGAATTTTTTAAGGTTACTAAAAACAAAATTGCACTTCTTAAGGGGGAACATTTTTTTAAGTCTCAAAATAATCCTCCTATGCATAACCTCATCTCGTTTTCCATTATCAAAAAGGGGGAAATTGTTGAAACACGGGCTTGTCACGTTTTTCGTACTAAAGCCGTGTTTGTTTTTATGACAGGTTTTGATAATGCCAAACCGCCATGATCAAGTCAAATATTGAATATACAAGGCGAAGAACGAAGATAAGAACAAGAGCTAAACGAAGACCAAGAACGAAGACCTTAGTCTTAGCATCGTTGAGTTGGTCTTTATTGTGATCAAGACCGACCCAATCTTTACACCTTGGCTCTTTAGGCTAAAATATTTTATTGCATTTATCACATCAAAAAAATGTTTTCCAAACATGTTTAAATCATTAAAAATACTTGGTGTTTGCCCAAACCGAAAACCAAGCCACCCGGCGTTCGGCTTTCAAAAACCGGCATTCGGCTTTTGGTTATCGGCCTTGGTTTTTGGCGTCAGAACCAACCAAGTGGTTTTCAACCTTTTATGACTGGTTTTACTCTTTGCCATGTTTAAACAGTTCTCCAACAAAAACACTTTGAAAACCATCTTTTGCTTTTGGTCTTTTGACAAAAACCACTCAAAACGGCGTAAACTTGGCTAGCCGTGGTTTTCACTCAAATGACGTGGTTTTAAAAGTGCCTCACTTGATTTCTTAGCCAAATACATCAAATAAGTGTTTTAAACACTTGGTTTTTATTTGGGAGAACTTTGGATTTTTTGGTTGGTTTTTGCATCGGTTGGCTAGGCAGTTGTTAAGGCAAAGACCATGCGTTTTTGGCTAACCACCCACCCAGCGATGGGAAGATCTTCCCATCGATGGGTAAGCGGTCCCTTAGCCAAACCAACTTCCAGAGCCATGCCAAACAGCGATGGGAAGTTCTACCCATTGCTGTTAAAACCTTAGTGCAACATTAACACAAGGCAAAACGACCTTACCCAGCGATGGGAAACCTATCCCATCGATGGGAACCCAACGATGGTAAGGCTAAACCATCGATGGGAAGGCATGACCATTGGAAGTCATTTAAGGTTGATTCTTTCCTTGTTTGGAAGTCAACCTCCCACCCAGCGATGGGAAGCTTGTACCCATCGATGGGCAGGTGACCGTTGGCTTCAAAACTGAAGGAAAATTGGCTTGCCAGCGATGGGTAAGTTCCAAACATCGATGGGAAGCCAATATCCTGCAGATCCCAATTCTTTTCCATTCCATAAATCAAGCTAATCACCCCTTTAATGCATTGGTCCGTTGGAGCCTATTTTGACACTATAAAAAGGGGTGTTTGGGTCTGCTTTTCTTACAAATTCACTTCACAATTCTCCTACTTTCATTGCATTCAAACAACATCATTTTCCATAGCTTTTTAGAGCCATTTTGTGTGAAGGTTGAGTTGTTCTTGATCGTACTTAGTTTACTCAATATCTACTCTAAAAGAGAGTCTTGTTCTTGAGTGTTGTTGTGTTCTTAGACACGTAGATAGAAAGTATTTCTCTCATTTGATTCAAAGGAAGGGCTGTTTCCTTTGAAGGATTCGTTGAGGTTCGTGTGACTCGAACTCTCAAGTTGTAAGGGTTTGTTAAGCACCGTTAAGCTTAACGAGATAGTAGTGTAGCTCGAGAGAGTCTCTCGGGAGGCTAGATTACCCACAAGTTGTGGTGAACCAGGGTAAATTCGGTGTGCCTCTTACTCTTCTCTTTACATCTCTTTTAAATTTTTTAATTCCTGCGATTTCTACGATCAAACGCTATTCACCCCCCCTCTACCGTTGGTCTATTATTCTAACACACTTGAACACAGTTAGAGAAAATAGCGACATCATGGATATTTTTCTCCTTGAGCCAAGATAGAGCTTCCTTAATAGCTAAAGTTTCTACGTACCTTGATACCAAGGGACAGGTGACAAGCTTGTTGAAGCCCCTGATGAACGTGCCTGCCCCATCAAGAAGGGCTGCCGCCACTGATGCAGAACCATCCCTTTGAAACATGGCTGCATCAACAAAGCAGCGCAGGAGATCCGGCCGATTCAAGTGTTGAAGCCCCAACCCCTCCGACGTCACCATCGTGCCACCATGTATATCACGACTTGTCCTAGCCATGCATACTTCTCGGGCCCAATCAGTAGCAACCTCCGGTGTAACCACCTTGAGTTCCCAGCAGGCCTGATTTCAGGATTTCCAAATAGCCCAAATACCCGCAGCCATGCATCACTGCCCCATCGATAGCCGAAGTCGATCCAAAAACAGCCGCCAAGCAATTATTAAAGTTCTCGTGCATACCTGTGGTGATCTCTCTGTGTAGGAGTCTCCAAGTAGCCTGAGCAAAAGGACAGAAAAGGAAAACATGCTCCACCGATTCTTCCGGTGCCCCACAGATGCAGCAGTTAGGCTCAATAGCAACCCCCTTGGATCTAAGAGCTACCGCCATAGGTAAGACACCCCTTAAGTACATCCACACACAATGTTTTACCTTGGCTATGAGGGGCAGTCCCCAAAGTCAATTCAACTGACCGAAATTCTCTAGCTATGATGCTTCCCCACAAGAACAAGCCCGCCACTTTTCATAGTGTAATTTCCATGTGTTTCCGCCATCCAGTACCAACAGTCCTTGCGAGAGAAAGACAATGGAGTACGTTGAATTCGATATTGCAACTTTGGCTAAGAACCATTCCCGCACCACATCCATTTTGCATGTGTTAGTTTCCGGATCAATTAGATAAGAAACTTTAAAGTTTGGACAAAAAGGGGGTTTTGGAGATGTAATGAACAGGCTGTCCTTGTCCCAAATCCAAGGAGCATCCCAAATTAGAGTATCCCGTCTATCCCCAATCCGTCGACCTATGCCATTAATGATAAGATTTCGGGCTTCTAAAATGCTTCACCACACAAAACTCGGTGATGAGCCAAACCCCGCATTCAGGAAGTCCCCTTTTGAGTAGTACCTCACCTTAAAGACTCTCCCCACTAAGGAATTCGGGTTGACCATCAGTCTCCAACCTTGTTTTCCAATCATAGCAACATTGAAGTCTCGAATCCTTCTAAAGCCTTGGCCACCAAATTGTTTTGGCATTGACATACGCTGCCACAAGAGCCAGTGAATTCCAGATAGGTCCGAGCCTTTGTTGCTCCGCCAGAAGTGATTCATAATTCCTTCTATTCTGTGGCAATGTCCAATGGGGAGAAGAAAAACACTTATTGAATATTGAGGTAATGCTTGAGCAACAGTTTTAAGTAAAATTTCCTTCCCTGCTTTTGAAAGAAACCGTTTGCCCCATCCTCTAACTTGGCTCCTAATCTGGTCAATGATAAAGTAAAAAGTTTCAGACTTGTATATCCCGATGAAAGAAGGTAGGCCCAAATATTTTCCAAAGTTGAAAGCTTTTTCAACACCAAAAAGATTTGACAAAGAGTCTTGAATTGCAGTGGGAGTGTTGGTACTAAAGAAAATCGTAGACTTATGATAATTTACCCTTTGGCCAGACAGTTGCTCGTAATCATCAATGCATTGCTGAACTGCTTGAGCCCTCTCCCATCATTGCTTTAAACAGAAGTAAGCTATCATCGGTAAAAAATAGATGAGAGATAGACACTCTGCAGATGAGAGATAGACCCTCTGCTCGTAATCATCAAGGCATTGTCGGAGCTCCTCTTTCTACACGGATACCGTGTAAGAGTTTCCTTTATTTCCTCTGCTTTCCTCAAAAGAAGGGATAGACCCTCCGCACATATAATAAAAAGGTAGGGGCTAAGTGGATCGCCTTTTCTCAAGCCTTGCGAAGGGCTTAAAACATCTATGAGTGAGCCATTAACCACAACTCTGTACCTGACTGAAGTCACGCACATCATAATAAGATGTATCTATCCATCTATCGTCAAAACCCAGCCAACCATTGAAGCGAAGTGAAAACTCCAAAGACTTTGTATTTTTTATTGAGTCTAGGAATATTTGTAAGGATGATAATAATTTCTGCATAAAGAAATTAATTTTTGAGGGATAAAAATTATTATTTTCTGAGTCAGTTGAAAAAAATTATTTTTTCTGTGTCTAAAAATAGTTTACTGAGTCAGTTTCAAAATAGTGTGTCAATTTTTTTTAAATTACTTTTTAAGGATACACAAACTTTTTGTGGTAAGAAAAATACACTTTAAAGATTGTTCTCGTACTTTGTTTGACACACAATATTTTTGGGACTTAATTTCTAAACAAAAACTCATTATTTAATTCACATTTTGAATTTGAGTTAATTCTTTTTAACTCATTTGATTTGTTTGTTTATGGGAGCCTTATCATGTTCAAATTGTTGTCTAAAACAAATCATTAAGCTCCAATTGTACTCCCCACTCGCACACATGCTTTGGGTCCCCCTTGTTTGGCCATTGTTCGTTAGGAGATCGATCATCCTTCCTGGATTGATCACCTGTGTAGATTGATCCGAGCCTGGATCGATCCAAGTGAATGGATTGATCATATGTTTTTTCCAAATTGTTCGTCGGATCGATCCTTGAGCGTGGATCGATCCCCCGTAGCCTTGCAAAAATCCGTCTCCTGAATTTTGGTTCCAGAGGATGGATCCCCTGCCTTGGATTGATCCCCCGTGCTTTTGACACAAATTTATTTTCTGTAGTTTAGGCCAGACGATCGATCTTTTCCCCTGGATCGATCCCCAACGCTCCAATCTGTCAAAATCACCTCTTCTCTACTTCCAACGGATTTATTTCTTTTTCCTCTATATATACCCTCATCTTTCTTCATTAAAAATACATCTCTTGCACTCCAATATCTTCATTGTGTTAGACAAATGTATGTGCAACTCTAGAGGGGGGGGTGAATAGAGTTGTTTTCGATCAAGAATGTGCGTTTTTTACGTGTGTGAAATAATAAAATCGTAGGAGTAAATAAAGAGAGTAGGGGAAAGGAGAACACCAAGATTTATACTGGTTAACCACCTCGTGGCTAGTCCAGTCCTCCCAAAGACTCTCTCGAAAGTCCTACTAATCTTCAAGCTTCAACAGGTGCTTGAAAAACCGGTACAACTTGAGAACTTGAATCACACAAGCCTCACTTTCTTACAACAACAAGACTTGAGTCACACAAGTCTTAAGAACAACACTCAAATGAGATTGAGTTTACAACACAAGAATGAAGGCTCACACAATTGAGCAAAGTAGTGTTGAAGAATTAAAGCTCTATGGATGACAAAATCTTTAGCACTCAATAAAAATATTTCTAACTCTCAAAATAATATATTTATTGAGGAAGATGGAAGCAAGAATTGAATATTGATCAATCAAGATATTGGAGTGCAAGAGATGTATTTTTAATATAATGAAGGAGGATAAGTGTTTTTATAGAGGAAAAAGAAATAAATCCGTTGGAAGTAGGGATGAAGTGTTTTTGACAGATTGGACCGTTGGGGATCGATCCAGGGCAAAGGATCGATCATCTGGAGTACACTTCTGAAAAAGATTTTTGTCAAAGGCACGGGGGATCGATTCAAGGCAGGATCAATCCTCTAGAACCAAAATTTTGGAAGTGAATTTTTGCAAGGCTTCGGCGGATCGATCCAAGCAGGTTGATCAATCCACCGATGGATTCCGAAAAATACAGTGATCGATCCAAAGAAATGGATCAATCCCAATCCCTGAGCGCAAATCACGTTGATCGATCCTAATAAATGGATCGATCCAATGACGAACAAACCTCAAACATGAGGACCCAAGACATGTGTGCGAGTGGGATGGATATTTAGAGCTTAATGTTTTGTTTTAGACAACAATTTGAATATGACAAGGCTCCCACAAACAAACAAATCAAATGGGTTGAAAATAATTAATTCAAATTCAACATTTGAATTAAATATTTGAATTTTTGTGTAGAAATTATGTCCCAAAATTTTTTTGTGTGTCAAACGATGTACAAGAAAAATCTTTAAAGTATATTTTTCTTACCACACAAAAAAAAGTTTGTGTATCCTTAAAAAGTATTTTAAGAAATTTTGACACACTATTTTGAAACTGACTCTGTAAAATATTTTTAGACAGAGAAAAAATAATTTTTCAACTGACTCAAGAAATAATCTTTTTTATCCGTCAAAAAACAATTTGTTTATGGAAAAATTATTGTCATCCTTACAAGAATTCTTAGACTCAATAAAAAAATAAAAAGTCTTCGGAGTCTTCACTTTACTTCAAAAAAAATTTGCGTAGGGGTGAGCGTTGATTTTTATCGCCGTAAACTTCTTGACACTCTTCCTTGCTTTTCTCGATACGAAAAATAAATTTTCGAATATTGATTGAATTTAATCATCCTGTTTGTCATTTATCAAAACAAAAAAAATATTCTAAAAATAATAAAGGGGTTTGAACTCATGTCCAACACATTGATCAATATTCAATTCTTTCTTCCATCTTCCTCCTCAATATATTATTTTGAGAGTTAGAAATATTTTTATTGAGTGCTAAAGATTTTGTCATCCATAGAGCTTTCATATTTCAACACTTCTTGCTCAAATTGTGTGAGCTTTCATTCTTGTGTTGTAAACTCAATCTTTTTGAGTATTGCTAAGACTTGTGTGATTCAAGTCTTGTTGTTGTTAAGGCTTGTGTGACTCAAGTCTTGTTGTAAGAAGTTGAGGCTTGTGCGATTCAAGTTCTCGAGTTCTATCGGTTTTTCAAGCACCCGTTGAAACTTGAAGTTTAGTAGAACCTTTGAGAGAGTTTCTTGGAGGACTGGACTAGCCACAAGGTGGTGAACTAGTATAAATCACGGTGTACTCTTTTCCCTTGCTCTTTATATTTTTCCTGCGAATTTTTTTAATTATCACACACGCGATTTATGCACATTCTAGGGAACAACTCTATTCACCCCCCTGTAGAGTTGCACTTTTGCCTGAAAATTGGTATCGGAGCAGGAAGTTCTTCGAATACTTCTTTATTTTCAGGAACTCAAAGATCAATGGCATCTATAATGTTTAACGCAGGAGTTAGCGAGGGACAATCAACCACAAGGCCAGCGTTGTTCGACAGAACCAACTAATCCTATTGGAAGGAGAGGATGAGGATTTTCTTCCAATCCAATGACTACAAACTGTGGTTGATAGTCAAGAACGGGTGTGGAGTCCCGATGAAGAAATTCGGTGAAGTCAACGTCCCCTAAACCGAAGAAGAGTTCACCGACGAAGATTGCAAAAAGATGGAGCTCAACACAAAGGCAATAAAAATGATTTATTACGGTGTTATCGCGAATGACTACTGCAAAATCTCGCGGTGTGAAACCGCAAAACAAATGTGGGAAAAATTGGAGGTCACCTACGAAGGAACCGCGCAGGTTTGTGAGGCCAAAATCGACCATCTCACTCATGAGTATGAACTCTTTTCAATGAAGGAAAATGAGAATATTGGGGAAATGTTTGAGAGATTCTATAACATCATCAATCCTCTCAATCTTCTCGGAAAGACATACACCGACCGAGAGCTCGTGAGAAAGGTGCTGCGAAGCCTATCCCCCAAATGGCGTTCAAAGGTGGACGCAATGGAAAAAAGTCGTGACTTCCAAACAACGACCTATGATGCTCTTCGAGGTAATCTTATTACCTACGAAACCACCCAACTCTCAAAGGTGGTTGAAGAGAGGAACAAGAGGTCTATTGCTCTACCCGCAACAACATCAACCCACAACAACGTCGATGATGAAGATGATGACAACGACGACATCGACCTCAGACTCTTTTTCCAAAAATTCAAGAAGATGATGCTTAAAAAGGGAGCCAAGAAGAACACTCCACCCAAATGCTATGGGTGTGGTGAAATTGGACACATCAAACCAATGTGTCCAAAGCTCAAGAACGAGAAGGACAGGAGGGCACCAAAGAAGCAACGTGCCTACATTTCTTGGGAGAACGACGGCTCCGGGAGCAAAGACTCGGAAACGGAGGAAGTGGCCAACCTATGTCTCATGGCCATTGAAGATGGAGAAACGTCAAAAGAGGTAAGTGATCAAGAACATTCTCCCAATGATCCTTTAACTCTTAATGATGTTTTTTGCATTGTAGAAGAACTTGTAGGAATGTTCAAAAAGGCTTCCAAAGAAAATAATGAAGTTAAACAAAAAATCCTGATTTTTGAGAATGATGTAAAAGAACTCAAAAATATAAATGATAAACTTAAACAAGAAATAATCTCTTTTGGAAAAAGGCCACAAGAACCTTCAACTACTTCTTCTACATGCTCTAATTGTACATCACTAAAAGCTAAGGTTGCTAGTTTAGAGAGCAAATTGGGAAAGTTTAATAATGCTTCAAACACCTTAGATAAAATACTTAAGCAAAAAGTTAGTAATGGTGAAGGACTTGGATATATGAAAAACCAACCTAGAAAAACAACATTTGTTAAAGCTAGGTGGAATAAAAATGCTAGGATAAATAATCAAACTAGAAGAGCACATCCTAGAAAACCTAGAACTCATTACACTCAACCATATAGGATGAATAGTTCAAATGTTATTTTCCACTATTGTAATAAGATAGGTCACATTGCACCCGTGTGCTTCACCAAAATTAGGCATTTCCAACAAACGCACACACATCACGCATATGCTAACCAAAAAGGACCCAACAATACATGGGTACCTAAACCGTCTCCTTGATATCTTTTTGTAGGTGTGCTTGAAGGCTTCGAGTACCTCTTGGCATCTCGATAGTGGATGCTCCAAGCACATGACCGGAAACGCATCCAAATTTAGAAGCTTAGAATATTTCAAAGGTGGCAATGTCATTTTTGGCGACAACAACAAAGGAAGGATCATTGGAAGTGGCACCATCGGGAGAGACAATGCTAGAACCGTTGAGAACGTTCTTCTTGTTGAGGGCCTCAAGCACAATCTTCTTAGCATTAGTCAATTGTGCTATAGAGGTAACCGTGTCATCTTTGATTCTAGTAAATGCATTGTAGAACAATTGTGTGATAATAAGACTATTCTTTGTGGTAGTAGAGTAGATAACATTTACATATTTGATCTTGAAAATTCCTCGTCTATCTTAGGTATGTGCCTCATTACCAAAGAGGAAGAAACGTGGCTATGGCATCGTCGAATAGCTCACGTTAACATGGACCATCTTAATAAGTTGGTTTCTAAAGACTTAGTAATTGGTGTTCCTAAACTTAAGTTCGAGAAGAATATAATTTGTGATGCATGTCAAAAGGGGAAGCAAGTAAGGGCCTCGTTTAAGTCAAAGAACGGTTTTTCTACGACTAGGCCATTACAACTTTTGCCCATGGACCTTTTTGGACCTTCAAGAACTATGAGTTTAGGAGGTAACTACTTTGGCTTTGCTATCGTTGATGGCTATTCGAGGTTTACATGGACACTCTTTCTAGCTCATAAGTATGATGCACTTAATGCTTTTAAGAAATTCATTAAATTGGTTCAAAATGAAAAAGACTCTCACATTCCATCCATTAGAAGTGATCATGGGGGAGAATTTGATCAAGACGGCTTTGATGTCATTTGTGACCAATTAGGCATTGAGCATAATTTCTTAGCCCCCCGTACACCACAACAAAATGGCGTGGTTGAACGGAAAAATAGGTCTCTTGAAGAGATGGCTAGAACTATGCTGAATGAGGCAAACCTTCCTAAATATTTTTGGGCGGATGCCGTGAGTACCGCATGCTACGTGTTAAACCGAGCCGTCATTAGACCGATACTCAAGAAAACGCCTTATGAACTCTACAAAGGAAGAAAGCCTAACCTTTCCTATTTTCATGTCTTTGGATGTAAAGTTTTTATTCATAATAATGGAAAAGATAACTTGGGAAAATTTGATGCTAAGTCGGATGAAGGAATTTTCTTAGGTTATTCTCTTCATAGGAAGGCATATAGAGTGTTCAACAAGCGTACTAAGACCGTAGAGGAGTCTATTCATGTTGTCTTTGATTAATTTGATGCTCGCTTGGCGAGAAAAGGTATTGTTGATATTGTTACAGGTTCTTATGACGAAGAAGAAGAAATCATTAAGGAAAAGGAACCGGAAGAAGAGAAAACGTAGGAACAAATGGAGCTTCCTAAGGAGTGGATCGGAGAACGTTGAAGAATGACCTGATTGACAATGTCATTGGTGACATAACGCAAGGAGTTTCTACTTGTAATTCTCTTAGGAACACAATTAATCACATCGCCTTTGTTTCACAAATTGAACCAATAACCGTTTTGGATGCTATTAATGATGAACATTGGTCTATGGCAATGCAAGAGGAGCTTAACCAATTTAAACACAATGATGTTTGGGAATTGGTGACTAGACCTAATGATCATTCCGTTATTGGCACAAAATGGGTGTTTCGTAACAAACTCGATGAAAATGGAGTAATCACTAGAAACAAAGCTAGGCTTGTAGCTAAAGGCTACAATCAAGAAGAAGGCATTGATTATGAAGAAACTTATGCACCGGTTGCATGTTTAGAAGCTATTCGTTTACTACTTGCATTTGCATTTACGATGGATTTTAAACTTTATTAAATGTATGTTAAAAGTGCCTTCCTTAATGGTATCATTCAAGAGGAAGTGTATGTCAAACAACCCCCGGGTTTTGAAGACTATGAGTTTCCCGAACATGTCTTCAAACTCAAAAAGGAACTTTACTCTCTCAAACAAGCACCTCATGCTTGGTATGAGCGGTTAAGCAAATTTCTTTTGGACCATGTGTTCAAACAGGGTCAAGTCGACACCACTCTTTTCATCAAGAAAGATAACCAAGACATCCTTTTGGTTCAAGTTTACGTAGATGATATCATATTCGGTGCTACTAACGAAGTTTTGTGCAGGAATTTTTCCGATATGATGCAAAGTGAATTTGAAATGTCAATGATGGGAGAATTGAAGTTCTTCCTTGGACTGCAAATTAGACAATGCAAAGAAGGGACATTCGTGTGTCAAACAAAATATTGTAGGGAATTGCTTAAAAGATTCGATGTTAACGAATCCAAATCCATTGACACACCAAAGAGCACCTCTTGCTATCTCGACAAGGACGAAAAAGGTAAAGAGGTAGACATCAAATGCTACCGAGGTATGATCGGCTCTTTACTTTATTTTACCGCGAGTAGACCGGATATCATGTACTCCGTTTCTAAATGCACTAGGTATCAATCATGTCCTAAAGAGTCGCACTTGGTTGCGATCAAAAGGATAATGTGATATCTCGCGGGCACGTTGAACGTAGGTCTTTGGTATCCCAAAGGTTCGACATGTCATCTTGTTGGCTATTCCGACTCAGATCTTGCAGGATGCAAACTCGATAGGAAAAGTACCAGCGGTACTTGCCAATTATTCTGTCATTCGTTAATCTCGTGGTTTAGTTAAAACCAGGTTAGTGTTGCACTTTCCACCACCGAAGCGGAATATGTCGCTGCGAGAAGTTGTTGTGCCCAAATGCTTTGGCTAAAACAACAACTAGTGGATTTCGGACTTATACTTGATCACATCCCAATTAGGTGTGACAATATGAGTGCTATTAGTCTAACGAAGAACCCCGTTCTTCACTCGCGGACTAAACACATAGAAATTAGGCATGATAAGTCAGTTTTGTACTTATCTTTTTAATCATATTTAATTTGTTCTTGTACCATTTTTATTATCAAAACAATAAATTATTTATTCTTTTTTATCAAAAACATATGTTTCGGTGAATTGATCTTAAAAAGAATATCTTTGAAATAATATATAAATTGGGCCAAAAATAGAGTAAAAGAGTAAATTTTAATAGAAAAACAATTCTATCTCACAAACGGTGCGGAATTAGAAGTCGGTGCAGAAGGAAAAAATGTTCGGAACGAAATTTTGAGCAGGATAGCATCGACGGACCAGGGCGGCTCAGCAGGCGGCCTGGCTGGCAGCAGCCTGCCTGGCCGCCGGTCAGAAGGCGGCGACGGCGAAAAGCTCAGCAGGCGGCGAGGAGGAGCGCTGGCGGGCTGACAGGCGACCGCCTGTCTGCCCGCCTGTCGACGGCGACCAGTGGCGAGCGGCTTCCAGATGGTTCCAGCGGCGCCGGCGGGCTGGCTGGCGGCCGCAGTCTGCTCGGAAATCCCCCCTATAAAATGGCAGCGGCGGATCCTTCTTCTTCCCAAGCTTCTAACCTTTTTAGGGGTGAAAAATACTCCCTTTTGATTTTTAATATTGTATTAAAATTGTGTGGGTTCAATTTCATCATTTTAAGTTAATTCTCAAGTCTTTGAAGCACTGTAAGTTTTACTCTACTTTTTATTTTAATCTTTATTGAACTTTTTATCAATAAAATTTACTTTGTTGATGATTGATATGTTTTTGAAGATTTTAATGATGATGAATGTTTTGTTTGATATTATGAATTGGTAATTTAAAATGGGTTAAGATTCGGAATTAAGATTTAATCAATTTAATTTCATCTATTTATTAGTAATTGGATTAATTGTTAGAAAATGAAATAATCTTTATTAATTAATAAAACTGTTTTTATTATTAATTAATCCTTGGAAATTAATCTTTTACTTTGTCTATGAAGTAAAAAGATTAGTTAAGCCACACGTTCCGAGCACCTAGAAATAGGCAGTGTTAGAAATAACCGTTTGGAATGATTTAAACTAATTAATAATGTTAAACATTTTATTAATTAAGTAATTGGAAAATAGTTCTTGCCTTGTCTATGAGGATTTAGAATTATTTAAGCCAAACATTTTCTAGCACAGTACTGAGACCTGAAAAATTGGAGATGTAATGGAAATATAATAGTCTTATATTTAATATTGAGACCTAGAAATAGGAGATATATTAAATATAAGTGCTACAAATTTCATTAGTCCAATCATTAATAAAAGATGAGTTAAATTGTGTTAAGTCTGCATTCCGATCTTAACTCCTCAAGTTATTTTATCATTGTTTTTAGACGCTTTATTTCTTATTATTTCACGTTTCTTAAACTATAAATTTACCTGTGATAAATAATAAAACTAACTATTCCCTTCGTCACTCCTGGAGAAAACGACCCGAGTCTAACTCGGTTATTTGTTGACTTATCGCTATATTTTAGCTTCGTCAAATGGCGCCGTTGCCGGGGAGTGGCACGGTTTAGTTAGTTTTTATATTTTCATAGGAATATTTTAGTCTGCTCCTTTTATTTCTGTAATTTGTTTTTATGAGTCGCTTTAATAATTTTTATAATTCTCATTTTAATGATCTCCCGCCATACCCATATTGTGAAAATAATTTTTCTAATGATTATAACAAAAATTACCATTATGAAAATAGTTTTTATGAAAATTCACCTATGTTTGAAAATGATTATCAATTTAAAGGTAATAGGTGGAGTAATTATGATAATGGTAATTTTGCTTGTTCACAAGATAATTTTGGTAATGATCAAGATTTTGAAAACAATTGGCATTACAATTCTCTTATGAATAATAATTATTTTGATGATTATGATCATGGGAGAAATTTTAATAATTTTGATCATTCACCAAATTATCGAAATAATTATTGTGATTTTTATGATAATCAAAATTATTGTAATAATCCTTCTAGATTCTTCGATGAAAATAATTATGAGCAGGAGGATAATTACAATAACTTTGATTATCAAGAAAATTATTCCTCTCCTTATTCCTCATTTTGCCCTATTAATAATTTTGATGCGTTTACTAATGAATTAAAATCAATAAAAAATGACATGGATCGCATTATTAGAAATTTAATTGGGCAAATAGAATTAAAGAGATATACTAACCTTGATTTTGATGAATTCCTTAAAAAGAAGGGTTTAGTAAATGAAGAAGGTGATCTTTGTTATACTTTTCCTTATTCTTCTCTAAACCCTGATTCTAATCTAGAGATTTTCAATAATGAAAAAGAAGATATTCTTAAGAAAATTGGAAATCTCTATGAATTATTAGAATTCAAACTAAATGAATCTAAAAAAATTCATCAAAATGAATGGTTAGCTAATGAATTTGAGGATAAAGAAATTGAGGTGGATAAAACTATTGATTCAAACATAGCGCAAGAAGGAACACCTTCTTTAGGCCAACCGTCTCAAGATGAGGAATTTGATGAAAATAAACATTATCTCGAACAAGAAAAACTTTGGGCTGATTTTGAAGATGAATATCAAGAAACATTGAAAAACTTGCTTGATAGGGGTATTCTTGTTCGAGTAAATAATGAAAATCACAATAATGGGTTGGAGGGAGTAATGCCTGAGGAAAACTTTAATGTTTCTCCATTAGGTGTAGAAGAGAAAAGAGACGATCAAGGACCTGTTTGTTCGTCTCTCAACGAGGGAAATGGAGAACATAAAAGTGAACTTAAGGTAGAATTTTTACAAAAGTCCGAGGGCATTAATCAATTAGGGGGCTCTGTTGAATTTGATCAGAATGTACACCTTGAAGGGAGTCCCTTAGAAAAATTCATTCAAGGAGACCTTGAGTCAACAAAGATTTTTCCTCAAAAAGAGGGTTTCTTTGAACCACCTTTCGTGAGGTCGAGCATCCCCAAGCCTGTACCTTTATCAGAATATCTTTTATACTTGGGGGTGATCAGTTCTTTTTATAGGATTTTCACGATTTCTTGGCTTCACGAATATCTAGGTCTGCGCCACCTTACGGCGATTATTCGGAAAAAGTTGGAGACTCTCGAGGAGAGTGCTCCGTTAGATATGTTTGTTTTACCAAGTTTAGGAATAATGGCGTCAAGCTAATGACGTTAAATTAGCGCTTAACGGGAGGCAACCCGTCATAATAATAATAATAATAATAATAATAATAATAATAATAATAATAATAATAATAATAATAATAATAATAATAATAATAAAATTAGCAAGTTCTTGTTCACACTTTCACACACTGTGCACTTGTTTTTTTTCCTTTGCTTTGTTGTTTTCTTTTCTTTTGCAGGGAAAACGAACGGAAGCCATGACAATGAGCCTTAGCAGTTTTCGCAGTAGAAATTGTTTTAACGGATAGAATTATTTTTCTATTGAATATAACTCTTTATTTCTAATCTTGGCAAAAAAAATTTAATTATTTATGATCAAAAAAAAACAAACAAACAAAAAAAAGTGCCTCTCATCATATGCTTCACACTAAGTGTGAGGAAGATTGTCTTACTTTGATTTTTCTACTCGCATCTCGCATTTGGACCTCGAGGACAAGGTCCAGCTTAAGTGTGAGGAGGTAGAATATCAGGTATGATTATATTCTAGAAAATTATTTTCTTGATCAATAATCAGTTAATGAATTAGTTTTCAATTACTTTACATTTTTCTTTTATTTTCTAATAAATTAAATAATCATTTACTCATTTCTAAGTTTAACAATGAACTTTTATTTAAAATTGTGCATGAGTTGGGTTTTAGTTGAGTAACTTAAGGTTGTTAATTACATAACGATTATAAGTCTTTTGGTCACTTTCTCTTTAATTGAAATAAATAAACAAAGATAATTGTGAGGGTTGCGCTTTAGTGACGAATTGGGAATCCTATCTCCGAAAGGAGCTCTGCTTCTCCCGTGAATCGCATAAGGCGAGGGAGCAAGTATGCATATGTAATGGGATAAACCCACAACCCAAACAATTGTTCCAATTGTTTGCGCTTATGTGCTGCGTTGAGTATTCTATCTCCTTTGGANAAAAAAAAATCAATTCATAAGCAATAAAAAGGGCATAATGGGATAACTCAAAAAAAAAAATTGAGATAAGTGGACCAAGAGACTACGAATCGTTATCATTTACTGACCTTAAGGGATCTCGGAAGAAAAACTTACTCACGCAAACTTTTAAATAAGTTCATTGTCAAATCTTTGAAATGAGTGATGCGATATTTAGTTGTTAGAATATAAAGAAAAAGATGAAGTAATTAATGCTAATGAAATCAACTGATTATTGCAAGAAAGTAAGATTTTAGAAAATAATCAACAATCTTCTTTATTCTTGTGTTGGTAGATGATGAGTTGCTTGAGGGCAAGCAACGTTTAAGTGTGAGGAGATTGATAAGTCAGTTTTGTACTTATCTTTTTACTCATATTTAATTTGTTCTTGTACCATTTTTATTATCAAAACAATAAATTATTTATTCTTTTTTATAAAAAACATATGTTTCGGTGAATGATCTTAAAAAGAATATCTTTGAAATAATATATAAATTGGGCCAAGAATAGAGTAAAAGAGTAAATTTTAATAGAAAAACAATTCTATCTCACAAACGGTGCGGAATTAGAAGTCGGTGCAGAAGGAAAAAATGTTCGGAACGAAATTTTGAGCAGGATAGCATCGACGGACCAGGGCGGCTCAGCAGGCGGCCTGGCTGGCGGCAGCCTGCCTGGCCGCCGGTCAGAAGGCGGCGACGGCGAAAAGCTCAGCAAGCGGCGAGGAGGAGCACTGGCAGGCTGACAGGCGACCGCCTGTCTGCCCGCCTGTCGACGGCGACCAGTGGCGAGCGGCTTCCAGATGGTTCCAGCGGCGCCGGCGGGCTGGCGGCCGCCAGTCTGCTCGCCGGTCGGAAATCCCCCCTATAAAATGGCAGCGGCGGATCCTTCTTCTTCCCAAGCTTCTAACCTGCGATCTTCCCCTTTTTAGGGGTGAAAAATACTCCCTTTTGATTTTTAATATTGTATTAAAATTGTGTGGGTTCAATTTCATCATTTTAAGTTAATTCTCAAGTCTTTGAAGCACGGTAAGTTTTACTCTACTTTTTATTTTAATCTTTATTGAACTTTTTATCAATAAAATTTACTTTGTTGATGATTGATATGTTTTTGAAGATTTTAATGATGATGAATGTTTTGTTTGATATTATGAATTGGTAATTTAAAAAGGGTTAAGATTCGGAATTAAGATTTAATCAATTTAATTTCATCTATTTATTAGTAATTGGATTAATTGTTAGAAAATGAAATAATCTTTATTAATTAATAAAACTGTTTTTATTATTAATTAATCCTTGGAAATTAATCTTTTACTTTGTCTATGAAGTAAAAAGATTAGTTAAGCCACACGTTCCGAACACCTAGAAATAGGTAGTGTTAGAAATAACCGTTTAGAATGGTTTAAACTAATTAATAATGTTAAACATTTTATTAATTAAGTAATTGGAAAATAGTTCTTGCCTTGTCTATGAGGATTTAGAATTATTTAAGCCAAACATTTTCTAGCACAGTACTGAGACCTGAAAAATTGGAGATGTACTGGAAATATAATAGTCTTATATTTAATATTGAGACCTAGAAATAGGAGATATATTAAATATAAGTGCTACAAATTTCATTAGTCCAATCGTTAATAAAAGATGAGTTAAATTGTGTTAAGTCTGCATTCCGATCTTAACTCCTCAAGTTATTTTGTCATTGTTTTTAGACGCTTTATTTCTTATTATTTCACGTTTCTTAAACTATAAATTTACCTGTGATAAATAATAAAACTAACTATTCCCTTCGTCACTCCTGGAGAGAACGACCCGAGTCTAACTCGGTTATTTGTTGACTTACCGCTATATTTTAGCTTCGTCAAGGCATCACTTCATACGAGATCATGTCCAAAAGGGAAATGTCACAATTGAGTTTGTTGAAATGAAACATCAATTCGCGGACATTTTCACAAAACCCCTTTGTAGGGAGAGTTTCTTCCACATTCGGAACGAACTTTGTATTTTGGACATCTCTATGAACTAATTTACTCTTTTTATTGATGATACTAATTTGAGCATTGGAGGCGTAATAATTTTTTTTGCAGGGTATTTTTTGTGTTTCAAGGCATTTTTTTCGAAATTGGAACAGAGAGGATCGATCTCCACACTTGGATTGATCACCCAAACCGAAGCTTTTTCAAGTTAAACTTCGGCGGATCAATCCCGGCTATAGGATTGATCCACTGGGCCTTTGTTTTTCGCAGGTACCAGTCGGCAGATCAATCCAAACCAATGGACCGATCCCCTAGGTAAATTTGTTCAAATCCAGATTCAGACCCAATCATAAGTGGACTGATCCACTCTAATGGATCGATCCATAAAGGTTCTTGGTTTCTGGCTCTTATTTGGCGGATCGATCCAAGCACAAGGATCGATCACTTGGACTTAATTGCGACATCTCCACTTCCACGGTGGATCAATCTATTTGGCTGGACCGATCATTTTGACTAATGGTATAAATATTCTCTCTTCTTCGTTCTTATCATTTTTTCTTCGTCTGGTCTATCTCTCTTCGACAACAAACGCGACGCAGCATTCTCAGGTTTGTTCTTCGCCTCTTCTCTTCACTTCCAAATTATTTGTTAATTATTGCAAATTGATAATTATTGTTCCTTATTTTCTCGATTACTTGAGATTAACCGCTTTTTTTACTTCTCTAAGGGTTTCTCATTCTTCTCGTGCTCCAACCCTAGCCACCATGTTGGATCGTCGAGGCAGTAAACGTTTGCGCTCAAAGCCTCATATTGGTGAATCAACAACCCAAGAGGAATGATTTGTCCCTTCATTTGTCTTTTCGAGAGGTGATTCCAAACGCCTTTTCTATAGTGATTTTTTGAATCGTCCTATTTTAACGCCCAAATCTGTTCTTCATTCCGTATTTTGTTATCTACCATTCAAAGATGTTACCATTTTCATTGATAGACTCGGTGTTACTTCCTTTATTCGTGAGACTTTTCCTGTGTATTGTCCGAATCTAATTCGGTTGTTTTATACAAATCTCACTTTCAACGGACGGGTCCTCAAAACCTCCGTAAATCGCACCGACATTGAGATGACTCTCAAGGATATCAGTGAACTTTTCAAATTTTCTTTTGAGGGATGTGATTTCCACAAATTCACATCTAAGGAATTCAAAACTTTTTCTTCTTACGACACCATTACCGAGGTGTGCCTTGAAGAAGTTCTTCCGCGTGAACGCAAAACCGTTGGAGGTCTTAAGCCTCATTTTCGAATTCTTCATTACTTCATTTCGAAAGTATTAGCTCCTCGTAAGTCGAGCCATTCCAAAATACTGTTAGAATAATAGACCAACGGTGGAGGGGGGGTGAATAGCGTTTGATCGTAGAAATCGTAGGAATTAAAAAATTTAAAAGAGATGTAAAGAGAAGAGTAAGAGGCACACCGAATTTACCCTGGTTCACCATAACTTGTGGCTAATCCAGCCTCCCGAGAGGCTCTCTTGAGCTACACTACTATCTCGTTAAGCTTAACGGTGCTTAACAAACCCTTACAACTTGAGAGTTCGAGTCACATGAACCTCAACGAATCCTTCAAAGGAAACATCACTTCCTTTGAATCAACCGAGAGAAAAACTTCCTCTCTACGTGTCTAAGAACACAAAAACACTCAAGAACGAGACTCTCTTTTAGAGTAGATATTGAGTAAACTAAGTACGCTCAAGAACAACTCAACCTTCACACAAAAATGGCTCTAAACATCTATGAAAAATGATGTTGTTTGAATGCAATGAAAGTAGGAGAATTGTGAAGTGAATTAATGAGAAAAGCAGACCAAAACACCCCTTTTTATAGTGCCAAAATAGGCTCCAACGGACCAATATATTAAAGGGGTGATTGGCTTGATGTATGGGATTGAATAAATTTGAAATCTGCAGGATATTGGCTTCCCATCGATGTTTGGAACTTACCCGCCACTGGTAAGCCAATTTTCCTTCAGTTTTTGAAGCCAGCGGTCACCTACCCATCGATGGGTACAAGCTTTCCATCGTTGGGTGGGAGGTTGACTTCCAAACAAGGAAAGAATCAACCTTAAATGACTTCCAATGGTCATGCCTTCCCATCGATGGTTTATCCTTACCATCACTGGGTTCCCATTATGGATAGGTTTGCCATGGCTGGGTAAGGTCATTCTGCCTTGTGTTAATGTTGCACCAAGGCTTTAACAACGATGGGTAGAACTTACCAACGATGGAAGTTGGTTTGGCTGAGGGACCGCTTACCCATCGATGGGAAGATCTTCCCATTGCTGGGTGGGTGGTTAGCCAAAAACCCATGGTTTTTGCCTTGGCCTAGCCAACCAATGTAAAAACCAATCGAAAAATCCAAAGTTCTCCAAAATAAAAACAAAGTGTTTAAATCAATTATTTGATGTATTTGGCTAAGAAATCAAGTGAGACACTTTAAGAACCACGTCATTTGAGTAAAAACCACAAATAGCCAAGTTTACGCCATTTTGCATGGTTTTTGCAAAACGACCAAAAACAAAATATGGTTTTCAAGGTGTTTTTGTTGGAGAACTATTTAAACATGCCAAAGAGTGAAAACCAATCGAAAAATGTTGAAAACCTCTTGGTTGGTTTGGATGCCAAAAACCAATGCCGATAACCGAAAGCCGAACGCCGGTTTCTGAAAGCCGAACGACGGGTGGCTTGGTTTTTGGTTTAGGCGAACACCACTTGTTTTTTATTGATTCAAACATGTTTGAAAAACATTTTTATGATGTGATAAATTCAATAAAAGATTTTAGCCTAAAGAGCCAAGGTGTAAAGATTGGGTCGGTCTTGATCACAATAAAGACCGACTCAACGATGCTAAGACAAAGGTCTTCATTCTTGGTCTTCGTTTAGCTCTTGTTTTTATCTTCGTTCTTCGCCTTGTATATTCAATATTTGACTTGATCACAGCGGTTTGGCTTTATCAAAACCTGTCATAAAAACGAACACGGCTTTTGGTGGTCCCAAAGTGGTGAGATACAAAGTCTAGAGGGAGGTGGGTGAATAGACTTTGTTACAAATTTAAAACTTTTTCGTTTCTTTTGAAAACGTGAAAATGAGTGTTAATCTAGAGTTCTTGTGAACTTTAGATTATGTGAAGAATTTGGTGGGTAGTGTGAGCAGTAATCAATATGGATGGTTCAGTTTTCACAGTTAATATAATTGCAAGAGTAAAGATAAAAGAGAGAGACACACAAACTTTAACGAGGTTCGAAGGTGGGGTAATCCTTCTACGTCCTCAAAATCCACTATGTAGTTGGTTGTTGAATAATGAACCAACAATTACACTTGTGTGAATTTCTGCACGGTATATCTTCGCAAGGCCAATGTTGCTACTGCACTCGTGCTGGCTTTGTTGTTCCTTCGAAGGTCACGCTTCTTCAACAACTGCAAGATCCGAACAATAGGACTTGCAAGATCAACTTCTACGAAAGTTGACCTACCCCCTTTTAATCAAGAAGTTTGATCAAAAGTTATATCCTTCAACGTGGTGTGGTACTTGAGGCAAGGAAACCTTCAAGTGTTTACACTATAGCTCTTTGGAAGGAGGAGAAGTTTGCTTCTGGATAAGGAGTTTAGAATTATCTCTTTATCAAGCATTATGGCTAATTGTGAATAAGATAGCTTTGTTGTTAGAGATTGCTTCGTTGTTCATGTACTACATTTTTCTCCAATCTTCCAGGGATGCTATTTATAGCTGGATTGGATAATCTATCCGTTGAATCAAAATAGACTATCCGTTGCATTTGCTAGCTTCAATTTTGAATGAAGATTGTGATTGAGGATTCCTCATTGGAATGGGTGTTTGGACATACCCAATTGTTTGAGGAGGGATTCCTTTTTCCATAGAATCCGTCTTCTAGCTGTTGTTCAAGAATTTTGGACTGTAACACTTTACTCTATTTGTCTTCTAGTGCTTGTTTAGAAATTCTGGACAGGCTCCTTAATTTGAGAGGTCCAGTCTTTGTCTTCTAGTCTTTTCTCACTTGTCCGCTTCTAAGAGTTCTGGTTTTTCTGAGGCATCCGGTTCCTTCGCTGACAAATTCGGAAGAGTCATTCACACACTTCCGGGTGAGAAAGAGATCCGTGCTAGTCTTCCGATTTGGATGACTTAGCTTTCAGCGGGTTATATCGAGACATCCGGTTATCATGTAGTTTTCCGGATTGGAGGATTTTCATCTGCTTTGAGAAATCCTTACTTGTCTCTGACATTTCCGATCAAGATGTCCAATTTCCATATCACAGAATTTGATTAAGTCTTCAAGCATCAAACCACTTAAAGAAATATCACAGCTTTATTGGAAATCTCAAGAACTCGATTTTGACAGTATTTCTAAAAAGAAAATTACATTGAATATTGGGGGAGGCCTAAAGTCCTTATTACAATCTAAATACATCATCATCAAAATCTATAATATTTTCCCAACAATTTCCCCCTTTTTGATGATGACAAACAAGTGTTTAAGAGTTCCGGTCGCTGTACTGAGAACTAATTTTATAACTTTCTTTTAGTTTCTCATAATATACAGTTTGTTAACAAAAACTCTTAAACAATTACAATTCAAATTACAATAATTCCTAAACCAAGTCTTGTCTTGAGATTTTGTGATATTTTCCGCCATTTGCCGCTTTCACTTTCAACAGATCTTGCTTAGCAGTGCGGATGGCATTGCGTTTGATAGATCTCTAATATCCAAAGTCGATATTCAAGATCTTGGAAGCAACACATCTCTCCAAAAAGCAAAAACAAGAACAAAAAAAGAAAGAAAGAAAAGAAGGTAAAGGGAAAGGAGGCGGGGGTGGAGGAAGAAAGAAAAAGATAAAAAGACAAGAAAGAAAAGGTTTTAGAAAAGAGAATTGATTGTGAAAAAGATAAAATAAGGGTTTTTAAAAATGAAGGAAAAAACAAAAAAAGTTTAAAAGAAAAATTTGGTGAAAAGAAAGAAAAAAAATTTGAAAAAGTAATTTTGAAAAATGCTTGAGAAAAGGGAGCAAAGACTGCACAAAACAAATTTTGAAAAATGCTTGGGAGAAGGGTGAAGAGACTGCATAAATAAAAGAAAGGACAGAAAAAGAAAGAGAGGGAAGGGAATGAGATGAAAGTAGAAAAAATTTAAAAAAATAAGATTTGAAGAAAAAAAAGGAGAAAAAGTAAAAATAAAAGAAAAATAGAGAGAGTGTTGTTCCAAAGAAGGTGTATGGTGTAATCCTGAAAAATAAGAGATTTGCACCATAACCCTTCTCTACTGCCGAGATTTGCACCATAGACCTTGAATGTCTTTTCTTCTCATTAGACTTTCTCCATTGCCGTCTATGAGGGTGGGAAAGAAAAATTTATCCATTGAGGATATTTTTCTTGGTGTTTATCTCAGAAAGTGAGTTTGAAGACTTTTCATATTAAGAGAGTTGTTTGTGATATGAATGGATTGGAATGTCTCTGTTTAAATAGGAGAGGAGGTAGAGAGAGGGGAGGTTCACGGGTTCCATTAAGCAGGTAGTTGGAACGGTGAGAGTAAAAGAGTTTCAACTTCCAAGAAGTTGAATTCTGAAAAGTTGAAAGAATCTTTTAGCAATTACCAATGTGTTGAAACTATTCCAATTTAAAAATCAGTTTTGTTTGGTTTGAAAAACGTAACTGTTTTAGTTTGGCTAAGCCCAAAAGAGTGGCCCAAAAAAATCTATGCACTAGAGGGAAATTATTCCTATTGGGTTCTCAGGGCCCAAAATAAAACTATCATTTTTCATTCCCTATAGTTCTAATTTCTAAATAAGACGAGGTAGTACCAAAAAAAATTGTAATTTATTTAAAAGAAAAGTGGTTCTATTTTTCCAAAGTCCTGTACATAATAAAGTCCTAAGGACCAGTACTTTTAAAGCCAGTTGGAAATGAACTAAAGATTAAATTTTAGTTTAAGAAGGCAGATTTTGTAAAGTACCTGAATTGGAGATTTTCAACTTTAGTACTAACACTGAGATATCCATATTCCATTGCTTAGAGTTCATCAATAATTCATAGCCAAAAACAATTGTTAGCCAAAAAAATTAAGTTCCCCCTGAATGTATGCGCTCAGGAATAAATCTCAAAATCATACTCAAGGTGAAGCATAGTAAGCATAATTAAGAGAAATATTGAAGCAATGTTTAAACCAAACAAGCAATGTTTAAACAAGAAGGTGTTTTCATCAAAGCAAAATAGTGTTTTCACATACTTTCCCCCTGGTTTGATGAATAGAACCTTCAGTGCTTCTTGCGCTTTGAAGATCCGGCAATCTCACTAATGCCTTGCATGTTTCCACACTATTCTTTGATGCACCTGATGTTGTGGTATCTCTCCTTTGTGTGGTCATCATTTGAGAAGTGGGAGACAATGGTTCCTACAGCCTCTGTTCCATCCAGTCTTGAGCTAGATAGATGCTGTGCTGACTTCTCCGGATTGTTTCTCTAAGCTTCAAGGATCAGGTCAGTCATGTTCAGATGCGAAGGAATATAAGAGACTTCTCCTTCCTGTTGGAGTTGATGCCCTTATGGCCAACTGCTGTTGTAATATCTTAGATATTTTCTATCATGTAAAGGCAGATGCATTAAGTTTACAAACATCTCATGCTAATGTAAACTCTTAATTGCATTCCTAGAATTATATTATAAGATGTTTATCAGAATGAGTCTTCTGATGTTGAGACTGACATCTTGTCACTTAGTATAATTCTGAACGGTCTATAGTCGAAGCATTAACGAGAGCAGGATATCGTTAATGCNGGGCAGATATTATCGTTAATAATAGGATGCCAGACCTGACCCACCTTAAGGGCATTGCCTAGACTTTTAGTCTATGCTCTAAGTGTCCTTAATGCGACTATTGGTATAACGATCCTCAGACTTGAAGTATTACGTTCTTCGAATGTGTGAACCCGCATGCTTTGATTCATTGTCCTAAGCCGTATGAAATAAGGATGGTACACAGGCTTTGTATTGGGCATGCCGCTGCACATATTCGAAGACGTAGATTACGTACAAAGAATTTGTCACTGCTACTCAAGCAGAATAATGTCTTGTAGGGGCCCACTGATAAGTATGACTGAAGAAATGCATGGCCATGCTGAGATGAGTTTAGACATCTGTTCTCATCAGTCAGACTTGTTAGCCATTAGATAACTTAATGGCTACAAGTTGGATATTTTATCCCTTGCACTAAATTAAGACACTGGGACAAAAGGATCTACGTTATACAAAGTCTTAGTCGTAGAAAGGTTTTGATAGAGCAAACGTCTGAACTTATAATCTGAGGGTAATAATGTGTTGCTAGATACCGCTTATTACTTATAGTATTGATGTAGAGTCAATACTGTGGCCTGTTTTATAAGTGCCTATACGGGTCACACAGTTTTATAGTTTGTATATTGTAAAATAGTAAAGTAAAATGTTTAATATAATATATATGTATGTATATACATTATACACGGCACACATAAACATATATACATAATATACTTATTATATGTACAAGCATATATATGTAACGTGTATATGTATTAATCATTACTTTTATATATTATATTGTGTACATTTTATTTTGGAGTGTCATCTTAATTATGAAAATAATTATTTTGACAAAAACTATTTTAAAGTATATTTTATATACTTGTTTTAAAATGTTTTTGGTATTTTATTTTATATCATAAAAATTATTGATGTCAAATAAAATACACTTTAAACATTTGAGAGGAGAAGAATTATATTCCTCCCCCCTAAACTTTTTGTACCTTGCATGATTTTGTGTGTGTGGGGGCTTTGTCTCCCACTACACTTCATAATATACCATGTACTTTTGGAGTTTTTCATTTGAACATGTTTTATGGATTATTCCACTCATCTTTATAAAATCATTTTTTCTTTCTTCTTTTAAAGAGGGAGTTTCGGCCATGAAAAAGAAAAAGGGAGAGAAAGAATTATTTTGGGTACCAAAATTATTTTGGTGTAAAAATTGTTATTGATAAATTTGTTTTATATATAATTTTATCCTTACATTTAACATATTTTTTATAATTTTTCTTCTTAATAAGAAGTAATTTTTCTAGTAAAAATCATATATCTATATTTTTGAGTAGTAAAGTTGAATGGGCCAAGAAAAATAAAAATATGTTTGAGTTCAACAAGAAATTAGTAATATTTTCCTATTGGAATGGATTTGGAAGTTGGAGCAAGAAAGAAAGGTGTTCAGAATCAATTTTGAAGCAAGAGATGAATTTTGGAGCCGAGTGTCGACAGGCGACCAGGCAGGCGGCCGCCTACCAGGCCGCCTGCCAAACATCATCAGCAAACGGCGAAAGTGGCTCCGGCGGCGAACTCAAGCGCAGGCGGTAAATATTGGCACTGGCGGGCTAGCAGGCGCCCGCCTGCTTGACCGCCTATCGTGAATTCTCGAAGCATCGGTGATCCAGAAGCTTCCTTGTTAGCGCTGGCGGGCTGACAGGCGCCCGCCTGTCTGCCCGCCTGAGGGTCTGCTCGGGTATAAATACCCCACTCGGCCTTTTGCTTCACCACCACAAAAAACCCACTCCAAAATCACTCCAACCACTCGAAAACCCTTCACTTTTCATCTAAATTGAGTTGAGAGTCTTTCAAAAAGATTTTAGAGTGTTGATTTGAAGATTGTGAGCTTTGTATTCAGTTCTTCAAGATCTGTAAGCTTTCTTGTGAACTTTCTTTTATTAATAAAATTATCTTTTATACTTGATTTGAATTGTGAATTAATGGCTTTTAGTGGCTAAATTTATACTTAGGTATGAATTGAATTAAGGATATGGGTTAATGATTAATAGTTAAAATTAAGTTAGTGACTTAATTAATTTGATTCAATTGTCTAAAATGAGATTCACTAATTAATAGATCTGGCCAATTTATTAATTAATCCTTGGAGATTATTTATCTAGCTTGTCTATGAGTTAAGAAAAATAATCTAGCCAACCATATTTAGACAAATTGATGAGACCTGAAAAATGGATAAGTTAATGATATGGGGTCAAATTAATTAAGAAGTTAACTTAATTCAAAATTATTATCTTAACCCATATACCTGTTCAATTCATACCTGTTCCTAAATTATTGATTGCATTAATCATTTACTGCTATTACTCTGAACTTGATTGCTCTGGATTAATTGCTTTGAAGTAGAATATTAAGACAATTAGCAAATACTTCCCTTTGCCAATCCTTGTGAGACGACCCGAGTTAGTCTTGGTTAATTTTATTGACTTACCGCTATAATCTAGCTCCGTCAATTGGCGCCGTTGCCGGGGATTGGCACGGTTGTTGTTTGTTAATTAGTTGTTAATAAAAATAAAAATAATATAATAATGATAATAATAATAAAATAAAAAAAATAAAATAAAATAAAATAAAATAAAATAAAATAAAATAATAATAATAAATAAATTAAAAATAAAATAAAATAAAAAAAATAAATTTTAATTACTTACTTTTTTATGCATACCCGTTCTTCTAGTGCTGGAGAAATTTTACAATTTTGTGAAGATCCTGAAAGGCTTTTGAGATCTAATTGTAATATAAATTTTCAAAGAAATCAAAATCCTTTTCAAAATAATTTAAATAATCGAGAAATGGGGGAGGAGAATAGAGATAGACGCACTGTTTTGGATACTATGATTCCCATTTTTGAAGAAAATGACTGTATTGGCACTCCAGCTATTACAGCCGCATCTTTTGATATAAAACCTGCCATCATACAAATAATTTCTAGTAATCAATTTGGTGGGATGAAACATGAAGACCCTAGGGCTCATATTCTTTGGTTTACCCGAACATGTTCTACTTTTAAAATTAATGGGGTAGACAAAGATGTCGTGCGACTCACTCTTTTTCCATTTTCCCTTCGAGATAGAGCTGCACGGTGGTTAAATAATTTTCCTACGGGTCATTTTTCTAAATGGGATGATTTACATAAGGCCTTCATGAACGAGTATTTCCCACCCTCGGCAGCTGCTCGAATTTGTATGTCAATCCAGCAGTTTCGCCAAGGTAGTTTAATGTTTCATTTTTATAATGGCTTAAACATTGATAGTAAAAAGGAACTTGATTATTCTTCTCCTCGTGGTTCTTTCCTTGAGATGACACCAGAAGAAAATGAGGCATTGATCAATAAAGTGACTTCAAATTCTCGTTATTGGTATGATGATCGTGCCCCAGTTTCTTCTTCCCAAGGAAGGATTGAGGTTGATGAAGCAACTGCGCTTCGAGCACAGATTGAAGCATTGACCGTTAAAATTAAAAACCTAGAGAAGAATCAAGTTCCACCACTTAGGGGTAGTGTAAATTCTGTTTCTTACAATTCTTATGCCCCTCATTCACAATCTTCTGAATTGGTCCTTTCTTGCGAAAATTGCATGGGTCCTCATTTAACATCTGCTTGCCCTTATGATGATTTTAATTCTCATGATGTTAATCTTATGGAATATGCTCGCAAGAATGAAGGACCATGGGCTAATTAGAATAATCAATACCAAAGTAATCGAAATAACAATTTTAATAATCAAAGAAACTTTGGTAATAATTGGAGAAATGATGGCCCAAATAATAATAGGAATAATAATGGAGGTAGTTGGAGAAATCAAGGAAGTAATTCTCAGACTTATGTTCCACCACATGCTAGATCAAATGAGAATAATTCTTCCTTAGAAAAAATGTTAGGGGATTTGACTAAAACTATATCTGACTTAAAGACTGAACTGCCTAGCATCAAAACTGAATTGAGATCTGAATTTCAAAGAGAATTACATGATGTTAAGCAGTACATGAGTCAGTTAAGTAACACTCTCACCCACCGCTCACCAGGAAATTTACCTAGTACAACTGAATCAAATCCACTTGAGCATGTTCAAGCTGTAACTTTAAGAAGTGGAAAGAAGTTAGTTGAAGGTGAGAAAGTTGTAGTCAATCCTACACCACCCGCACCCACTCCACTTAACACAGATATTAATGAAGAGATTGGGGAGGATGGTAATAAAAGGGACGAGGCTGAACATGATAATCTAGGTGATTTACCTATCCCTAAAACTAAACTTCCTTTTCCAACTAGGTTAAAAAGGGTAGATGATCACCTAACTTACACTAAGTTTTTAGATATGCTAAAACAACTTCACATTAATTTGCCTCTAATGGATGCTTTGGCAGAAATGCCCAAGTATGCCAAATTCCTTAAGGAGTTGTTAGCAAATAAAAAGCCTCGATTTGATCCTGTAGTTGCCAATTTAAGTGCTGAATGTTCGGCAGTTCTCACAAAGAATTTGCCAAAGAAACAAAAAGACCCTGGCAGTTTTACCATTCCTTGTTTTATAGATAATGTTGCTTTTAATAATGCCTTAGCCGATTTAGGAGCGAGCATTAATCTGATGCCATCTTATGTTGCTCAAAAGCTAGGCATAAAAGAACTCTTGCCTACTAGGATGTGTATTCAACTTGCTGATAGTTCTGTTACTTATCCTTTAGGCATTGTAGAGGATGTATTAGTACAGGTAGGGAAATTTATTTTTCCTGTTGATTTTGTTGTTTTGGACATGGAGAATAAGGGAACTCCACTTATTTTAGGACGACCACTCTTAGCCACCGGTAAGGCTTTAATTGATGTGAGAGATGGTTCGCTAACTCTGAGAGTTGGAGATGATGTTTGCACCTTTCGACTCCCAGAGATAGCAAACCAAGAACATGCTTCTTGCAATCTTGTAAATGCTATTGATGCTTTAGATGACTTCTGGTTTGGTACCTCTCCTGTTGAAGATGGCCCACGAGATGAAGGTATTATAAGCATGGCCAATTCAGCAGAAGAGAAATATGTTGAGTTGATGGAGTTGTGTGATAAAGCTTTACAGGAAGAAGAGAATGCAGAGCAAGTTTTGGGTGTTCAGGCTGAAGAAGAAGAGAATGAACCTGAGCCTACTCTTGAACTAAAACCCTTACTCTCCCACTTGGAGTATGCATTCTTAGATGAAGAAGAGAAGTGCCCAGTAATTATTGCATCCGACCTAACCGAGGAGCAGAAGGGTAAGCTAATAGATTTGCTTAAGCTTTATGGGCATGTTATCGCCAGAAAGCTTGAGGACTTTAAGGGAATTAGTCCCACCTTCTGCACCCATAAGATTTTTATTGAAGAAGGGAAGAGACCAATGGCGCAACAACCACGAAGGTTAAATCCCAATCTTAGGAAGGTCGTAAAGAAAGAGATCATGAAGCTCTTAGATGCAGGTATTATTTATGCCATTTCTGATAGTGACTGGGTAAGTCCGATTCATGTGGTACCTAAAAAGGGAGGGATGACTGTCACTGCTAATGATAAGGGAGAGCTAATCCCTAACAAGGTGGTGACCGGGTGGCGTATGGTGGTAGACTATCGAAAATTAAATGATCCCACCCGAAAAGATCATTTCCCTCTTCCCTTTTTAGACCAGTTAGTGGAGAACTTAGCTGGGCATGGGTATTATTGTTTTCTCGACGGGATGAGTGGGTATTTTCAAATACTCGTTGACCCTTCCGACCAAGAAAAGACCACTTTTACTTGTCCAATAGGAACATTTGCCTACCGGCGAATGTCGTTTGGTCTCTGCAATGCCCGAGCTACGTTCATGAGGTGCATGTTAGCCATATTTGAGAAGTTTATTGGAAAGTTTATGGAAGTATTCATGGATGATTTTTCCATTTATGGAGAAACCTTCGATGAATGCCTCCATAATCTTGAGAAAGTTTTGAAAAGATGTGAAGAAACAAATTTAGCCCTAAGCTGGGAGAAGTGTCATTTTATGGTGAAGGAGGGAATTGTCCTTGGCCATAAAGTGTCAAAAAGGGGAATTGAAGTAGATCGGGCTAAGGTTGAGGCAATTGAGAAATTACCTTATCCGTCTTCTGTTAAGGATATTCGTAGTTTTTTGGGGCATGCAGGATTCTACAGAAGATTTATAAGGGATTTCTCTAAAATTGCCAAACCCTTAACCCGATTGCTAGAAAAAGAGGCTGAATTTGTTTTCTCCACCGAGTGCAAAGTTGCTTTTGATACTTTAAAGAAGAAGTTAGTAGAAGCACCGGTCCTTACCGCTCCAGATTGGGCGGCACCTTTTGAAATAATGTGCGATGCCAGTGACTTAGTAATTGGGGCCATTCTAGGACAACGAAAGGATAATCACTTCAGGCCCATTTACTATGCTAGCAAAACTTTGGCAGGACCACAGCTCAATTATACTACTACTGAAAAAGAATTTCTTGCTATTGTCTTTGCTTTAGAGAAGTTTAGGTCTTACATCTTTCTTTCTAAAATAATTATCTATACTGACCATTCAGCGATTAGATATTTATTGAAGAAACAAGATTCTAAATCTAGACTTCTGCGTTGGTTTTATTATTGCAAGAGTTTGATTATGAAATTGTAGATAAGCAGGGTTCTACTAATCAGGCAGCCGACCACCTTTCTAGGTTGGATGCGGGATTAGTAGACCAGTTTAGTAATAATGAGATTGAAGAATTGTTTCCTGAAGAGAGACTTTTATCCATAACTGAGACCCCGTGGTATGCTGACATTGCTAACTATCTTGTTGGGAAAGTTATACCAATTGATTTTTCTTATCACATGAAGAAAAAGTTTCTCTCAAAAGTTAAGCACTACTTTTGGGATGATCCTTATCTATTTCGAATATGTTCCGATGAAGTAGTGCGTCGTTGTGTCAATGAGTCTGAAGCTCTTGATATCCTATCGCATTGCCACTCCGGGCCCACTGGAGGTCATTTCTCTGGTAATCGGACTGCCCGTCGAGTGTTAGACTGTGGATTTTATTGGCCTACAATTTTTAAAGATGCTCACAATTTTGTTAAGTCTTGTGATCAATGTCAGAGAGTTGGGAATATTTCTAAGAGAGATGAGATGCCCCAACAATATATATTGCCATGTGAGGTTTTTGATGTTTGGGGCATTGATTTCATGGGGCCATTCCCAAGCTCTCGAGGGAATAAGTATATTCTTGTGGCAATTGATTATGTGTCAAAATGGGTTGAGGCTCAAGCCTGCCCGGCCAATGACACAAGGACTGTAGTTAGGTTTCTCAAGAAGTTATTCACTAGATTCGGTGTTCCGAAGATTTTGATTAGTGATAGAGGAACCCATTTCCGAAGTGACCCAATGGCTAAGCTGCTAATAAAATATGGGGTCCAACATAGATGTGGAGTAGCATATCATCCCCAGACCCAAGGGCAAGTTGAGAATACTAATAGGGATCTTAAAGCTATACTAGAGAAGACTGTAGCACATTCTAGGAAGGATTGGTCTGACAAGTTAGATGATGCGTTATGGGCTTTTCGGACTGCTTATAAGACTCCAATAGGAACTACTCCCTTTCACTTAGTCTTTGGAAAGTCCTGCCATCTGCCAGTCCAAATTGAGCATAGAGCGCTTTGGGCCCTAATGAATGTGTGTCTCGATTCTTCTACTTCTGGGAAGGAGCGTTTTTACCAATTAAATGAGTTAGACGAATGGCGGACTTTAGCCTTTAGGATCAATGCCTATCTCAAGGAGCGTACGAAGATTTATCACGATAAGTTTATTAAAGCAAATCGTGAATTTAATGTAGGAGATAAGGTGTTGTTGTATAATTCTAGGCTTAAACTCTTCCCAGGAAAGCTTAAGTCTAGATGGACAGGTCCTTTCACGGTCACTCAGGTTTTTCCTTATGGTACTGTTGAGATTGATGATCCTCATCGAGGACGAATCAAGGTTAATGGTCATCAGTTGAAAATTTACCGTGGAGGAACTTTTCAAAGGGATACGGAAGTGTTTCACTTCCGAGAACTTGGATTATCATGCTAATTTCGTCGAGCTAGCGACAATAAATCTAGCGCTAAACGGGAGGCAACCCGTCAATGCTTTACTATTCACATTACTGTTTACTTTTTTCCTTCACTTTATTTGTATTGCTTGTTTTTTTGTGTTTTGGTTACAGATGGCTGAAGAGGATTATGAGGAGGAGGCTCTCAATGTCACGCTGCCAGCTGCATTCGAGATGCACTTGCCATCAGGAGAGCCCCGTAAGCGTTTTCGCACATGGGGAAGGAAGAGAACTCTTCTAGGGCCACTCTCTCTTGATCAGGTGACCCTAGAGGAGTGGAACCACTGGGAGGAGATTGATGGCCTACTTGCAGACTCTCGTTGGCGCTACTTGCTCACCTTTGCAGAGCAGTCTAGTTTGGAGCTGACGATTGAGTTTCTTTGCACCTACCAGTGTCTGCATGGTGGCCGGCCTATTAAGGATGCAGCTGATGTCAGACCCGATTCCACCTTGAAGTTCTCACTTAGTGGTCGAGCCTTCACCCTTTCCATGGCCGAGCTCAAGCGTCATTTGGGGATATACACTGAGGAGGAGGCACGCTCCCTTGTCTTTGCTGCTCTTCCGTATTCCTTACCTTCAGAGTTCAGCCTTGAGCAGTTCTGGCGACAGCATTCCCTGTCGACGACACTGTTCAACAAGAACACAGCACATACTTGTCAGTGGAGGAGCAGCGCCTGGAGGATACTCATTTTTGTGCTTTCACATGGTCTCTTCGGTCGTCCGACTAACTCAAATCGGATTGGCATGAAGGACATATACTTCTTTTGGAGTGTGGCAGAAAGGGTTCAGGTGAACCTGGCTATCTTCATGGCTCAGTTCTTCCTACTTCAGGGGAAGAGCCAGAGGAAGACTCTTCAGGCAAGACCCTTTGTTACTCACCTTGCACGTTCCCTTCTACCCCAGATGCTAGATAATTTGCTTCCCATTGACCAGAGCATTCGCCCTCTGAGCACCACTACTCTCACGAAGATGGGGATCGCGAAGAGGCGTCGAGTAGAGGAGAGTGATGAGCCACCCCTGGATTTCTTTGATGGGCTTGATACCACCGTCCATTCTCCCATTCCAGACGCCACCACGGACACTTTCATGGCTGGGGGGTCTTCTTTTGTTCAGCCTGGGACGTACACAGCCTCATCAAGTGGTGCTGAGCCAACCATGTTCCAGAAGATCCTAGAGGAGATGATGAAGATGAACACGAGGATGGGTGCTATCGAGACCAGCATACAAGATGTGAAGGACATCATGGAGACTGACCATAGTGCCCATGAGAAGCAAATGAAGAGGATGAATGAACGCCTAGAGTATAACACTGAGAAGCTCCAAGAGCTTGAGATGATGCTCGGTAAGAAGTCTGCGCCTCCAGCTCCTTCATCTAGAGCCAGCCAGCAGTAGCGAAGATATTTTAATTTCTGTTGATCTTAAACTATTTTGACTTGGCCTGTTTATAGTTTAAGCTTGCACTTTATTGCTTATTTCAAGTGTGAGGAGGAATGTTACCCCTGTACTTTGACTCATCTCTTGCATCTCGACTACGAGGACGTAGTTCGATTTAAGTGTGAGGAGGTAGAGTTCGAGTATCAGGTATGATTTGTTGTCTCACTCTCGTAATTCTTGATACACACTAAGTTGTAGTCATATTTTTTTCTCGTACTCTTTCTCTTCCTCGATATTTTCCTTTTAGTTAAATTAATTAACTTATTTCTTATTTTTTTAAGAGATGCACAAGTGGGTTTAATGGTTGAGAAAGTTAGGGATTAATAACTAGTAGTTTGGATGATGGGAATTTCTCTTCTTTTATGAAAAAAAAATGTAGCTATTGAGATTGCGCTTAAGTGACGAATTGGGAATCCTATCTCCGTAAAGGAGCTCTGCTTCTCCCGTGAATCGCATAAGGTGAGGGAGCAAGTATGCAAATAAAATGGGATAAACCCACAATCTCGATAGTCTATAAGTTACGTGAGTATTCTATCTCCCATGGAGCTCTGTCCAAAGAAAACCATTGAACAATTATAAATAATAAAAGCATAGTACTTGAGTTAAGTCGTTATAGAGGAGGTAATTCCCTAAGTCCAAAAACCACTAAGTTTTTAATCCTTGGGCATTGGTTAGAGAATGAAATCTTGTGCATCTCCTAATAAATTAAGAAACAAGTTAGTTTTTTTTAATAAAAGGAAAATGAGTCAAGGAATTGCTAAAAGTAAGAGAAAGTTATATGATTAGTAACTTGGTGTTGTTCTTGAGAGTTACGAGTTTGACAGCGAATCATGTCATTCCTTTTTCTTACTTGAGTTGTTTTGCTTGAGGGCAAGCAAAGTTTAAGTGTGAGGAGATTGATAAAGTCGTTTTATATATAATTTTATCCTTACGTTTAACAAATTTTTTATAATTTTTCTTCTTAATAAGAAGTAATTTTTCTAGTAAAAATCATATATCTATATTTTTGAGTAGTAAAGTTGAATGGACCAAGAAAAATAAAAATATGTTTGATTTCAACAAGAAATTAGTAATATTTTCCTATTGGAATGGATTTGGAAGTTGGAGCAAGAAAGAAAGGTGTTCAGAATCAATTTTGGAGCAAGAGATGAATTTTGGAGCCGAGTGTCGACAGGCGACCAGGCAGGCGGCCGCCTGCCAAACATCAGCAAACGGCGAAAGTGGCTCCGGCGGCGAACTCAAGCGCAGGCGGTAAAGATTGGCACTGGCGGCCGCCTGCTTGACCGCCTATCCTGAATTCTCGAAGCATCGGTGATCCAGAAGCTTCCTTGTTAGCGCTGGCGGGCTGACAGGCGCCCGCGGGGTCTGCTCGGGTATAAATACCCCACTCGGCCTTTTGCTTCACCACCACAAAAAACCCACTCCAAAATCACTCCAACCACTCCAAAACCCTTCACTTTTCATCTTAATTGAGTTGAGAGTCTTTCAAAAAGATTTTAGAGTGTTGATTTGAAGATTGTGATCTTTGTATTCAGTTCTTCAAGATCTGTAAGCTTTCTTGTGAACTTTCTTTTATTAATAAAATTATCTTTTATACTTGATTTGAATTGTGAATTAATGGCTTTTAGTGGCTAAATTTATACTTAGGTATGAATTGAATTAAGGATATGGGTTAATGATTAATAGTTAAAATTAAGTTAGTGACTTAATTAATTTGATTCAATTGTCTAAAATGAGATTCACTAATTAATAGATCTGGCCAATTTATTAATTAATCCTTGAAGATTATTTATCTAGCTTGTCTATGAGTTAAGAAAAATAATCTAGCCAACCATATTTAGACACATTAATGAGGCCTGAAAAATGGATAAGTTAATGATATGGGGTCAAATTAATTAAGAAGTTAACTTAATTCAAAATTATTATCTTAACCCATATACCTGTTCAATTCATACCTGTTCCTAAATTATTGATTGCATTAATCATTTACTGCTATTACTCTGAACTTGATTGCTCTGGATTAATTACTTTGAAGTAGAATATTAAGACAATTAGCAAATACTTCCCTTTGCCAATCCTTGTGAGACGACCCGAGTTAGTCTTGGTTAATTTTATTGACTTACCGCTATAATCTAGCTCCGTCAGTTATAATATTTTCTTTAAAATATTATTGATATATTTTCTACTATTTAATATACAAGATTAACATTATCCCTCTTAAATCTTTATATTAAATATACTATTATAATCTTTACTAGCATAAAGATTATAGTAGACTCCGGAGATTGTTCGTGTGTCAAAGTTGGAGGCCGGATGCTTGAACGGCTACGTTTGCTCCTTCAACATCTTTTGCTCGGCTTCTCGTTCATACCGCTTTACCGGAGAAGGTATAAGTTTCTATCTCTAGCTATAGTTTTAGTACGTATTCTTGGGCTAGTAATCACTATTGGGAGATTAAATTTTTGTATTTCCGCTGCCCACCCAACCGTGGTTACCTTTCACTTCCTTGACTGCAATAGAGAGCTTTGGAATCAAGGATGGACTGTGTTGTTGGACAATGACTTCTAACTTGCGATTGCCAGAATGCCCAAAATGTCTCAATAGTCTGAATGCTTCCTTCTGATTGTCAATAATAACCTTCAAGTAGTCTTTTGTTACTACTTGATTTGCTGAAGACACTACCAGGGCTGATCTGATGTCCATTTGGAGAAGGGACATCAGCTTCTGTAGACTGACTGTGAGATTTGCTATTTGCTCTTTGATTTTGTTAACCTCTTTGAGTTGAAGATAAATGTCAGATGCACATGCCTCCATTGTGGCGCTCACAGAGTTAACCCAATAGAGAAATGATCTCTAGAGTCTTCTCTACTGAATTGCTTATCTCCTTGAGATTGGAGCAGTGTGTCTCTTCAGATTTTTAATTTCCATTAGCTTGTTGTACCTGGCTTCCATCTGCTCTATCTCTTGCATAAAAGAGGCATGCTGAGATGCTAGGGCTGATTCAATCAACCCTTGGACCTTCTTTGTCCAGGTTTCTGATACTTCATCTAGAATAGCAGGCGTGGAAGAGCTATGAAAATGGAAGTTGGTTACCTGATGAGAAGAGGATTTTCTTTGGAAGAGTTGCATAGGAAGGGATTTAGCATCTTCTTGCACATCTTCATCATCATCAATCCTTAGCGTGCTTTCAGATTCTTCTTCTGCTTCATCAAGTATATAATTTGATATATCCCTAGAGAGGGAGTCTCTTTCTTCAGCTTCATTCTACTCTTCAAAAACACCTACTAGAGTTTTAGGGGCCTCCAGTGCTGCCATTTGAGCTTCCTTTTCAGCTTCTGCAGAATTCCTTTAGATTTCTACAGCTTGTTCTTCTTAGACTTCATTTGTTTCTGGAGGAGTGGACTGCTCCAAAAGTTCTCCTGACTTCTCCAGGATCTCAAGTTCAGGCTGGTTGGAGATCTCACAAGTAGTTGTGAGAATCTCTTGAACTTGAGATTGGAGAGTTTGAATAAGTGCTTCTTCTGAGGTTTCCTAGTTCTGTTGTGGAGGGGAGTCTGCCTTCTCTTGGATAGCTTTAGGCAGAACAGTTTCAAAGGTAGGTGAGGTTTTCGGAAAGACTTGGAAATCCTCAACTGTGGCTTCTATGTCAGCCTGCTCTTCAGAAGTGAGAATCATCTGATCTTCTATGGCTTTTGAGAAGATTGGCTTGTACACTGAAGGGTCTTCATCATCCACTTCAAATTTTGAAACTGGTGTGGTGGCCAAGTGTTCCAGATGCAAGTCTTCATAGTTCCTTTGCCACACCCAGTCATCATCCAGAATTTGTTCACAACCGTAGTTGACTAGGAGACCTAAGCACTTCTTGATGATCTTCTCATTTTTCAGTTGTTGGTCCCTTCCCAACAGCTGCTCTGCTGAATTTCCAACCTTCCAAGCTCTCCAGTCATAGTAGAGCTACCAGAATTGGTTATCAGCATCATCTGTTTGAGGTTGAGGTGAGGGGGTTGGAAGACTTTGGACTTGAGGAACTTCTTTTTCAAGTTGTTGAGGGCTCTGGTTGTTGGCAAAGTTTTCCTCAGCTGGTTCCTTCTCCTTCAACTCATCCGGGTTGACATTTCCAGATGTGGAGGGAGTGGAGATTTTCCTTTTCTTCCTTTGAAGTTTGCCTAGGGCAGTAACTTCTTCTTCTTCCAGATTGACCAGAGCAATGTTATGTGGTGCTTCAACACTGGGAGAGGGAGACACCACATGCTTCCTCTTGACTGTTTTCTTCAGATTTATAATTGGGACCTTGTCTGAAGAGCTTTCCTCTGCAGTAGTACTAGCACCAGCTTTGTTTTCCCCTTTGGAAGATAGGTAGTATAGCCAATATCTGGCTTCATACTTCTTCCCTTCTAAGGCAGCACCCATAGATTCCATGATGTACCCAAGGTATAGACCTTGACAGAGGTACTTCTGGTTGGGCTTTCCCAGATGCTTTGAGATGGAATTGAAGAAATGTGCAGCCCAGTTTACCTTTGATTTGGTAATGAGGGCGTTGATGATGAAGGCTCTCTCCTAGATGATGTCATCAGCATGTCCTCCACTTCCACACTCGAGGCATGCAATGACCAGTTCCAGGACTAGCTTGTAGTCGTTGTTCAGGTCTGCTTTCTTCGCTGGGCCAGAGGGAGCTTGCCTAGAAATTCTAATAATATTCCAGTCCAGATTTTTGACTAGAAATCTCCCAATTTCAACTCCAGAATTGGGAAGGTGAAGCTTTTCTCCCAATTTCTTCTGCGAAAGCTTCACTTTGGTCCCTCCAATAGTGGACTGGATAATCTGAATTGTCCTCTGTGGATCCTTCTTTGATTTGACAGTCTTGACCTTTCCGTTCTTGTAAAATTTAAGAGCTTCAACTTCATATTTGGAGTGGATCTCCGTATGAAGAAAATCAGAGAGTTCTTGGGCAGCAATCATCTCCAGATAGCTTTGATAGAACGCCGGTGTGGAGCATTTGGCTTCCAACTTCTGGAAATGGACATAAGCGCCGACAAACTTCATTTTCTCTGAGATTTGAGTGAAAATCTGAAGAATCTGAAGAAATTTTAGGGTTCTTGAGAAAGTTTTCGCGAAGAAGATGACGAAAAATCTGAGTGGGCAGTTGAGATCTGAATAGTGGCGATTGGGTTTAATTTTGGGTGATTTATGCGGCTGGTGGCGATTGGGTTTAATTTGATTGTTCCCAAGACCACGTGCCTACCAACTATCTTGACAGATGTGGAAAGTGGACTGCCACGTGTACCGCACTCAGTCTAATAGAATTAGACGAATTTTATGAAGTAAGCCAGAAAACTTGGCCTCACTTAGTGGTTTTGTGAAGATATCCGCCAATTGTTCTTCAGTTGAGATATACTCAATTTTCATATCTTTCTTTTCCACATGATCTCTGATGAAGTGATGCTTGACATCAATGTGCTTAGTGCGAGAATGATGCACTGGATTTTGTGAGATTGCTATAGCACTTTGATTGTCACAAAAGATTGTCACTTCTCTTGTCTTGACTCCATAGTCCAGTAGTTGTTGCTTTAGCCACAAGATCGGAGCACAACAACTACTAGTAGCAATGTACTCTACTCTGCTTCTACTGTTGATGTAGAGATGGAGTTTTGTTTCTTACTGAACCAAGAAACAAGATTTCCACCAATGAATTGACAAGTACCAGATGTACTTTTCTGGTCAACTTTGCATCCGGCAAAGTCAGAATCTGAGTATCCCACTAACTAAAATGAATTTCTCTTAGCATACCACAGACCCATGTTCTGAGTTCCTTTGAGGTATCTAAGAATCCTTTTAGCTGCTATCAGATTACTTTCCTTTGGCTTTGACTAGAATCTGGCACAAACACCTACTGCATATGAGATATCCGGACGGCTTGTAGTAAGGTAGAGTAGAGATCCAACAATTCCTCTGTATAGAGTTTAATCAACATCCTTTCCATCTACATCCATATCAAGCTTGGTGGATGTACTCATGGGGATAGAAACAGATGACTTCTGATCAACTTTGAATTTCTTGATAAGGTCCCTTGTGTACTTGGCTTGGTTGATGAGAGTTCCTTCACTTCTCTGTTTGATTTGAAGACCAAGGAAGTATTTGAGTTCTCCCATCATGCTCATCTCAAATTTTCCTTGCATGAGGGTGGAGAACTAGGTGCAAAGATCTTCCTTAGTTGAGCCAAATGTGATGTCGTCCACATAGATTTGGACCAATAAGAGATCTTCTCCATCTTGTAGTTTGAACAATGTCTTTTCAATGACTCCTTTGGTAAATCCATTGTCTATAAGGAATTGAGACAATGTATCATACCAAGCTCTTGGTGCTTGTTTGAGTCCATACAGCGCCTTTTTGAGTCTCTACATTTGATCTCCTTTAGTGTGTAACTCAAATCCTGGAGGTTGTTCCACATAAACTTCTTCCTCTAGGTTTCCATTGAGGAACGCGCTTTTGACATCCATTTGATAGACTTTGAAGTCCTTGTGAGTAGCAAAGGCTAGAAACAGCCTTATAGCTTCATGTCTAGCAACTGGAGTGAAGGTTTCATCAAAATCTATACCTTCTTCTTGACAATAACCTTTTGCAACTAACCGGGCTTTGTTTCTGACAACAAGTCCGTTTTCATCCATCTTGTTCCGGAAGACCCACTTTGTCCCAATGACATGTTGATGAGTAGGTCTGGGAACAAGTTTCCAGACGTCATTTCTGGAAAATTGGTTGAGTTCTTCTTGCATTGCATTGATCTAATCAGAATCAGCTAGAGCTTCTTCAATATTCTTTGGTTCCACTTGTGAGATGAAACAAGCAAGCATAGCTTCTAGATTCTGTTGGGCACTCCTTGTGCGAACGCCAGATAGAATATCTCCAATGACTTGTTGAGGAGGATGATCCCTTAACCAACGAAGATTGTGTTGATAAGGATTGACTGGTTGGTTTAGTTCAGCTTTTGGTTGAAGAACAGAAGATGTTGGTGTTTCCGGATGGATTGGCACTGGGTCGCCATTTCCGGAATTGTCTCCATTTGAGTGATCCGGAATAATGGAAGGCTGGCCATGATTTCCGGTAGGCTCAGCACTATCTGAATCCGGATTTCTCTGTGAAGTCTTCAGTGGTAGACTTCCGAATGGGAACTCCGTGGGCTTCATTCTATCTCCTTCATTGACTTCTTCATCCTTGTCTGAGAGATCCAGAACTTCTGAACGCCTTGCTCACCATGGAATATCCTAGGAAGATGACCTCATCTGATTTCTCGTCAAAAGTGTTCAGATGATTCTTCCCGTTGTTTAACACAAAGCACTTGCTCCCAAAAATATGGAAATATGATATATTAGGCTTTCTCCCGTTCCACAGTTCATAGGGAGTTTTGTTGTGCCTTTTATAAATCATACTCCAATTTTGAGTATAGCAAGCTGTGTTAACAGCTTCAGCCCAGAATCTCTTTGGCAAGAAAGCTTCTGCTAGCATGTTTCTTACTGCTTCCTTTAAGGTTCTGTTTCTTCTTTCAGCTACACCATTCTGTTGAGGCGTCCTTGCTGCGGATGTCTGATGAAGAATTCCGTTTTCTTCACAGTAGTGAATGATGATTTCATTCAGGAATTTTGTGCCATTGTTAGATCTGATCTTCTGAATGGTCTGACTTGCTTGGTTTTAAATCAGCTTCATGCAGTTGGTGAGCTTCCCTTGAGTTTCCTTCTTGCTGTTGAGGAAGATTGTCCACGTGTATCTTGAGTAATCATCAACTACAACCAGGACATATTTCTTTCCACTTAGACTTACTATATTGGAGTAACATGGCCAAATAAGTCCATGTGAATAAGACTTAATATCCTTGTAGTTGAGGGTTCCGGATTTGCCTTGAAAGTAGACTTGACTTGCTTTCCTTTTTGACAAGCATCACAAATGCTTTCCTTCCTGAATACAACTTTGGGAAGGCCTTCTACTAACCCTTCTTTCGACAGGTTGTTGAGAGATTTGAAGTTGAGATGACTCAACCTCTTATGCCAAAGCCACAGAAGGTTAGTGTCATCTTTGCTGATTAGGCATGCTTCCTTGACATCATCCCATATCACTTCATAGATGTTTCTGATTCTCTTCCCAGTGAGAATGACTTCATTTGTGGAGATGTTCTTGAGAGATGCCATGGCCTTGCAGAATTCCAAGGAGTAACCTTTATCACAAAACTGACTTATGCTAAGAAGGTTATAATTGAGACCTTCAACATAAGATACAGCTTGAATGGTTAGTCCTTTGTACACCAGATTTCCTAGCCCTTTAGTAAGGCGAAAATCATTGCTTCCTCCAAAAGTAACTCTTGGACCATCATAGGGAATTAGATTGCTCAAAAGACTCGCATCACCCGTCATGTGTCTTGAACAGCCACTGTCTAAGTACCGACACCTGGGTACTTAGAGGCTTCCTGTATTAGAAGGAGGAAGATTTTGGTACCCAATTCAGTTTAGGACCGGAATAGTTAATGGTGTGTGTCCCTACATCAAGTTTGAAGTTGCAGGGAATTTTCCTTGCAACTCTAAACTTGTTGGGATTGTAATCATAGTTGTAGGCATAAAACTTCCTACGTGCAAGAGGTGCAATTTCCTATTTCCTCCAGCAAACCTAGGTTGATAAGACCTATAGTTTTGTCTAGGTTGTGCATAGTGTGACCTGTGACGGTTGTAAGCATACCTAGGTGGCACAAACAGTTTCTGGGGTGGAGGATGACTATATCTTGGCATAGCTCTCCACTCAGAATTTCTCGGAAAACTCTTATCTACCCCATAGTGAGTATAACCTCGTGTATAGTGGGGGTTAGAGGGTTTTCATCTGAAATTATTTCCTCTTTGAGGTCTGTCCAGCTTCATATAGTTCTTAAGAGGGACTACCTTTTTGGAACTGGAGGGGTCAAACCCAAGTCCTTCACGACCCTTATGTTTGGTCGTTTCAAGAAGCTTATCCACTGCTTCTTTGGACTTAAGTATCCCTAGCTCCTTGTTAAGGGATTTCAGCTTTTCAGAGAGAGATTCATTTTCAGCTTTAAGTTGAGTGATCTCATCCAGTTGACTTTTCCAACCTTCAGTCAACTTGAGATTCTCTTCACTTAATAGTTTGTTCTCCTCTGTTAAGGATGAATGTTTGAGATTTATTTCCTCAAAATCTTCCATCATCATTTTGCACTAGTCAAAAATATTTTCAGAAGTTTGTATGCTTTCATAAGAAGATGAGCAGGAGGTTTGTGAAGTTACCTCTTGATCAGCATCATCTTTGGCCATTAGGCAGAGGGTGTCATCTTCTGACATAGTCCACCGGTCCTCATGGTTGGACTTCTCAGCTCTTTGCTCCATGCAGATGAGGGCTTCTTCATCCGAGCTCGAGCTGGATGACTCAACACTTTCAGCAGCAACCATTGCCTTCTTTTTCTTCTCGTTCCTTTCTCTTTCTCTGTACTTCTCCACCTTTGGGTACGAGCATTCTGACTTCCAGTGGCCAGGCTTCCTGCAGTTATAACACAAATAAGATTCAGGAGGGGAGTCACTTACCTGTGGCTTTCCCTTGGATGGCCTTCTGACTGAGTCAGCCTTCTTGAAGAATTTCTTGAACTTCCGGAATTGTTTGACCATCATGGCAAATTCCTCATCGTAGTTCTCCATTTTTGAGCTTGACGGCTGGCTGGAGGAAGGTGTGTCGCAGTTCCTTGGGCATGTCCCTTCACTTGATGGGACTCTTGGAGTTTTCATCAATGCCTTGGGGAAGGGAGTGACTTGTTCTTCCTTCTTCTTCTTTAGCTCGTGCTCATAGGTTCTGAGTTCATCAAGGAGACCTTGGACAGTGTAGTTCTCCAGATTTCTTCCTTCTTCCATGGCTGTGGCTTTGGTGTACCACTCGGTTGGAAGTGATCTCAGTAACCTTACATTCTTTTCTTTGGGAGAAAGAACGTGGTTAAGTGATGCAAGATCATTCAAGATTTTGTGGAATCTTTCATCCAACATATCAAATGATTCTCCGGGAAACATTTTGAAGCTTTTAAACTTCTCAAGCAAGACTTCTATCTTCTGCTTTCTCAGATCCTCAGATCCCTCACTTAGCTTCCCAAGACCTTGCAAAATCTCCATGGCATTCTTGAGATGCTTGATCTTGGAGAAGGTGATTGGATCAAGTGTCTTGAAGATGGCTGCTTTGGCGACGTTTTCCAGATTGTGGTTTTTGCAATCTCTATCATCCCATTTTTCCTTGGGCTTTGGAATTTACTAGACTACATCTGGAGTGGTTGGATTCCTCTCAGGATTCTCCATTTGGATTTTCAAGGGTCCATCCTCAAGCACCATCCACATGCAATCATGTAGGGCGTAGAGGTGTGCTTCCATCATGATCTTCAAATCATCATAACCTAGAAGAGAAAACTTGGGCAAACCGTGATCCATATTGTTCACCATTATGATCGCTTCTTGTTAATCTAAACATAGATAGTGAGAAGTTTGCTCTGATACCTATACCTATTGGTGGCCCCAAAGTGGTGAGATACAAAGTCTAGAGGGGGGGATAGACTTCGTTACAAATTTAAAACTTTTTCGTTTCTTTTGAAAACGTGAAAATGAGTGCTAATCTAGAGTTCTTGTGAACTTTAGATTGTGTGCGGAATTTGGTGGGTAGTGTGAGCAGTAATCAATATGGATGGGTCAACTTTCACAGTTAATATAATTGCAAGTAAGAGTAAAAATAAAAGAGAGAGACACACAAACTTTAACGAGGTTCGAAGGTGAGGTAATCCTTCTACGTCCTCAAAATCCACTATGTAGTTGGTTGTTGAATAATGAACCAACAATTACACTGGTGTGAATTTTTGCACGATACATCTTCGTAAGGCCAATGTTGCTACTACACTCGTGCTGGCTTTGTTGTTCCTTCGAAGGTCACGGTTCTTCAACAACTGCAAGATCCAAACAATAGGACTTGCAAGATCAACTTGTAAGAAAGTTTACCTACCCCCTTTTAATCAAGAAGTTTGATCAAAAGTTATATCCTTCAATGTGGTGTGGTACTTGAGGCAAGAAAACCTTCAAGTGTTTACACTATAGCTCTTTGGAAGGAGGAGAAGTTTGCTTCTGGATAAGGAGTTTAGAATTCTCTCTTTATCAAGCTTTATGGCTAACTTTGAATAAGATAGCTTTGTTGTTAGAGATTGCTTCGTTGTTCATGTACTACATTTCTTCTCCAGTCTTCTAAGGATGCTATTTATAGCTGGATTGGATAATCTATCCGTTGAATCAAAATAGACTATCCGTTGCATTTGCTAGCTTCAATTTTGAATGAAGATTGTGATTGAGGATTCCTCATTGGAATGGGTGTTTGGACATACCCAATTATTTGAGGAGGAATTCTTTTTTCCACAGAATCCGTCTTCTAGCTGTTGTTCAAGAATTCTGGACTGTAGCACTTTACTCTGTTTGTCTTCTAGTGATTGTTTAGGAATTCTGGACAGGCTCCTTAATTTGAGAGGTCCAAACTTTGTCTTCAAGTCATTTGTTCTTGAATCAGCATAATTATCTTCAATCTAGCCATTGAAAATCAAGAAATTGATTTTTCCTTACCAACGAGTAGAATTTCTTCATTTAGGACTTAGATAATTTTCTAAGTCTTTTCTCACTTGTCCGCTTTTGAGAGTTCCGGTTTTTCTGAGGCATCTGATTCCTTTGCTGACAAATTTGGAAGAGTCATTCACAGACTTCCGGGTGAGAAAGAGATCTGCGCTAGTGTCCCGATTTGGATGACTTAGCCTTCAACGGGTTGTATCGAGACATCTGGTTATCATGTATTTTTCCGGATTGGAGGATTTTCATCTGCTTTGAGAAATCCTTACTTGTCTCTGACATTTCAGATCAAGATGTCCAATTTCCATATCACAGAATTTGATTAAGTCTTCAAGCATCAAACAACTTAAAGAAATATCACAGCTTTATTGGAAATCTCAAGAACTTGGTTTTGATAGTATTTCTAAAAAGAAAAATTACATTGAATATTGGGGGAGGCCTAAAGTCCTTATTACAATCTAAATACATCATCATCAAAATCTATAATATTTTCCCAACAGCTTTAGTACGAAAAACGTGACAAGCCCGTGTTTCAACAATTTCCCCTTTTTTGAAAATGGCAAACGAGATGAGGTTATGCATATGAGGATTTTTTTGAGACAAAAAAATGTTCCCCCTTAATAGATGCCATTTAATTTTTAACAAAGAAAAAGAAAAAAATTCCCCCTCAATTTATGCATAACCTTGATATCTTCCCCCTTTTGACATTAACAAAAGGAAGGTGGCGTCTGGAAGTGCGTTAAAAACCTTTGAAAAATAGTGTCAAACACCCAGCGATGGGAGGGAGTTCCCATCGATGGGTGGGGAGGTTCTGGAAAATTTTTTTTGAAACAAATGTCATTCACCTAGCGATGGGATAAAATACCCATCGATGGATAGGGTGTTTTTGGAAATCCGTTAATTTTTTTTTTTTTAAAAAAAGAGTCAATCACCCAGAAGAGGGGTCCTGGAAAAAATGAAGACTTCCCTCCCAGCAATAGTATAACCCACCCATCGCTGGTTCCCCTGACTTCTGGATTCCTTCACCTCGACCCGTCCCTGCAAAAAAGAGTTAAAAACCCTCTGACGCTCAAGTTAGTAAACGTTCAATCAAAGATAAAAGAGTGATAAAATGCACAAATTAGATCATCGTGGAGTCAAGGATTCCGAGTTCACTACGAATGCAGAAGAACGACTCTTTCTCTAAAGGTTTTGTGAGAATGTCGGCTAATTGGTTGTGTGTTTCAACAAACTCAATTTCGACATCACCTTTGAGAACATGATCTCTAATGAAATGGTGCCTAATATCAATGTGTTTCATCCTTGAATGAAGAACGGGGTTCTTCGTCAAGCTTATGGCGCTAGTATTGTCACAACGAAGTGGAACATGACTGATGCTAAGGCCATAGTCCACGAGTTGTTGCTTCATCTAAAGGATTTGAGCACAACAACTACCGGCGGCAACGTATTCCGCTTCGGTTGTGGATAACGCAACACTGACTTGTTTCTTACTAAACCATGAAACTAAAGAGCAACCAAGTAAGTGGCAAGTCTCACTCATGCTTTTACGGTCCAATTTGCAACCGGCAAAGTCCGAGTTGGAATAACCAACGAGATGACACGAAGAGCCTTTTGGATACCACAGTCCAACGTTAACCGTGCCAACAAGGTATTTCATGATCCATTTCACTGATGTTAAGTGCGATTCCTTCGGACATGATTGATACCTTGCGCAAAGGCATACGCTAAACATGATATCCAGCCTACTAGCGGTAAGATAGAGAAGGTATCCGATCATACCTCGATACGTTTTGACTTCTACTTCCTTACCTTTTTCATCTTTGTCTAGATGGTCGGACGTGCTCATCGGGGTCACCATGGCTTTGGCGTTGTTCATTTCAAACCGTTTAGGAGCTCCTTGCAATATTTGGTTTGGCAAATGAACGTGCCATATTTCATTTTCTTGACTAGGAGTCCCAAAAAGAACATGAGCTCACCCATCATCGACATTTCAAATTCGCTTGTCATCAGCGTTGAGAATTCCTTGCACAAAGACTCGTTAGTAGCACCGAATATAATATCGTCTACATAAACTTGAACCAAAAGGATGTTATTGTTTTTAGTCTTGATAAAAAGTGTAGTGTCAACCTTTCCCCTTTGGAAACCACTATCCAAAATAAATTTACTCAAATGTTCATACCATGCACGGGGTGCTTGTTTAAGACCGTAGAGCGCGTTCTTGAGTTTGAAAACATGGTCGGGAAACTCAAAGTCTTCCAACCCCGGGGGCTGGTCAACATACACTTCCTCTTGAATAAAACCATCGAGGAAGTCACTCTAAACATCCATTTGATAAAGTTTAAAATCCATAGACGAAGCAAAAGCAAGAAGTAAGCGAATAGCTTCTAAACGTGCTACGGGTGCATAAGTTTCTTCGAAATCAATGCCTTCTTCTTGATTGTAGCCTTTAGCTACGAGCCTACCTTTGTTTCTAGTGATTATTCCATTTTCATCAAGTTTCTTACGGAACACCCATTTCGTACCAATAATCGTACGATCATCGGGTCTTGGCACCAATTCCCAAACGTCATTCCGTTTGAATTGGTTTAGCTCCTCTTGCATAGCCAAGGTCCAATGTTCATCGTTTATTGCTTCGGAAATGGTTGTAGGTTCAATTTTAGAAACAAAAGCCATGTGTCCTACGGTGTCCCTAAGTGAGTTACGAGTACTTACCTCGCGGTTGATGCTACCGATTACCTGGTCAAGCGGATGGTTCTTGTTCGTTCTCCATGCAATGGGAAGCCCGATTGCTTCTTCTTCGTGTTCCTCTTGTTCTGCTTCTTCCTCTTGATTTTCTTCTTCACCTTGGTGAGTTGCTTGAGGTAACTCCTTGGCTTGCGGCTACGTGTTGGTGTATATTCCCATGTTCTCTTAATCGTCTTCGACGTGTATTCTCTCTAATGAATCTGCAAGATCATCACAAATATCCTTTCTCGCCAAACGAGGATTATCTTTGGAAAATACAACGTGAGGGGACTCCTCAATAGTCAAGGTGCGTTTATTAAAGATTCTATAGGCCTTGCTACGAAGTGAATAACCCAGAAAAATTCATTCATCCGACTTGGCATCAAATTTGCCTAAGTTGTCTTTGCCATTATTATGAATAAAACATTTGCAACCAAAGACTCTAGGATGGGAAAGGTTTGGCTTTCTCCCTTTGTATAGTTCATAAGGCGTTTTCATGAGTATCGGTCGAATGACGGCTTGGTTTAACACGTAGCTCGCGGTACTCACGGCATCCGCCAAAAAATACTTAGGGATTTTTGCCTAATTGATCATAGTTCTAGCCATCTCTTTGAGACATCGATTTTTACGTTCCACCACTCCACTTTGTTGTGGTGTACGTGGGGCTCAGAAATTATGATCAATGTCGAGTTCGTCACATAAATCTGAGAATAGATTTTGTTCAACTCTCCCCCATGGTCGCTTTTTATGGCTACTATGGTTGTTTCTTTTTAATTTTGAACTTTCTTTATAAAATTTTTGAAAACATGAAATGCCTCACTTTTGTGAGTTAGAAACAAGGTCCATGTAAACCTAGAGTAGTCATCGACAATCACAAACGCAAAGTAATTACCACCAAAACGTTTCGTTCTAGAAGGACCAAAGAGATCCATGTGCAAAAAGTGAAGCGGTCTAGACGTTGAAACAACGTTCTTAGACTTAAACGAAGCCCGAACTTGCTTCCTCTTTTGACATGCATCACATATGGTATCTTTTTCAAACTTAAGTTTTGGAATGCCAATTACTAAGTCTTGTGAAACCAATTTGTTCAAAAGGTTCATGTTCATATGAGCTACCCTTCCGTGCCATAACCAAGTAACTTCCTCTTTACTCATGAGGCACTTAGCAAAGCCAGAAGGAGATTTGTCTAAGTTAACCATATATATGTTATCGATTCTATCACCACGTAAAATGACCTAATTGTCACTAAGGCGTTCTACCGTGCATGATTTTGAATCGAAGGTCACACGATTTCCCTTGTCACATAATTGACTTATGCTCAAGAGATTGTGTTTAAGACCTTTGACTAGCAAGACATTATCTATAGAGGAGTCTTCAGACTTGCCTAACGAACCGATGCCGATAATCTTTCCCTTACTATTATCTCCAAAGACTATATTTCCTCCTTTAGCGGGTTTGATTTGTAGGAACTTGGATGCATCTCCGGTCATGTGCTTGGAGCATCCGCTATCAAGGTACCAAAGTACATTTGACGCTTTCAAGCACACCTACAAAAATGATTTAATAAGGTTTAGGTACCCAAGTCTTTTTGGGTCCTTGAGTGTTAGGTGCAAAGTGGTAGTATGATTCATTTTGTGCCCAATGCCTATGCCTAGTAAAACAAACGGGAGCTATATGTCCTACCCTATGGCAATAGTGGCAAACTACGTTTGGGTTGTGCATCCTTCTAGGTTGATAATTGTTGCTAGGGGGCCTAACCATATTCATCCTATTTTGGGAAAATATTTGTTTTTGAAAATTCTCTCTTCTAGGTGTTCTAGCATTATTTTGTCTATTTGAAAAATTATTTTTATGCACAAATTCATTTTGATAGTTTTTCCTAGGTTGTCTAACATGCACATTTTCATTCCTAGGCTTTTGTCTAGGTTGTCTAGTGTCCTTAGGTTGACTAGATTTTTTATTATCCTGATTTTTACCTTTCTTATGTTGAGCCTTAGGAGGTTGTCTAGGTGTTTGCTCGACATTTTTATCCTTAGATTCATTTTTATCAAAACCTAGTCCTTCCTTAGAAAAATGCATAATGTCAAGAAGTAAGTTAAGATCTTTGTGTGGTGTATTGAATTTCTTAACCGTACTCTCAAGTTTTGCAACCTTTTCTTTTAAAGTTTTGCAAGATTCACATTCGCTTGAGGAGCTTTCTGGTTTGTCAGTGCTTCTTTTGCCATAAAATTTATTTTCTTGTTTCAACTTTTCATTCTCTTTTTCTAGTTTTTCAAAATCATTTTCAAGAGTTGAAAGACGTTTCTTTAATGATTTGTTGGTTTTAGAAGCGCTAACAAATTAATCATAAAGCTGTCGAAGTGCTTCTTGCATCTCTTCAAAAGTGTAAGAGTCGGAAGAAGGGTACATACCTCTTTTACTTCATCGGCGTGGTCTTCGTGTTCCATGAGACAGAGGTTGGCGGCTTCTTCCTCTTCTTGATCAGTTGACTCATCGCCGGAGTTGCCACCCCATGAGATATAGGCACGTTGCTTTTTGAAGCCAGGTTTGTCGTTGCCGCTTTTGCCTTTTGGACACCTCGGCTTGATGTGGCCTATCTCACCACAGTCATAGCACTTCGGGGGACCATCGTGCTTTCTTCCTTTCCGTTCAAATTCTTTCTTCATGAATTTGTGGAATTTCTTCATGACAAGTCCGAACTCGTTGTCGTCATCGCTTGAAACTTCTTCCACGGTCTCCTTGGTTGCTTTCAGTGTTATTCCATTCTTCTTTTGTTCATCTAAAGACAGGGTTAGAATAGTAGATTCATAAGTTTTGAGGTTACCTCTTAGCCCGTGGATGGTGACATTGGAGACTCCGATGGATTCGTGGATTGCATCAGCCTTTGATCTCCATTCGGGTGTGAGGCTCTGGAGGATTTTCCTCACGAGATCCTTGTTGGCGTAAGTCTTCTTGAGAGCGTGAAGGTCGTTGATGATCTTTGAGAACCGATCGAACATGTCATCAATCTTTTTGCCTTCCCTCATCCTAAACATCTCGTACTCCTGTGTTAGGAAGTCAATTTTGGCTTCCCGAACTTGGTCCGTACCTTCGTATGTGACCTCCAGCTTGTCCCACATTTCTTTGGCGGTGGTGCAGCAAGAGATCTTGCGATAATCATCGGGGTTGACCGTGCAGTACAACATGTTGATTGCCTTGGCGTAGTTCTCCACCTTTTTGATGTCTTCGGCATCAAATTCGTCCTCGGTCTTTGGGACGAGTTTTTCACCGACCTTCTTCATTGGTGTTTCTTCGCTGTTTTCACCAACCACAACTGGAAGTTGGTTGAGCGGATATAAATTCTCATCCGCTCTTTCCAATAAGTGTAGTTGGTGCCATCAAAGAGCGGTGGCTAGGAGGTTGATTGACCTTCTCCGATCCCTGCATAAAGATTTCTAGAAGAAGAACCCATGATCGCTTTAGTCTCAAACGGTTAAGTTTGGACGCGAGTCAAGCTCCGATACGAATTGTTAGAATAATAGACCAACGCTAGAGGGGGGTGAATAGCGTTTGATCGTAGAAATCGCAGGAATTAAAAAATTTAAAAGAGATGTAAAGAGAAGAGTAAGAGGCACACCGAATTTACCCTGGTTCACCACAACTTGTGGCTAATCCAGCCTCCCGAGAGACTCTCTCGAGCTACACTACTATCTCGTTAAGCTTAACGGTGCTTAACAAACCCTTACAACTTGAGAGTTCGAGTCACACGAACCTCAACGAATCCTTCAAAGGAAACAGTCCTTCCTTTGAATCAACCGAAAAAAAAACTTCCTCTCTACGTGTCTAAGAACACAAAAACACTCAAGAACAAGACTTTCTTTTAGAGTAGATATTGAGCAAACTAAGTACGCTCAAGAACAACTCAACCTTCACACAAAAATGGCTCTAAAAAGCTATGGAAAATGATGTTGCTTGAATGCAATGAAAGTAGGAGAATTGTGAAGTGAATTAATGAGAAAAGCAGACCCAAACACCCCTTTTTATAGTGCCAAAATAGGCTCCAACGGACCAATACATTAAAGGGGTGATTGGCTTGATTTATGGGATTGAATAAATTTGGGATCTGCAGGATATTGGCTTCCCATCGATGTTTGGAACTTACCCATTGCTGGTAAGCCAATTTTCCTTCAGTTTTTGAAGCCAGCGGTCACCTATCCATCGATGGGTACAAGCTTCCCATCACTCAGTGGGAGGTGGACTTCCAAAAGAGGAAAGAATCAACCTTAAATGACTTCCAACGGTCATGCCTTCCCATCGATGGTTTAGCCTTACCATCGCTGGGTTCCCATCGATGGGATAGGTTTCCCATCGCTAGGTAAGGTCGTTCTGCCTTGTGTTAATGTTGCACCAAGGCTTTAACAACGATGGGTAGAACTTCCCATCTCTGTTTGGAATGGTTTTGGAAGTTGGTTTGGCTGAGGAACCGCTTACCCATCGATGGGAAGATCTTCCCATTGCTGGGTGGGTGGTCAGCCAAAAACCCATGGTTTTTGCCTTGGCCTAGCCAACCGATGTAAAAACCGACCGAAAAATCCAAAGTTCTCCAAAATAAAAACCAAGTGTTTAAAACACTTAGTCGATGTATTTGGCTAATAAATCAAGTATTTGTCTGTCTCTGGTTCCCGATCGAAGAAAGGAGAAAGAGAAAAGGGGTTGGCGGCTTCTCGATCGAAGGAGTCGCAGGGAGTATTTATGTTGTTACGGTTTTGTATAGCTAAATTTAAAATAACGTGTTTGAGTAAAAACACACTTTTTGAGTCAACTTGCTTTGAATTGAGATCTGTTCGCACTATTAGATTTGATTCGTCGATCCCTACCCAACGATATAACTTTTATTATCATTCGACAAGTATTTACCAGTTCCTCCTAGTCTGTATTAATTCTTTCGTTTAATTAGTATCCATCATTCTTTTAATTTAAACCTTTACAAATAGGGGGTAAATGGTCATTTTGACTTTTCGTCTCGGATTTGAACATATTTTAGGGCAATGAGCCTAACTATTCATGAGTCTCAATATGTCATGTCGTCAGCAGACTATAGTATTGGCGAGTACATTCTTGTCTGGAACAAATCCACTTTCCTGTATGTTTTTAGGCTGGTAATAATTATTTTCCCATCAATGGTCCAGTTTCAGAGTATATATATCAAATTATGGCAAGAGCGTCTCACATTCTCACATTATGGAAGGAACTTCTCGAGCTCTTCCTAATACCATAAGATTCGTTGGTCTACTTGGTAGTCATGCTCTTGGTAGCAATCCAAGGTTCACGGCTACAGCGGTTGATCTAGGACAGGAGTTTGTAAGGCAAAAAATCAGGCTTACCTACGGAGGAGGCAACGTTGGCCTTCAAGGAGCTGTAGCTTCAACAGTCTATAATAATGGTGGTAGAGTCAGAGGTTTCATACCTGGGTATATAGCAACACGAGGGGTCTATGGACCAACATATGGTGCAGAGTACACCGTCTCCAGCAATTACTATAAGTATTTAGAGATGAATCATATTGTGGAAGCCTTCATTGTACTTCCTGGAGGAATTGACACTATGTAGGGTTTATTCACTTTGATCTCATGGGCATCCGAAGGGTTACACAGTAAACCCATTGGTCTTTTGAACATTGACGGTTATTTCAATAACCTAATCAAGTTTCTAGATGATGCGGTGAGGCAGAACTTCATGGCTTTGAATCAGAGGAAACTTTTTATTTCTTCTTTTTTTGTTGATGAGCTTTTGGACAAGCTAGAGAGTGCTAATGCTTTCCCGGGTCCTGGTGCCAGTTATGAAGAGTTTGCAAATCCTGGAAGATTAGACTTAGAGTTGAATCTGTAATATAATATTATCCATGTACATTATGTGTTAGTCATAAATATCGTTCTAAGCTGCATGACCAGTGCATTTCAGAAGAGTATTTATTTCCAACATCAATATTTACCATGTAAATATTAATCCTTTTCTTTATCTTCGAGTCTTTCTCTATTGATGTGACGGTTTCACATCTTGTTTTGTACTGTCATCTTGTTGCGACCTTTCACGTTAATAGGGTATACGAACGAGTCAGTTATCTTAATGTTTGTATGTAGATTCACTCCTAGAAGGTGTTTCAGATTCGATACATATGTCGTATTCGATCTGGTTTGTGAGGTTCTATTCATGCTTTTAGAAAACGACAGATTTACCTTTTGGAGAATTCGTTCACTTCCTATTGGAGAAAGTTCTTTCTTCAACGTATCCTTCGGGTAGAGGGAAGTTGATTCACATTATTCACTTAGCCATGTGCGTACTATGACATAAGTATATGTCGCGCTTGTCGAGTTTATAGTCCTTTTCTTGATCTTCTGATGTCGACTGTGATCGCCGAAGAACATTTCGAGGCAATCTAAACTTTGTTGTAATCGAGTCTATGAGGATACTAGCAACTCAAAGGAAGCAAATTTTCAATGAGTTAAGATTGTGTGTTATGCCATAGTAACTTACTTGTTGATTACCTTCCCGAGGCAGAGATGTCGTGGAGGATGCGGATGCAGGACTTTGAAAATATTGACTCAATGATCCGAAAATCGTTTTGCTCTGATACCAAAATGTAACACCCCAATCAGTATAACCCGGAATTACACGAAATAAGGTGAAACGAGAATAAAATAAAAATTTCGCTTGACATTTGAAAATGACAATTACTTATAAATATCAAATTTATAGACTCTGGATCGCGAACCATTTAAAAATATTTTCAGAGTAATGCGGAAGTACAATAATAATCAAATCATGACACATTTTAAAATCTGATGGTCAAACATTTGCCTGCTATCCTTGCATCTCATCTGACTCAATGCCCTCCGGGAATGGTTCCATCATTGTCTTCTTGTTACCTACGTGTAGTCAACGAAAAATACAAACTACATGGTCAGCGTCTGATAACTTGGTGTTAAGTAGTGCTACAGCATCCTCTGTCACAACCTGTTGGTCTTAGATTGTTATAGGTCGTAACTTTTAATATTTAGAGGTCATTGTATCATATTAGCATACAAACATTGATTTCAACAAAATTAAATGGTAACATACAGAGTCACAAAAAAGAGGCTGCTAACTGTTAAATGCTAACATACAGAGTTTAGCTTTTTATAGGTTTTGAAGACCTATACGCACAAATCACGATGCATATTTAAAGTTCCGTCAACTTCTCCCCAATGACGTAAAAACTAAAGAATCCAAGTCTGCCCTATAGTTTTCCCTAGTCAGAAAAAGAAATGAAGTTTGTACCGACAGTTTCATCCTCAACACTATCATGTAGATAGAACCCGTGCATTTAGTCGAAGGCTTAAAAAAGCACCCAAACCTGAAGAACATCTAGGAAATACGTTTCAACTAATGTGTAGTTCTCACAATCAAAACGAATCTGAATAAGCTACTTGTGTATACTATATAGTATGGGTGAAACGATATTGTCATTTTTTAATTGCTATATGGATAGTGATTTTTTCAAATTAAAAAAAACATGAACTATTATGCCACGTACCTCCAAGTACTTCTTCGTGTGGAAATAATTTACCTCTAACGCTTGCCTTATAAGGCATGCTTTCCGCCCGACACTCTGTTTGGAATATCTACGGTCATTGAAAATTCAAAAGAATTAATAGGGGTAGAAGGGTAAGTTTAGACAAAATAAAAAACCTTAAGAGATTGATATTTGGGAATAGACAGAGGGAGGAAGGGAGATGTAACGACTGATGTTGCAAAAAGATTACAAACCTTGGATATGAAAGGTATAAGTTTGAACCTTGAATTTCTTTAAGCATCATCCCCTTTTACAAAGCTTTTAAGTAAATATGTATCTTTTTGATGATTAGCCATCATATAGTATAAAGCAAGACTATATGTTGTTGATCCAGGGACCTGATTGTTAGAAATCACAATTTTATTTTTAGAATGCTATTAAAAGAAGAGAAGAATGTGTACAACAAACTAAATTTTCACCTGTATGTGAAGAATGAAGAAGAAGAAGTCCGGCCCACACTTTGCAGCATATTTTTACAGCGTAAAGGTAATACACACCAACCTCATAGATGACCTTGGAATTGGATTCTAAAAACTGTTTGGAAGTTAACCGGATCATTATATTAGAAAAAATGTAGGATGAAATGTGAATACCCATTGATATATGGAAAAACCTGAACAATGCTCCCTTCCCGACCATCAAGATCATCTTCCTGTTTATCCGATTTCAACCAATCTTCACTGACCATTTGCATCAATGTGGCTCTTGCTTTAATATATAGAACATCATGCGGAAAACGGGTAATGTTAGAAAGTTTGTATTGGACTTGAGTGGGGTGTATTCTTAAGCTTAGTTTTAATGTAATCCACCTTCTGACGATCATCTAAATTTTCTCCGCGTATTAGAGAAGTGGAGGGATCTGTTTCGCTCCATCTGCAAGGGAAATTACAACTTCTTTTATTCTCACTTCTCTTATTCAAACTGTCAGGTGTTCAGTATTTTCTGGAAAAAGTCCTTTGAAACTAACCTGCAATAACATGCACTTTCTTCACCAAAACAGCACCAAGTGAAACTTTTGTATGCTATGTATCCTAGAAGAAAGAAATCATGAAACAATTAAATTCTTGAATTTGAAGATGAAAAAACATCTGCATGCACTATTGAGGCTAGTAAATGGGATCATATAGATCACCAAACAATCAAATTGTTAACTTCATGGATGTGTAGACAAATGTTTGTCCATGACCAGAATGAATTAATGACTTAGTTTATAGTTATAAGGATTGCTTAAGTATAACATGACCAGCATGAAGTTAGAGCTTTGTCATGTTATAACATTGCAAATGCCAAAGGTGTAACACACTACCTGAGAGGACATCTCTAGCACAAAGTCAGATGGCCAAGCATTATCTGATTGATCCAAATGTAATGGCTTAGGTACATCAAAAAACTCATCGGATGCATCATTTAACCCCATAATACATGCCATCNTAAGATATTACATGTCGTAGTCAATTGGTCCACAATACTCTTAGAAAGTAACAACCAGTTTTTCTCAATTAGTCCCTCACGTCTTCAGTTGTGATATTAGAAAATAGACATTGACGAGAGCATAAAATATTATTAGAAAAAAATCAGCGAGAAGAAGAAATGAGAATAACTACCTTCTTTTAAAAAGAGCACAGACAACTTATAGAATATGAGGTTAAAATCTAATCTTTAGGGACCCCTATCAAACCAGCCCAACAATTATCTAATCCGACATAAAATGAAGATTATAATGTGTTCTTGATATATATATATATATATATATATATATATATATACATATATATAGATATATATATATATATAGATATATATATATATATATATATATATATACATATATACATACATATATATATATAGATATACATATGATGGAACAAAGAGAAAGAAATACATGTACAACCTAAGTGAGAGAAGCATTTCAAGAACAGCTCCAAACTGGGAGCTATTTAAAATTTACTCCTAATGAGTAAATTTTAAACGGGTATCTAGGTCGGTCAATATATGTTATTTCTATATTATAACGTCTCAGAACATGTAGAATCAAACACAAAATAATTAAACAATCTATTTTTGAAAAACAATGTATATCACAATGAAACATTTCAACTTAAACATGTACACAAAACATATATAGTAAATTAAATATTAACTTAATGCAAAAATATATAAACAAATAATAGTATAATTAAATATTTAAAGCTAAAAAAATACCTTAAGGAAGGGACGACGGCTTGGCGACGGCGGGGCAGCAAATACGGCTTAGCGACGGCGGCTTGGCGACGGCTTGGTGACGGAGGCAGGGTGAGGTGGTCGTCGACGTTGTCGCCGTTCCCTTTGAGACAGCGACACTAACAATGGCGAACGTCGAGGGTAAGGTGGACGAGGGCGGCGCAATTAGACCAGATTTGGGGGCGACATGGGAAAGGCGACAGCGTGGTGGGGAGTTGAAGAACAAAGGCAACGAAGCTGAGCAATGGCGACGCGAACAGCGACGGCTTGGCTGAGCAACGGCGAGCACGACGAAGACGAAGAACGGAATTGGAGGTTTTTTTTTTCAAAAACGCGTAAGGATAAGGTAGGGTTGGCTAATTTTATCACACTCTTTTGGATCGGTTATTACTAATAACCGATTCAAAAGGTATTTAAATCGGTTATAAGGAATAACCGATCCAAAAGATTGTCAGCTTTTAAATCGGTTATCCGTGATAACCGATTCAAATACTTTTTGCATCGGTTATTACGGATAACCGATCCAAAAGCTAAGCGATACGCGAATTTTTTTTTGCATTTACATCGTTTGTTTAGCTTAACGATGCAAATGAGGCGATTTATTTGATCATTTTTGTACTAGTGTTATTGCCACAATCAACTCACAGTAGCACTCTTCTTAGCAAAAAGTTGAACATTAAGAACTACCTCTGCGAAGCTTCATCATCTATTTAAACTCCTAAAATGCACGTCCAGCCCTAGAATTCGTTGTAAGAGCTAAACTAAAAGTTTAAAATTTGTTTTAAAATTTACAATAGAAAAAGTTTACAAAATCGACCCACGATTTTGTAGCAGAATAAGAAAAAGTTTAAAGACAATAGTAGCAAATTAATATTATTTCTCAAGAGGGAGGACGCCGACTTTTGTGTCTGGAAATTTAATTATACCTTAAGATGAAAAGTCTTGAAGATGCTTTTCATATTAGCTACAATGGCCTCTTTGAACATCCATTTGTCCTCCACACGTGTCATTGATTTCTTCTTACTTCTCTATTTATGCGACCAGTGTGTCAGCATTTAAAAATAAAGTAGATGATTTTAAAAAATACTCCCTCCGTCCCACTGTGTTTGTCCACTTACCTTTTGACACATCATCCAATGCACTTCTTTAATCCATTTTATCTTGTATTTTGTATATTAAAAAATTATACAAATTATATATTAATAATCTATATGTTAAGACAAATCAAACAAGATCACACGTGACTATTTGTAGGCTTACACATTAAGAGAATTTGATGAGTCAAAGTGCTTAGATGAACAGTTTCAAAAGTCAAATGTGGACAAAAACAATGGGACGGAGGTAGTAAGAAGCATAAATACAACACAATGGGGAGCCCCTTTAATAGTTCACACCTCACTTCCTCGCAATCAATCAATCATAATATGACACTTGCACAATTGAAAAAGTAACTCATATCATCAAGTCAGATTCAATTAGATAAAATAGGGGCTGCATAAATCATAAATTAGGAAAAAATACGGTGCAATCTTGATTCTTGCATTTTGCAATTCAGACAATAATACAAAAAAATAGCAAAAGCCAGTGATATGTTGGAAGTCTTCAGATAGAAAGATAAAACTTGGACGTTGAGATGGAGTTGTAGAAAGGTAGAATCTCGGACCTGACCGCTGAGTCTTTTCTTTGATCGGGGAGCTGGAGACGGAACCAGACAAAGGCATCTTCAATCGAAGACGGACGACTTCAATCGGAGAGAGGGATGCACAACGGGCTAATTTTTGTGTAACACCCCAATCCGTATAACCCGGAATTACACGAATTAAGGTGAAACCAGGGTTAAATAAAAATTTCGCTTGACATTTGAAAATGACAATTGCTTATAAATATCAAATTTACAGACTCTGGATCGCGACCCATTTAAAAATATTTTCAGAGTAATGTGGAAGTACAATAATAATCAAATCACTTTTAAAATTTGATGATCAAACATTTGCCTGCCACCCTTGCATCTCCTTTGACTCAATGCCCTCCGAGAATGGTTCCATCATTGTCTTCTTGTTACCTACGTGTAGTCAACGAAAAATACAAACTACATGCTCAGCGAAACCGCTGAGTGGTACCGTGCTAGAATTGTAGGATGATTCACAGACATATACATATACATATATATATATATATATGTCCATAAAATGTATAATAATATTCATGATATGACACATTATATCATATGGACGATTTGATGAATCATGATGATAAATATTTAATAAAAATTACATGATGGCACGTTTAATCAATTTGCTTGTGAGGATGAGTACATGATACTGATGTAATTAATATACTTGTTCTTGATGATGATTACATGACACCTATGTAATCGATGTACTTGATGATGATAACATGATGCATGATTCTAACGAGCAAGGACACCCTTGCGCTATGAGATTCGCCCATTTCGTACGACGAACTCACGCAGACAAAATGGGGGTGGTACTCGAAGCCTGAATACCATGTACGCACACTAAGCCCGGAATGGGTGATGTCAGACTAATAAGTCCCGCACATCACGCTACAAGAGACGCAATTACGCATGATCTCTTTCGCATGCATATGATGTGATATGGCTATAAGAGACGCAATTACGCATGATTTCTTACGCATGCACATGTTGTGATATGCTCAATATAAATGATGAAATGAATGACAAGATATGAACAATTTGTAAACAACATGATTAGATAAATATACTTTATTTTATTTGGATGAAATCTGATAAAAATATCATTTAATCAAGCTACGGGGCTCGGAACGGTCGACCGTTTGGCGTGACGGTCGACCTTGAGCTTCATCGCGTCGGGTTGGAGAAATCACCGTGACGGTCGACCGTGGTTGACCGGCGGTCAACCGTTGTTGACTGGCTGCATATGGCGGATTTCGGATGGACGGGCGACGGTCGACCGTCAGCCACCGGCGGTCGACCGCTTGGGTGACAGTGGACGCCGGAGCATGAACCCTTTGCAGACTCACCCCTCTTCCCTCTCTGGGTTGAGATGAAGAACTTCCCCATTCACCTCAATGATCACAAAGCAATCTTCTCAATAGCTTCTGCTCTTGGGAAACCAATCAAACTGGACTCCAATTCAGTCATTGGAGTTAAACCCGACCAGATTAGGGTCTGCGTGGAGAGAGACTTGTCCATCCCCTTTCCTTCTCATATTCATCTCAGGCTTGGAACTAAAGATCTCTGGCTACCCTGCAGATTTGAAAACCCTCCTCACTACTACTCAGTATGTCACAGGTTTGGGCACAACCTTCAATCTTGCCAGAAAAAAACGCCGGAGAACCTCCCTGGCATTGCTCCGGCCAAGGAGGTGGGCCATATGAGAGCATCTCCCTTTCAGGATATTCAACATGATTGGAAAATGGTCTTTAGCAAACGACACAACAAGACTGGAGAAAGAGTAATGGTGGGTCCCTCATCAAACCATTATGAAGTGCATGGGGCTTTCAGATACAAACCAATACACCAACAACACCAGGACAAAAGAAACAAGAGTAAAGGACCAGTGGGCATCTGCAGGTTTTCAAACACTCACGTCTAAAACAGTGAGCCATCAACCAACCGTACGCCAAAACAGGTTCATTGGGAAGACCTGATGCCTATGGTGGAAGATGTACCAGAAGAGGATACCAATTGCCCCCCACCCTTCACAAGTAAGTCCATTCCCTCCATGCCCACCCCTCAGGCCCATAAATCAGAATCTCTTCTTGACCTTTCTTTCCTCAATGTTCATAAACCCCAACCTTGCATGGATATTATCCCGTTTAACCCCTTCCAGGAAGACTCTTACCCACTGGGAGTTTTTCCTCCAACAAACGAAGAACCACCCAGGCCAGGTAGCAAAGATGATTGCTGGATTAATGATCAACTTCAACCAAATTGGGAAACCAAGTCAGACAGCAGCTCCAATTTCGAGGAACCCATTCCTTATGTTTGCCACTCTGATGGAGGGGAGAATGATAAACCTTTCACCACATCTCCCCCAATTCCCTTCCATTTGGATGTTGGACGTTGTTCCAAACAATCCATATCATTCCCTAAACACCGCAAACCTAGAAAAGATATTCCACCATCCTCGGTGATGACTCGAAGCAAGACTTCCTAAGATGTACCCCCATCCAAAGTGCTTTTATGAAACTCCTTTTCTGGAATGTCTGTGGAGCTGCCTCCTCTCTCAACAGACTAATTTCCCTAAGGAGAGCACATAATTTAGACTACCTATGTATTTTGGAACCTATGGTTAACCCTTCCTAGCTTGAATCCTTTCGTATTAAACTCAACTTCTCTCATAGTCTTGGATCCCAAAATAATAAGAAATGGATCTTCTGGAACGAGTCATGCTTTAAACTCATCTCCTACTCAGATTTCCCTCAAGTAACCACTTGCCTTTTCACCCTTCAAATGGACAACTCTCCCATTATGATTTCTGGGGTTTACGGCGCCCACACGATCTCTGCTAGGAAGAATCTCTGGGAGGAACTTTCTACTATTTGTCCCTCCAACAAACGCTGGATAGTTGGCGGGGATTTTAATGCCATTACCTCACCACATGAGTCAAAAGGAACCTGCCCTCCAAACCAACATAGTATGGAGGATTTCAACTCCTGCATCCTCCACTGCAAACTCATCAATCCGGATCCCATTGGTAGTACCTTCACATGGTCAGGTGTACGCTCCCAGGGAAGGACCTGGCGTAGACTAGACAGAGTAATGATTCACCTGGACCTTCTTGCCTTCTTTCAAGATGTGGAGCTTCATCACCTTGCCAAAGCCAACTCTGATCACAAACCCATTCTCCTACACTGTAATGACCAGATTCCCAAAGGGACAATGCTGCACTCATCATTGCCACGAACATGGAGATGGAATTTTGGATGCAAAAAGCTCAAATCAGATGGCTAGACAAGGGAGACTCTAATACCAAGCTCTTCCAAGCTTTTGCAAAGGGGAAAAGAAAGAAGCTTCAAATTTCTCACATCATAGATGGGAATGGCAAGGGGCTCAATAACATGGATGAGATGAAACAAGAAGCTATCAGACATTTCCAGAACCAGTTCCAAGCTCCAGCAACTTACATTCCTGATTTGGGCAGTATTCTGCCCTATATCCCATCTCTCATCTCAATTGAAGACAACCTTCTGCTCACTAAGCTCCCAGATTTGGCTGAGGTAAAAGCAACCGTTTGGGACCTGGACCCTGACAGCGCCAGTGGCCCGGATGGCTTTAATGGTAATTTTTTCAGGGTTTGTTGGGATATAATCCAACAGGATGTTCTCACTGCCTCGCAAGAATTCTTTCTCGGCCTCCCAATTCCAAAAGGATATGGCAGTACCCTTATCACCTTGATTCTTAAGAAAGAAGATCCAAAACGGTTTGATGATTTTAGGCCCATCTCCCTCTCAACTTTTCTCAGCAAAATTAATACTAAACTCCTTGCCAACAGACTTAAATTGCTGCTACCCAAACTCATCTCATCAGAACAAGGAGCTTTTCAGAAAGGTAAGTCCATTGATGACCATATTCTCCTTGCTCAAGAAGCCATACATGGACTAGATAGAAAGGTTTTTGGGGGTAACCTTATCATCAAAATAGACATGGCAAAAGCTTTGGACTGTATGAACTGGAACTTTCTTGAAGGCACTCTTAGAAAGTTTGGTTTCTCACAAGTTGGGAGCAAGCTGTTAATGGCAAACCTCCGGAGTTCTTTCATTTCTGTCCTCATCAATGGTGAACCTCACGGTTTCTTCCCCATGACCAGAGGAGTTAAACAAGGCGATCCCCTCTCTCCACTTCTTTTCATACTAGGCTTTGAAGCGTTCTCCAGATACCTAAACCACTCCATGGAGAGCAACACTATCAAGCGTTTCAATTTGGGAAATGTCTGGATGCCCAGCCATCTCATTTACGCTGATGACTTGATGATCTTTACAAAAGGGGACATCCTCAACCTTCTTAAACTTAACCAAATTCTTAAAGTTTTTATGCAGGCATCAGGGCAACAGATAAACCTCTCAAAAAGCAGATTCTACACTCCAAAATCCACCACTGCGGATCAACAAGTCAAGATGGAAAAAGCCCTGTCCATGAAGTGTGGAAGCCTCCCCTTTACCTACTTGGGAGCCACCTTACGTAGAGGTATTTTCAAAAAAGAAGACTGTGATTCTCTCTTGGACCATGTATACAAACATCTCTCCTCCTGGTATAGCAGAACCCTCAATCAAATGGGAAGACTTATTCTCATTAAACATGTCCTCTCCTCCATCCCACTCCACCTTATTGCCGTCCATTCCCTCCCAAAATCCATCATCAAAACGGTCAATTCCCTTATGGCTAACTTCCTTTGGGGCCAAAGGAATGGCAGGGCTAAATACCACTGGAGGAACTGGAACTTCACTTGCCAAAACAAGAACGTTGGGGGCCTCGGGATTAGGAGCCTGATTCAAATTGAAACAGCATACTCTCTTAAACTTTGGTGGAAAGCTCAACATGATCATAGTCCTTGGGCTAAACTGGTTCGAGCAAAATACATGAAGGATGGCTGCATCAAAGAACGTTTCCCAGATTCCCCAACTTGGAAACGCATATGTAGAATACATTCTCTGGGCATCTCTCACACACAATGGAACAACGGGCATGCCCTCTGGAATAACGGTCAATTCTCTCTCAAGCAAGCATTTAGAGCCACTGAAGATCAGCTACCTGCACTTCTTTCAACCAAATTTATCTGGCACAAAGCGCAAATCCCAAAGCTTTGTTTATTCCAATGGAAGATCTTCAACAACTGCCTTCCTTTCCCTACAAACCTTCGAAGGTTCCACCTAGCACTCCCTAGTCGCTGCGGTTTCTGCTTTAACTCTGAAGAAGATTTGGATCACTGCCTCCTCAACTGCAAAGAGAGCAAAACTGTATGGAACTATTTCGCAGGCCTGGTTGATGCTCCCATGCTCAGCTCAAACCTCTTACTTCGCCAACATGCAATCTCATGGTGGGTAAGAGGTAACTTGAAAACTTTCAAAGGAGCGCTTAAGATTATACTCCCAGGAATTATCGCATGGAATTTATGGAAAGCGCGCAACGCCTATAACTATGATGGAAACACAATGAGCCCACGTACAATTATCCAACAAATTGGCAAGCTTATTCAGGCTTGGGCATGGACTCACCGACAAAAGAAATGGCTAATTCATGACAAAGACTTTGATGCTTGGGAGATTGATAAATTTTGGAGAAAAGGAAAAAAGGGTTGTTCTTCATTCTGATTGTTAGTGTGTATATTTTTTCTTTCGAGAGTGTAACTCCTTTCCTTATCAATAAAGATCCTTTTAAATAAATAAATAAATAAATAAATATATATATATATATATATATATATATATATATATATATATGTATATGTATATGTATATGTATATATATATATATCGATGGCGAACGTTTTAGAGAGAAGGGAGAGCTTCTCTGATTTTCCGGTTCTTTCTACCGACGATTTACACCTTGCAACGCCGCTGCATCTTCCCGGAGATACCGGCCCATCCAACAGGCGATCTCCTCCATCCCTCCCTTATATCGATGTCCTTAGAGGATTCTCAACAACCGCAGAAGCAGATGGCAGAAGTGATTCCACTGCAATTCTCATTCCGCCTCTTGCCCAATTGCAAGTTTCCGAAGTCCTAAGGCGAGAACCCCCAAAGAGAATCCAATCCACAACCCAGGGCCCGGCAAAATTTCGCATTGAAGGTAAGATCTACACCTTCACCAAATCGATTTTCAATAAGAAAATCTGTGTTAGTGAAAAAATAGGAAAAAAAAACTTCAACATATGGTTAGGGTTGGACACTGGTGCTTGGCTTCTAGAGGCGCTTTAGTTTCTTACGTGTGACGGAGGTCTGCATACATCCTACCGAAGGGAGAAGAGGAGACTGCTCACCATATCTTTTCACTCCTACAGATTTGGTAACCATTTCAAAATCTGTGAGCATCACCAAGACGGCAAGACCTGGGTTCTCATCCCTGAAGGTAATCAAGGTTCTGGGATTATTTCGTTCATCTCCTGCTTTAAGAAAATTTATGACAACTTAAGGTCCTCTATTCCCCATCCCCCTCCTTTTGTTGACAATGCCTTAATTTGTGCCTGGACTCAACATATTCTTCAACAACCTTCAAACTCCATCTCAGCCACCTTGCTAAAATTGGAATTTTCAGAGAGTCTGTATCCCCCTTTTGGCCCTCCAATTACCCCTGCAAACTCCCCAAAGCTGTCCTCACAAGGGACCCTTTCTGCTTCATCGCTGCCTACAACAGGACAGGATGTAAATACCCGGCGAAGTGGAGATGTCACAAGTTCTGAAGGCTTTGTTGGAGATCCCACCTCTGTGGTAACTAACAAGCAACTAGTTATTTTCCAGAACGAAGCAGCTCCTAATTACAGCCTTTCCACCAGCCAAATCGAAGAGTTTCCACCTTTGCCACGGAAAATCCTTAGTCCTTTTGCTCCCACCTTTGTGCCCGCTATATACTCCTACGCTGATATTTTCACTAAGGATCAAGGATTCAAAGCTACTGCTGAGCCGGAAGAAGACCCCTTTACAAATCTCAATGGCCAAAGCTTGGTTCTATCCCTCAACGCAGTGGAAGATCACACTAAGGACAGGGAAGGACCCATTCTCTATACCCACTCCGATGGGGAGGATTTTGTTTTCATAGACACAAAGCTCAAACCTTTGCAAATCGACTTCTCAAGATGCTCCAAACACCCCCTCCATCTCCGTAAGGAACTAAAGGGAAGAAGGACGTACTCACCGTCACAAATTGTTACGAGGAGTAAGCCTAAAATCCTTGAGCAAGGAAGAAAATTTAATCCTATCGGCTGGGTCGAAGAAGAAGACTCTTTAGATCCCCAAGAATCACATGAGGACGAGGTTATCAAATTTTTCAAACTTTGTTGTCCTAACAAGATAGAAGATCCTAAACCCCTCAGCAAACCTCTAACCAAAACTCAAAAAAAGAAAATGAAGAAGAAAAAGAAGTAGTCTCAATTTTCTGACTATGGTTTCGATGAAGAGATAGAATATGCTTATTGATTGACCTGCAGTAATTTTTATTTCTCTAACCCCTCTCTTGAGTTATCTACCTATTGTTTGTTACTGCCTATTGGTTTCCAAGCCTATGTTTTGGAGTTGCAGCTTATCCGTTTTAGAGCACTGGTTTTTCATCTCTTCATAAATGCCATTACCTAAGGGTAATTTCACAGCTGCGTTGGGATGCTCCTGCTGGGTAGCAGTTTTCTTCTAAATAATGTGAAATATGAGACCACAGCTGGCGCAGGTCTACCTCTTCCTGGTTTTTTTTCTCCTATGGTTGGACTCTAGCATCGTCTAAAATTTGGGAAGTGAAGGTAGTTGGTCCTCTGTCCCTTTTTGCTTGGCTTGGAATTCTTCATGGTTTTCCAAGATAGATCATTGGCTGGAATCCATCTTTAAACATGTATTCAGCATCTTGGGTATTAATAATTGACCAAAGGGTACTTTTGTACGACTGAGAGCTACTCAAAAGGGCTGAAAATTACTGAAAGAGACTATTGCTCAGTCCCTTGGCCTGACACAGCATCATCTTCACAAGCTTTACTCTTTTGTTTTATTTCTTTGGTAGTCTTTGGTTTGATATTTAGTTGGTATTTTTTCTGGCCGGTTTGTAGGGGTTGGCCACCCCCCTCTCTTGTATTACTTTTTCATTTCCTATTAATAAAAATAAAATCTACTTTTCAAATATATATATATATATATATGTATATATATGTATATATATATATATATATGAATATATATATATATCATATATATATATATATATATCAAGGATGAATTCTCTCTCTAAATTTCCGGCCACCGGCAAGTGACCGGAAAACCTTAGTTCTGTCCATTCCCTACCACGGCGTACACTTTTCTCCGAGCTCTTCCATGGGGAACCTGGAGATTTCCCGGGCACAGTATGTGGTTTCTATAAAAACTCCCCCTCAATATCCTTCACGGCGGAGGAGGAAAGGAAGCTGGCCGGGAAATTCTCACAGACACTAGTAGGAAGATGCAGTAGCCGAGTCCACCTATCCGAGGTTGAAGATTTCTTAATCAAGGGCAGATTCAAGGAATTCAAATTACGAAGGCTTCAATCCAATGAGCTCCTCTTCATCTTTAAACATGAAGAAGACTACCTTCGCTGGTTTTCAAGAAGGAGGTGGAAAATTAAAGGATGTATCATCACTATTTGCAAGTGGTTGCCGGAGCATGAACCCTCAGCAGACTCACCTCTCTTCCCTCTTTGGGTTGAGTTGAAGAACTTCCCCATTCACCTAAATGACCACAAAGCAATCTTCTCAATAGCTTCTGCTCTTGGGAAACCAATCAAGCTGGACTCCAACTCGGTCATTGGAGTTAAACCCGACCAGATTAGGGTCTGCATTGAGAGAGACCTGTCCATCCCCTTTCCTTCTCATATTCGTCTCAGGCTTGGAACTAAAGATCTCTGGTTACCCTGCAGATTTGAAAACCCTCCCCTTTACTGCCCAATATGTCACAGGTTTGGACACAACCTTCAATCCTGCCGGAAAAAAACGCCGGAGAACCTCCCTGTCATTGCTCCGACCAGGGAGGTGAGTCATATGGGAGCGTCTGGATTTCAGAATAATCAGCATGATTGGAAAATGGTCCCTAGCAAACGACACAACAAGTCTGGCGAAAGAGTAATGGGGGGTCCCTCATTAAACCAATATGCAGTGCATGGGGCTTTCAGATACAAACCAATACACCAACAACAACAGGACAAAAGCAACAAGAGTAAAGGACCAGAGGGCATATCCAAGTTTTCAAACACTCACGTCCAAAAGGGTGAGCCCTCAACCAACCATACGCCAAAACAGGTTCACTGGGAAGACCTGATGCCTATGGTGGAAGATGTACCTGAAGAGGATACCAATTGCCCCCCACCCATCACAAGTAAGTCCTTTCCCTCCAAGCCTACTCTTCAGTCCCACCAGTCAGGATCTCTTCTTGACCTTTCTTTCCTCCATGTTCCCAAACCCCAACCTTGCATGGATATTATCCCGTTTAACCCCTTCCAGGAAGACTCTTACCCACTGGGAGTTTTTCCACCAACAAATGATGAACCACCCAGGCCAGGTAGCAAAGATGACTGCTGGATTAATGATCAACTTCAACCAACTTGGGAAGCCAAATCAGACAGCAGCTCCGTTCTGGAGGAATCCATTCCTTTTGTTTGCCACTCTGATGGAGGGGAGAATGATAAACCTTTCACCACATCACCCCCAATTCCCTTCCATTTGGATGTTGGAAGATGTTCCAAACAATCCATATCGTTTCCTAAACACCGCAAACCCAGAAAAGATATTCCACCATCCTCGGTGATGACTCAAAGCAAAACTTCTAAAGATGTACCCCCACCCAAGGTTCTTTTATGGAACTCCTTTTCTGGAATGTCTGTGGAGCTGCCTCCTCTCTCAACAGACTAATTTCCCTAAGGAGAGCACATGATTTAGACTACTTATGCATTTTGGAACCTATGGTTAACCCTTCCTAGCTTGAATCCTTCCGTATTAAACTCAACTTCTCACATAGTCTTGGATCCCAAAATAATAAGAAATGGATCTTCTGGAACGAGTCATGTCTTAAACTCATCTCCTTCTCAGATTTCCCACAAGTAACCAGTTGCCTTTTCACCCTTCAAATGGACAACTCTCCCATTTTGATTTCTGGGGTTTATGGTGCTCACACGATCTTGGCTAGGAAGGAGCTCTGGGAGGAACTTTCTACAATTTGTCCCTCAAACAAACGCTGGATAGTTGGTGGGGATTTTAATGCCATTACCTCACCACATGAGTCAAAAGGAACCTGCCCTCCAAACCAACTTAGTATGGAGGACTTAAATTCATGCATCCTTCACTGCAAACTCATCAATCTAGATCCCATTGGTAGTACCTTCACATGGTCAGGTGTACACTCCCAAGGCAGGACCTGGCGTAGACTAGACAGAGTAATGATTCACCTGGACCTTCTCGCCTACTTTCAAGATGTGGAGCTTCATCACCTTGCCAAAGCCAACTCTGATCACAAACCCATTCTCCTGCACTGTAATGACCAGATTCCCAATACTCCCAAGCCTTTCAGATTTCTAAACACCTGGACCCTTCATGAGAACTTCCTCCATACTGTCAAGCTTTCTTGGGAAAATTCCCCTACCACTAGAGGTATGAGAGGTCTCCTTCAGAAACTTAAAGCTGTGAAGCAAACCCTGAAGAAATGGAATAAAGATACTTTTGGAAACATTCACTCTAAACTCAAAGAAGCCGAAGCAAGGGCCAACCAAAGCCAAAAAGAATTCGAGGACTTCCCAAATGAGGAAAACAGAACTGCTGCTCAAAGGGACAATGCTGTACTGATCGTAGCGACGAACATGGAGGTGGAATATTGGAGGCAAAAAGCTCAAATCAGATGGCTAGACAAGGGAGACTCTAACACCAAACTCTTCCAAGCTTTTGCAAAGGGAAAAAGAAAGAAGCTTCAAATTTCTCACATCATTGATGGGAATGGCAAGGGACTCAATAACATGGATGACATCAAACAAGAAGCTATCAGACACTTTCAGAACCAATTCCAAGCTCCAGCAACTTCCATTCCTGATTTGGGCAATATTCTGCCCTTTATCCCTCCTCTCATCTCCAATGAAGACAACCTATTTCTCACTAAGCTCCCAGATTTGGCTGAGGTAAAAG
>OOIL02004269.1:24237-35560 GCA_900332095.2 Cuscuta campestris | reverse complement strand
ACCTTGCACTTCCTAGTCGCTGCAGTTTTTGCTTTAACTCTGAAGAAGACTTGGATCACTGCCTCCTCAACTGCAAAGAGAGCAAAACTGTTTGGAACTATTTCGCAGGCATGGTGGATGCTCCGATGCTCACGTCAAACCTCTTACTTCGCCAACATGCAATCTCATGGTGGGTAAGAAGTAACTTGAAAACTTTCAAAGGAGCACTTAAGATTATACTCCCAGGAATTATCGCATGGAAATTATGGAAAGCTCGCAACGCCTTTATTTATGATGGAAACAGAATGAGCTCACGTACAGTTATCCAACAGATTGGGAAGCTTATTCAGGCTTGGGCATGGACTCACCGACAAAAGAAATGGCTAATTCATGACAAAGACTTTGACGCTTGGGAGATTGATAAATTTTGGAGGAAAGGAAAAAAGGCTTCTTCTTCTTTCTGAGCTTTAGAATGTGTATTTTTTATCTCGAGATTGTAACTCTTTTCCTTATCAATAAAGTTCTTTAAAATATATATATATATATATATATATATATATATTAACTTTATGAATTTGGTGTATTTTGGCCTTAACACATAGATGACTTATATATGCATCACATATATATTTTAGAATGATTTCAACAAATGGATTAACATATATGTTCATGTACGTATGTGATGAATGATTCGACAAGTCTAACGCAAAGGTACAGACCTGGAATGAAATGGCCAAAACCTTACGGATGAGCGGGAGTGGAAACAATCATCGAAATTTGGTTTGTCATTTCTGTCATAATCGGACAGCCTGCCGTATTTTGGGCATATCTCCATCGTTTCTTCACGAAATGTTGAAATCGCAATCCGTTTGAATTTGTGGCTACAACTTTTGTTCAAGAAGTATTTCAAGATAATGGATGGAAAATTTCAGTTTCTACCTCAAAGTAGCTGTTGCGTTTTTTGGAGTCAAGATTTAGAAATTTTGGGTGGTTTCTTGCTTGCCTCTCCTTCCTTGGCACAACAATGGAGATAAAACTTTCTTTCCCCTTTCTTGATGCTTAGCCGACAGAGAGAGAATGGGAGGAGAGATGAGTGTTGTGTGTGTGGATGATAAGAGATTATGGGGATGGTGATATAGTATATTTTTTTCTTTTGATTTTTAGTGTAGGATAGGAAGTTTGGGGTGACTTTGTGAAGATTGAGGTGGCTAGTGGAGATCATGGACTGAATACGTGATTGAGTAGGGATTTTAAAATATTCTCCTACTTCGTAATTGATAAACTGGCTAAGACGGTACACGCTTTTTCGCTCAAACTGTTCCGAATTGGAAACGGATTGCATTTTTAGAATCAGACTGTCAAAACTAGAATTTTGATGTAAACAAAATATTTTTCTGAGAACTTTTATTTTTCTCAGTATCCGGGTCTGTCTTAGTCATAATTTAATATAATAATATGAATGAAATAGAAATATATGAATTAAGTCCAAATGATAAATATGTTGTCAAGTGTCAAAAATTAAGATTTCTAATCTTATGAAATCTCTTTTGAATTGAGTTTATTTTATGTGTCAAAGTTACAAATTTTGATATTTAAAATTGACATAACTTAAAATCTATAAATCAGATTGGTTCATAAAATGTACCGTTGGATTCGTCTCTTTGAGACATATCCATAAAAATAACTTTTTAACAAAAAGTCATTATTTTGAAAATCCCTTTATTTTTGGTCAAACGTATAAATATTTCTTATTGAACAAAATTTACTTTTGTTTTATAATAAATTTTAGGTCATATTTCGTGGCGTTACATTCTGAGATGAAGGACATGAAGCAGGACCGATTTCTGAGACGGAAGTAACCAGCGAGGGAGGAGGGGCCACGTACAGTGTTCTTCTCCATCTAGAAGCTCGAGGCGACACCTAAGAAATTAATTGAGTGGACGACAATAATAGCCTAAGAAATTAATTGATGATGAAGGCAAAAAGAAGAAAGGTCAATGGAAGGGAGATAGATTACGCACTAAAGCAAATTGCAGAGTGTATTCGAATGTGCGGTGGCAGGGAGTAAGCCGAGTCATCAAAAATCATTTTCTGAGTCAGTTGAAAAAAATTATTTTTCTGTGTCTAAAAATATTTCACTGAGTCAGTTTCAAAATAGTGTGTCAATTTTTAAATTACTTTTTAAGGATACACAAACTTTTTGTGGTAAGAAAAATATACTTTAAAGATTTTTCTTGTACTTCGTTTGACACGCAAAATATTTTTGGGACTTAATTTCTACACAAAAATCCATTATTTAATTCAAATTTTGAATTTGAATTAATTCTTTTCAACTCATTTGATTTGTTTGTTTATGGGAGCCTTATCATGTTCAAATTGTTGTCTAAAACAAATCATTAAGCTCCAATTGTACTCCCCACTCGCACACATGCTTTGGGTCCTCCTTGTTTGGCCATTGTTCGTTAGGAGATCGATCATCCTTCCTGGATCGATCACCTGTGCAGAGTGATCCGAGCCTGGATCGATCCAAGTGAATGGATCGATCATATATTTTTTCCTAATTGTTCGTAGGATCGATCCTTGAGTGTGGATCGATCCCCCGTAACCTTGCAAAAATCCATCTCCTGAATTTTGGTTCCAGAGGATCGATCCCCTGCCTTGGATCGATCCCCGTGCATTTGACACAAATTTATTTTCCGTAGTTTACTCTAGACGATCGATCTTCTGCCCTGGATCGATCTCCAACGCTCAAATCTGTCAAAATCACCTCTTCCCTACTTCCAACAGATTTATTTCTTTTTCCTCTATATACACACTCATCCTTCTTCATTAAAAATACATCTCTTGCACTCCAATATCTTCATTGATCAATATTCAATTCTTGCTTCCATCTTCCTCATCAAATATATTATTTTGAGAGTTAGAAATATTTTTATTGAGTGTTANTTTCATATTTCAACACTTCTTGCTCAAATTGTGTGAGCTTTCATTCTTGTGTTGTAAACTCAATCTTTTTGAGTATTGCTAAGACTTGTGTGATTCAAGTCTTGTTGTTGTTAAGGCTTGTGTGACTCAAGTCTTGTTGTAAGAAGTTGAGGCTTGTGCGATTCAAGTTCTCGAGTTGTATCGGTTTTTCAAGCACCCATTTAAGCTTGAAGTTTAGTAGAACCTTTGAGAGAGTTTCTCGGAGGACTGGACTTGCCACAAGGTGGTGAACCAGTATAAATCACGGTGTACTCTTTTTCCTTGCTCTTTATATTTTTCCTGCGATTTTTTTAATTATCACGCACGCGATTTACGCACATTCTAGCGAACAACTCTCTTCACCCCCTCCAGAGTTGCACTTTTTTCTAACAATTGGTATCAGAGCAGGAAGTTCTTCGAATACTTCTTTATTTTCAGGAACTCAAAGATCAAAGGCATCTAGAATGTTCAACGCAGGAGTTAGCGAGGGACAATCAACCACAAGGCCACCGTTGTTCGACAGAACCAACTACTCTTATTGGAAGGAAAGATGAGAATTTTCATCCAATCCAATGACTACAAACTGTAGTTCATAGTCAAGACCGGGTGTGGAGTCCCGATGAAGAAAGTCGGTGAAGTCAACGTCCCCAAAACTGAAGAAGAATTCACCGACGAAGACTGCAAAAAGATGGAGCCCAACGCAAAGGTAATAAACATGATTTATTGCGGTGTTAACGCGGATGACTACCGCAAAATCTCGCGGTGTGAAACCGCAAAACATATGTGGGAAAAATTGGAGGTCACCTACGAAGGAACCGCGCAGGTTCGGGAGGCCAAAATCGACCATCTCACTCACGAGTATGAACTCTTTTCAATGAAGGAAAATGAGAAGATTGAGGAAATGTTTGAGAGATTCTCTAATAACATCATCAATCCTCTCAATCTTCTCGGGAAGACATACACCGACCGAGAGCTCGTGAGAAAAGTGCTGGGAAGCCTATCCCCCAAATGGCGTTCAAAGGTGGACGCAATCGAAGAAGGTCGTGACTTCCAAACAACGACCTATGAGGCTCTTCGAGGTGATCTTATTACCTACAAAACCACCCAACTCTCAAAGGTGGTTGAAGAGAGGAACAAGAGGTCTATTGCTCTACCCGCAACAACATCAACCCGCAACAACATCAACCCACAACAACGTCGATGATGAAGATGATGACAGTGATGACACCGACCTCAGACTCTTTGTCCGAAAATTCAAGAAGATGATGCTCAAGAAGAGACCAAGAAGAACACTACACCCAAATGCTATGGGTGTGGTGAAATTGGACACATCAAACCAATGTGTCCAAAGCTCAAGAACGAGAAGGACAAGATGGCACCGAAGAAGCAACATGCCTACATTTCTTGGGAGAATGATGGCTCCGGGAGCAAAGACTCGGAAACGGAGGAAGTGGCCAACCTATGTCTCATGGCCATTGAAGATGGAGAAAGGTCAAAAGAGGTAAGTGATCAAGAACCTTCTCCCAATGATCCTTTAACTCTTAATGATGTTGTTTGCATTGTAGAAGAACTTGTAGGAATGTTCAAAAAGGTTTCCAAAGAAAATAATGAAGTTAAACAAAAAATCCTCATTTTTGAGAATGATGTAAAAGAACTCAAAAATATAATTGATAAACTTAAACAAGAAATTATCTCTTTTGGAAAAAGGGCACAAGAACCTTCAACTACTTCTTCTACATGCTCTAGTTGTACATCACTAAAAGCTAAGGTTGCTAGTTTAGAGAGCAAATTGGGAAAGTTTAATAATGCTTCAAAAACCTTAGATAAAATACTTAAGCAAAAAGTTAGTAATGGTGAAGGAATTGGATATAAGAAAAACCAACCTAAAAAAACAACCTTTGTTAAAGCTAGGGGGAATAAAATGCTAGGATAAATAATCAAACTAGAAGAGCACATCCTAGCAAACCTAGAACTCATTACACTCAACCTTATAGGATGAATAATCCAAATGTTATTTGCCACTATTCTAATAAGATAGGTCACATTGTACCCACGTGCTTCACCAAAATTAGGCATTTCCAACAAACGCACACACATCACACATATGGTAACCAAAAAGGACCCAACAATACATGGGTACCTAAACCGTCTCCCTTATATCATTTTGTAGGTGTGCTTGAAGGCTTCGAGTACCTCTTGGTATCTCGATAGCGGATGCTCCAAGCACATGACCGGAGACGCATCCAAATTTAGGAGCTTAGACTATTTCAAAGGTGGCAATGTCGTTTTTGGGGATAAAAACAAAGGAAGGATCATTGGAAGTGGCACCGTCGGGAGAGACAATGCTACAACCGTTGAGAACGTTCTTCTTGTTGAGGGCCTCAAGCACAATCTTCTTAGCATTAGTCAATTGTGCGATAGAGGTAACCGTGTCATCTTTGATTCTAGTAAATGCATTGTAGAACACTTGTGTGACAATAAGACTATTCTTTGTGGTAGTAGAGTAGATAACATTTACATGTTTGATCTTGAAAATTCCCCGTTTATCTTAGCTAAGTGCCTCATTACCAAAGAGGAAGAAACGTGGCTATGGCATCGTCGGATAGCTCACGTTAACATGGACCATCTTAAGAAGTTGGTTTCTAAAGACTTAGTAATTGGTGTTCCTAAACTTAAGTTTGAGAAAAATCTAATTTGTGATGCATGTCAAAAGGGGAAGCAAGTAAGGGCCTCGTTTAAGTCAAAGAACGTTGTTTCTACGACTAGGCCATTACAACTTTTGCACATGGACCTTTTTTGACCTTCAAGAACTATGAGTTTAGGAGGTAGCTACTTTGGCTTTGTTATCGTTGATGACTATTCATGGTTTGCATGGACACTCTTTCTAGCTCATAAGTATTATGCACTTAATGCTTTTAAGAAATTCATTAAATTTGTTCAAAATGAAAAAGACTCTCACATTGCATCCATTAGAAGTGATCATGAGGGAGAATTTGATCAAGACGGCTTTGATGTCGTTTGTGACCAATCAGGCATTGAGCATAATTTCTCAGCCCCCCGTACACCACAACAAAATGGCGTGGTTGAATGGAAAAATAGGTCTCTTGAAGAGATGGCTAGAACTATGCTCAATGAGGCAAACCTTCCTAAATATTTTTGGGTGGATGCCGTGAGTACCGTGTGCTACGTGTTAAACCGAGCGGTCATTAGACCGATACTCAAGTAAACGCCTTATGAACTTTACAAAGGAAGAAAGCCTAACCTTTCCTATTTTAATGTCTTTGGATGTAAAGTTTTTTTTCATAATAATGGAAAAGATAACTTGGTGGAAAATTTGATGCTAAGTCGGATGAAGGAATTCTCTTAGGTTATTCTCTTCGTAGTAAGGCATATAGAGTGTTCAACAAGCGTACTAAGACCGTAGAGGAGTCTATTCATGTTGTCTTTGATTAATTTGATGCTCGCTTGGCGAGAAAAGGTATTGTTGATATTGTTGCAGGTTCTTATGATGATGAAGAAGAAATCGTTAAGGAAAAGGAACCGGAAGAAGAGAAAACGCAGGAACAAACGGAGCTTCCTAAGGAGTGGAGAACGTTGAAGAATCACCCGATTGACAATGTCATTGGTGACATAACGCAGGGAGTTTCTACTCGTAATTCTCTTAGGAAGAAAATTAATCACATGGCCTTTGTTTCACAAATTGAACCAACAACCGTTTTGGATGCTATTAATGATGAACATTGGTCTATGGCAATGCAAGAAGAGCTTAACCAATTTAAACACAATGATGTTTGGGAATTGGTGCCTAAACTTAATGATCATTCCATTATTGGCACAAAATGCCATGGGTGTTTCGTAACAAACTCGATGAAAATGGAGTAATGACTAGAAACAAAGCTAGGCTTGTAGCTAATGGCTACAATCAAGAAGAAGGCATTGATTATGAAGAAACTTATGCACCGGTTGCACATTTAGAAGCTATTTGTTTATTAATTGCATTTGCATCTATGATGGATTTTAAACTTTATTAAATGGATGTTAAAAGTGCCTTCCTTAATGGTATCATTCAAGAGGAAGTGTATGTCGAACAACCCCCGGGTTTCGAAGACTATGAGTTTCCTAAACATGTCTTCAAACTCAAAAAGGCGCTTTACGATCTCAAACAAGCACCTCGTGCTTGGTATGAACGGTTAAGCAAATTTCTTTTGGACCATGAGTTTAAACAGGCTCAAGTCGACACTACTCTTTTCATCAAGAAAGATAACCAAGACATCCTTTTGGTTCAAGTTTACGTAGATGATATCATATTCGGTGCTACTAACGAAGTTTTGTGTAGGAATTTTTCCAATATGATGCAAAGTGAATTTGAAATGTCGATGATGGGAGAATTGAAGTTCTTCCTTGGGCTGCAAATTAGACAATGCAAAGAAAGGACATTCGTGTGTCAAACAAAATATTGCAGGGAATTGCTTAGAAGATTCGATGTTACCGAATCCAAATCCATTGACACACCAATGATCAGCTCTTGCTATCTCGACAAGGACGAAAAAGGTAATGAGGTAGACATCAAACGCTACCGAGCTATGATCGGCTCTTTACTTTACCTTACCGCGAGTAGACCGGATATCATGTACTCCGTTTGTATATGCGCTAGGTATCAATCATGTCCTAAAGAGTCGCACTTGGTTGCGATCAAAAGGATAATGCGATATCTCACGGGCACGTTGAACGTAGGTCTTTGGTATCCCAAAGGTTCGACATGTCATCTTGTTGGCTATTCCGACTCAGATTTTGTAGGATGCAAACTCGATAGGAAAAGTACCAGCGGTACTTGCCACTTATTCGGTCATTCGTTAATCTCGTGGTTTAGTAAAAAGCAGGTTAGTGTTGCACTTTCCACCACCGAAGCGGAATATGTCGCTGCAGGAAGTTGTTGTGCCTAAATTCTTTGGCTAAAACAACAATTAGTGGATTTCGGCCTTATACTTGATCACATCCCAATTAGATGTGACAATATGAGTTCTATTAGTCTAACAAAGAACCCAGTTCTTCACTCGCGGACTAAACACATAGAAATTAGGCATCACTTTATATGATATCATGTCCAAAAGGGAGATGTCACAATTGAGTTTGTTGAAACGAAACATCAATTGGCGGACGTTTTCACAAAACCCCTTTGTAGGGAGAGAATTCTTCGACATTCGGTACAAACTTGGTATTTTGGACATCTCTATGAACTGATTTACTCTTTTTATTGATGATACTAATTTGAGCGTCGAAGGCGCAATAATTCTTTTTTGCAGGGTTTTTTTGGGTTTCAGGGCATTTTTTTCGAAATTGGAACATAGAGGATCGATCTCCACACTTGGATCGATCACCCAAACCGAAGCTTTTTCAAGTTAAACTTCGGCGGATCGATCCCGGCTATAGGATCAATCCTCTGGGCTTTTGTTTCTCGCACGTACCAATCGGCAGATCGATCCAAACAAATGGACTGATCACCTGGGTAAATTTGTTCAAATCCAGATTCAGACCCAATCATAAGTGGACCGATCCACTCCAATGGATCGATCCATAGAGTTGCTTGGTTTCTGGCTCTTATTCGGCGGATCGATCCAAGCACAAGGATTGATCACTTGGACTTAATCGCGACATCTCCACTTCCATGGTGGATCGATCTATTTGGCTGGACCGATCATTTTGACTAATGGTATAAATATTCTCTCTTCTTCATTCTTATCATTTTTTCTTCGTCTGGTCTGTCTCTCTTCGACAACGAACGCGACGCAGCATTCCTAGGTTTGTTCTTTGCCTCTTGTCTTCAATTTCTTCCAAATTATTTGTTAATTGTTGCAATTTTATGATTATTGTTGCTTATTTGCTCGATTACTTGAGATTAAGTGCTTTTTTTACTTCTCTTAGGGTTTCTCATTCTTCTCGTGCTCCAACCCTAGCCACCATGTTGGATCGTCGAGGCAGTAAACGTTTGTGCTCAAAGTCTCATATTGGTGAATCAACAACCCAAGAGGAAAGATTTGTCTCTTCATTTGTCTTCCCGAGAGGTGATTCCAAATGTCTTTTCTATAGTGATTTTTCGAATCGTTCTATTTTAACACCCAAATCTGTTCTTCATTCCATATTTTCCTATCTACCATTCAAAGATGCTACCATTTTCATTGATAGACTCGGTGTTACTTCCTTTGTTCGTGAGACTTTTCTTGTGTATTGTCTGAATCTAATTTGGTTGTTTTATACAAATCCCACTTTCACCGGATGGGTCCTCAAAACCTCCGTAAATGGCACCGACATTGAGATGACTCTCAAGGATATCGGTGAAGTTTTCAAATTTTCTTTTGAAGGATGTGATTTCCACAAATTCACATCTAAGGAATTCAAATTTTTTTCTTCTTACGACACCATTACCGAGGTGTGCCTTGAAGAAGTTCTTGCGCGTGAACACCAAACCGTTGGAGGTCTTAAGCCTCATTTTCGAATTCTTCATTACTTCATTTCGAAAGTATTAGCTCCTCGTAAGCCGAGCCATTCAAAAATACTTACTTGGGACACTCGTCTTCTCTTCGTGTTTTTGAACAATATTAAAATCAATTGGGCAAAATTCTTTTGCAATAACCTTCTTAAGGGTCTCTTGGGGACTTTGGCCGAGACTTCTCTCTAGCGACGTTGTGCTACAGTAGCCTGTCACCATTGCCATCATTTTTGAGCTTCATCTCTTGGTGCCTCACCATTCTGAGTGTAGATTCTTGTTCCCCTCTCCTAGGCGACCATTTCTACTGGTGGAATTGCTCAGCCATGCCCTCGTCTGTGTAGGGAGTGCATTGACCTTTACGCTTCACTGCTCACTGTCTTCCGCGATGCTTCTTGCGTTGCTTCTCTGAGTTGCTTCTGCTCCCATGGGTTCTGGAAAAGCCCAGAGTGCTAAGAAGGCTAAGAAGAAGCTCCCTAGGAGTCCTAGGAAGAAAAGGAGTGGAGATGATGTTACGGAGACACCTAGTCTGTATACGGACATTGCCATGGAACTACTTGAGAAGGAGAAGGCTCCAACTGCTTCATCCACGTCTGAGACATCCCCTCCTCATGTTGAAGATGTCCCAGACAAAGGTGATCAGGTTGGGATAACCTCGGCGCAAGAGACCCCCCCAGGTGTTTGACAAAATGCCTGAACCAGAGATGGTTGCTGCCAAACCTGTTACGTTTGCTGACCTCTTCAAGGGCAATAGGACCCTGACCAAGGTATGATTCTGAAACAATATGATGTTGGTGAAGGTTTTCTTCACATCCCAGATTCTATTATTAAACCTGTTGAAGAGTTGTGGGGTTTTTGCCTTGTGGGCTGCTTTACTAGACGTTTCCCTGGCCTCAGTGGATGCTATTGTCAAAAGCTGCAATGTGCCTTGTAGAATCATTCCCCATTGTAAGGGCTGGGTTATACTGAAATTTGAGAATGATAATGATAGAATGGATGTGCTGGGTAGGGAAAGGGACAAAGCTTATGGGAAGGAGTTTAGACTCAAAATTCCTTCTCATGGTTTCATGTTTGATTTTGCTGAATTCACCACTCTACCTGTCTGGGTTCAGCTACACAATGTCCCACTCCAGCTATGGTCTAAAGAAGGAATTGGTATGCTGGCCTCAATTGTTGGTAAACCATTGAGAACTGACCTAGTTACAAAGCAGCAAAGCAAGGGTGGATTTTGTAGAGTGCTTGTTGAGGTTGACTTCTCAAAACAGCCGGTGACTCATTTTGAGGTAGCTTGTATGGGTAAGACATATACACAAACAGTGGTGTTGGAGGAAGACCCCAAATACTGCTTTCATTGCAAAACCTGGAATCATGGCCCCTTCTACTGCAAAGCCTTGGAACTGGCTAGGAAGAAGGAGCTGGTAGCTTTGGAGGCTACACACAAGGTTGATATGGACAAGCCAAAGGATCTTAGTGAACCCCATGGGAAGGCTAGAGCTAGGGATTGTGTACCTGTTGGTGAAAATCCACACACTGAACCTAAAGGGGGCTTGATCCCTTCTTCTTCCAACAACAACAACAAGGAGAAGGCTAAAGAACCCAATCCCAAAACTGGAGGCCTGGTTCTTGACAAGGTGGTTAGAAAGGGTGTTGATTTGCAAAAGAAGAAGAGGAATGAAGATGGAGACATGGTTGGGAAGAGACCTGAGAAGAAGAAAGGTGGTAAGGGAAATGCCCCTCCTCCTCCATGAAGGTCCTTTGCTAGAATATTAGAGGACTTTCAAGGTCCTCAAAACAAAAATTTTTGTGTAAATACCTTTTGGAACTTGGTATCCATTTTGTATGCCTGCTGGAGACCAAGATCACAGTAGCTAAGTTGGAAAATTTTGTGACTACCAA
>OOIL02004269.1:2659-23895 GCA_900332095.2 Cuscuta campestris | reverse complement strand
TTTTGTATGCCTGCTGGAGACCAAGATCACGAGAGCTAAGTTGGAAAATTTTGTGACTACCAAACTGCCTGGGTGGAGATCTGCCACCAATTTTGAAGTCTTGCCTGGCAGTCGCATGGTGATCCTGTGGAACCCTTCCTTTTTTGCTTGTAATATTTTGGGAGCGGGTGAGTAATATCTTCACTGTGAAGTCCATTGCCTCACAACACAAAAGGAGTTTTTCCTATCTTTTATCTATGGCCTGTACATAGTTACCAAAAGAAGGGAGCTGTGGAATGATTTATCCTCCCTAGCACAGAATATTTCCAAACCATGGGCATTGCTTGGTGATTTTAACTGTGTTTTGGCTAGCAATGAGAGAGTGAATTGTATGAGTCAAGGGGCATATTATATGACTGATTTGCAAGGCTTCAAGTCTTCTAACTGTTTAGAATATGTTCCTTCTACTGGCAATTTCTTCACTTGGGCATAAAGGGAACAAGCTTGCTACACTGGACAGAGTCCTTGCTAACCAATCCTGGGGAGACATTGGTTTGGCTCCAACTTGTGAATTTTTGGATTTCAACTTCCTCTCTGACCACTTCCCCATCCTCTTCCAGTGTGGTGCACCCCTTGGTAACAGGTCCAGGCCTTTCAGATTCTTCAATATGTGGCTTAAGCATGAGGGCTTCAATGGGCTGGTCTCCCAGTCTTGGGAGGCAGGTGTGGTTGGCTCTAAGCAATTCTCCTTATGCTCCAAGCTTAAACGCCTCAAACCCCCCTTAAAATCCCTCAACAAACAGGCTTTTGGTCATATTTCTAGAAGAGCTATGGAAGCTAAGGAAGAGTATGGATTGGTGATGAAGTAGGTGGCCCTGGACCCTAATAATCAAAGCCTTCTTGATGGTGCTGATATTAAAAGGAAGAGAGCTAATTTCCTCCTTGATGTTGAATTGGCCTTCTATCAACAAAAAGCCAAATGTGACTTTCTTATGAATTCTGATAGATGCACAAGTTACTTCCACTCCATTGTCAAGAAGAACAGGAGGAAAAATATTGTTGGGTTCTTGGTTACAGAGGATGGATCTAAAACTACTTCCAAGGATGAGGTGGCTAATATCTTTGTGGACTACTTTACTACACTGTTTGGCACTACTTCTTCAATTGAACCCATTGAGCTGGAGATTTTGACTGCTGGAACCAGAGTTCCTTCTTCTGCCCAATCCAGTCTCCTTGCTTCTGTTACACCTGAGGAGGTGAGGGAGGCAGTCTTTGACATTGGCAATGACAAGGCTCCAGGCCCTGATGGCTATACTGCAGCCTTCTTCAAGGATCAGTGGGCAGTTGTGGGTAGGGACATCTATGAAGCTGTGTTGGAATTCTTCACCTCAGGGAAATTATTGAGACAGATTAATCATGCTATGATTGTTCTCATACCTAAATCTTCCCATAAACCAACCGTTAAAGATTTTAGGACCATTGCCTGCCTCAATGTTCTTTACAAAGTCATCACCAAGATTTTGGCTAAGCGTATGGCTCCTTTACTCCCTGATTTGATTGACCCTGCACAAGGGGCCTTTGTCCCAGGGAGATCTCTTGTGGATAATTTCCTCATTGCTCAACACCTTATCTATTGGAACACGGGTTTACGCCTCCGTCGTACTAAACTGTGTTCGCTTCCTGTTAGATAACTGGGTCTCCCTTTGGCCTCTCAAAGGATCTCTGAGAGTAATTTTTTCCCTTTGATCAAAACTGTTGATGGCTTTCTGTCTAAATTGAGTACTTTGAAGTTATCCTATGCTGGCAGATTGGAACTGATTAGAGCAGTGGTACAGGGAGTCCAATCCTTTTGGCTCCAGGCCTTCCCTGTCTAGAAATATGTGCTTGACCGTATCACCCCCATGTGTAGAGACTTCCTTTGGGGCAGAAAACTTGCCAAGGTTGCCTGGGCTGATATTTGCAAGCCAAGGGCTGAAGGTGGACTGGGTTTGAAGGATGCCAATACCTGGAAGAATCCTCTGTTGTGCAAACTTCTGTGGAACTTGGCAGCTAAGAAGGACACCCTTTGGGTCAAATGGGTTCACAATGTTTACATTCAGGGTGAAAACCTGTGGTAGTGGCAACCCAAGAAGAGACACTCTGTCTTCTCCAAAAGGCTTGACTATGTGCGTGAGCTTTTGGTCCAAAAGCTTGGTGACCACTATCCTTCTATGGAAGATGCTATGATTCCCTTTTGCTTGGCAAGTAACCTCATTCCAAGGAAGGTTTATGATTTGTTTAGCGCCAAAGCCAACCCGAAGCCTTCGATAGCTTTCATCCGGCAGAGCTATATTCCTCCTAAGTGTTCCTTTATGATGTGGCTGGCACTCAGGAGGAGGTTGCCCATCAAAACAAACTTGGAATTCCTCGGTTTACCTATGGACTGCACCTTCTGTGGACATGGGTTGGAAGATGTGGACCACCTGTTCTTTAGCTGCCAATTCTCTAAAGAAGTTTGGCACAATATCAAGACTTGGCTAGGTACGGAAGGACACCTGAGTACCCTCACCAGAACCATAAGATGGCTGAAGGCATTTAGGCGAGGGGATGGGATTCTCAAGAAGGCAAGAAGGATTGCTTTTGCGTGTACTGTTTTCCACCTTTGGAAGCTACGTAATGCTGCCCACTTTGAGCGTGAGCCTCTCTCAATTGAGGTTGTGACTTATAAAATCAAGGTTATGGTTTATTCTATCCTAGGGAGGATGTGGCCTTTGTACTCTATAACCTTCTAATGTTTGTTTGTTTCTTGTTCTTAGCGTTTGTGCCTATGTTTTGTTTGTTGTCTTGTTGATTGATTGTGGACATTTGGTGTTGTTGTTACTTGTCTTTATGGATTTGGAAACTGCCATTTCCAAGCTCGGGTATGCCCGTTCTAGTTGTACATTCTTACTCTTTATTCTATTTATATTTTATCAAAAAAAAGTGTCTCTTGGTTATGTGTTCCCGATCATGAACATTTTGAGAGATTTTGAGGTGCCTTTGATAAAAGACATCCACGTCAACAAAAACCACACGTGGTACATCGATGTCGCGACTTTCAACCGCTCTAATGTACTAAGGACCGTGCAAGAAGAAGAAGGAGAAGAAGAAAGAGAAAAAGAAGAAGGAGAAGGAGAGGGTGAAGAAGAACATGACCCGGAGGGCGAACTGCCGCATGTCCAAGAAGTAGCTCAAGTGGAATCCACTCGGCGTTCCTCTCCTACTCGATTTTCACACTCTGCTTCATCGCGTCACACTGATCGTTCCATCCTTCAACGGATTTTAGACGCCGTGACTTGTACTCGCATGGATGTGGCGCACACTCGCATGGAGATGACCATGCAAGGCCATCGTCTCTCGCGTCTTGAGTAGCGGATGGCAGAGATAGAGCGACGACCTTATCTCGGACTGCGTCATAGTTACAGCGGTGGATCCCGACCAACGAGTTCACTTTGACTTCTCTATCTCTCTTTATGTGATGACTTCTAATGATACAGTATTATATGTTATTATGACTCTTTTGGTGGATGATGATGTTACTTTAATTATGCTAGTTATTGTTGTTCATTGATGATGTAGATTATGATTGTGTATTAATATCATCGTTGGTTTGGCAATAGTGTTCTTTTTTAAAACATATTGTCCCTTTGGGGCATTTTTTACTAGGAGTTCTCTTTCAAAGAAAACTCTTGCCATTTTTTACTATCCTTCAAAATCCCAGCATCAATTAAGGGGGAAGGTTATCAGTTGATAATGCCAAAAGGGGGAAGGAAGGATAGTTGAGAAAACTTGTTTTTCAAAAACGTTTTTTCCGCTTATTACTCCGAAATTATTTTTTTACTGCACTTCTCTATCCATGCAGAGGGAATCAATCTAAAAGAAGTATTTCTTGAACTCTTACTTTGCCTGTTCTCAACTATGTTTGTCATTATCAAAAAGGGGGAAATTGTTGGACATGAGTTCAAACCCCTTTATTATTTTTCTGAAATATTTTTGTTTTGATGAATAACAAACAAGATTATTAAATTCAAATGATAATGGAAAATTTATTTTTCGTATCAAGAAAAGCAAAGAGGGGTATCAAGAAAGTTACGGCAATAAAAATCAACGCTTTAAATTTAAATTTAAATTTTTAGGATACACACACTTTTTGTGGTAAGAAATATACACTTTAAAGATTTTTCTTGTACTTCGTTTGACACACAATATTTTTGGGACTTAGTTTCTACACAAAAATTCATTATTTAATTCAAATTTTGAATTTAAGTTAATTCTTTTCAACTCATTTGATTTGTTTGTTTATGAGAGACTTATCATGTTCAAATTGTTGTCTAAAACAAATCATTAAGCTCCAATTGTACTCCCCACTCTCACACATGCTTTGGGTTCTCCTTGTTTGGCCATTGTTCGTTAGGGGATCGATCATCCTTCCTGGATCAATCACTTGTGCAGAGTGATCCGAGCCTGGATTGATCCAAGCGAATGGATCGATCATATATTTTTTTCCAAATTGTTCGTAGGATCGATCCTTGAGTGTGAATCGATCCCCCGTAGCCTTGCAAAAATCCGTCTCCTGAATTTTGGTTCCAGAGGATTGATCCCCTACCTTGGATTGATCCCCCATGCTTTTGACATAAATTTATTTTCCGTAGTTTACTCGAGACGATCGATCTCTTGCCCTGGATCGATCCCCAATGCTCTAATCTGTCAAAATCACCTCTTCCCTACTTCCAACAGATTTATTTCTTTTTCCTCTATATATACACTCATCCTCCTTCATTAAAAATACATCTCTTGCACTCCAATATCTTCATTGATCAATATTTAATTCTTGCTTCCATCTTCCTCATCAAATATATTATTTTGAGAGTTAGAAATATTTTTATTGAATGATAAAGATTTTGTCATCCATAGAGCTTTCATATTTCAACACTTCTTGCTCAAATTGTGTGAGCTTTCATTCTTGTGTTGTAAACTTAATCTTTTTGAGTATTGCTAAGAGTTGTGTGATTCAAGTCTTGTTGTTGTTAAAGCTTGTGTGACTCAAGTCTTGTTGTAAGAAGTTGAGGCTTGTTATTAAGGAGACTTCTCCATAACTTAGAATGTCCAAGTTCATTGTATCTAGTTGTATCTATCTTCTGTTTATTCCTATCCGTATAGTTGTAATCTTCCTAATATTGTGGCTTGGGTTTAGCATGGCCAAAGTCTTTCTCCTGTACGTATGTATGCATATAAAGCCAAAGGCTTCTCAAAAGGAATAACATCAATTATTCACTCCTATTATTGCTGTTATACGGTATCAGAGCAACTAGATTTTTTTTTCTAGTTCGATCCTCTTTCTGCCTGTTCTCTTTCCGTTGGCTTGAGCATGGCAATTGTCATCACAAAAGATACCCCTGTTCCTCAACTCCATGCGAAGACACATTTTCCGATCAAACTGATCACCACAAATTTTCCGATCTGGCAGCGTCAAGTTCGCTCCACACTCATCGGCCTTGATCTCCTGGGCTATGTTGATGGGACGCTCACGGCTCCCTCCTCCACGGTTGGCGGCTCCGCTAACCCCTGTTACTCCATCTGGTTCCGTCAAGACCAATCTATTGTTGGGGCTCTCCTCGGTAGCTGCACTGACACAATCCAACCGCTCATCTCCAATGTTGAAACGGCTCGTGAGGCGTGGCTCAATCTCCACTCCAGTTTTGCGAGTGCGAGTCGCGGTCACATTTTAGCCCTCAAGTCTAAACTTGGAAAGAATCCGCGTGGTACTCGGTCTATTAATGAGTATCTCCATGACATGCACTCCATTGCTAATGAGCTTGCACTTAATCAAAGTCCTGTTGCTGAAGAAGATCTGGTGGCACATGTTCTCAATCAACTTGGTTCGGATTACGATCCCATTGCGTCTGCTGCTTTCATTCGTGGCTCCCAACTCCCGTTTCCTGAACTTGGAGATATTTTGCGTGATTTTGAACGCAAGTTACACCTTACTGATGATGTCTCTTCTCCTGTGGTGGCTACTGCAAATGCGACTCAGCGCCACCCCTCTGCTGGCCATCGTGCACCTGGTGGTCCTTCCGCACCCTTCTCGAGGTCTTACGGCAGTCAGCGTGCTGCTCCGGTGGGGCCTTCAAATCGTCTCGTCCTCACGATGGGTCATCTTTGGCCTGCCAGTTCTGCTCCATCCCAGGGCATGACATAAAGGTCTGTCGTAAATTGGCTCGTCTCCTTCGTGAACATGGCATGCAGACGGTCTCCGCTTCGTCTCACAACATGTCTTCTCCTGCCGTGCATGCCACATCGCTTGCTCCTGATGGGGTGAATCAGTGGATGTTTGACAGTGGTGCAAGTCACCATACTACTCCTGCGCCTCAGCATCTCCAGTCATTCTCTGAATATGGTGGTCCCGATGAAATTCGTCTAGGCAATGGTAAGGGTCTCCCTATTTTTCATGTTGGCACTACGTCTATTCCCACGTCTTCTGGGTCCCTTTCCTTAACCAATGTTTTGTGTGTTCCTCAACTGTCCAGAAACCTTGTGTCTGTTTCTCAGCTTTGTCAAACTAATCATGTCTCCGTTGAATTTTTTCCTTTGTCTTTTTTGGTTAAGGATCTGACAACGGGGGTGCCTCTTCTTCACGGTAAAAATCATGCCGGTGTTTATTATGCAATTCCGGTTCGTCCACCAGAGGTGCATCATATTGGTCTGTCCGATCTCCATCATGCGCTTGGGCACCCTTCCAATAAAGTTTTGTCTCAAATATTACCATATTGTAATAAGTCTGTGTCTACACATGCTTTTGACACTTTTCATTGTTCTGCATGCTCCATTAATAAAAGCCATAAATTGCCTTTCTCTGATCATTCCCTCACAAGCACTGCCCCGTTACAACTTATTTATTCTGATGTATGGTCTTGCAATGATATGTCTGTTGATGGATATAAATATTATGTTATCTTTGTTGACCATTTTACTAAGTATATCTAGCTCTATCCATTGCGGCGTAAGTCTGAGGTTTCCACTATTTTTCCCATCTATAAAAATTTAGTGGAAAAGTTTTTCAACAAACAAATCATCTCTCTTTACTCTGACAACGGTGGGGAGTATATTAAAATGCGGTCGTTTCTTGCGTCTCAAGGGGTGTCTCATTTCACTACCCCTCCTCACACACCTGAGCATAATGGCACGTCTGAGCGCCGGCATCGCCATGTTGTTGAGACGGGTTTGTCGTTACTTCATCTTGCCTCTATGTCTCTCTCCTTTTGGCCGTATGCATTTCAAACTGCGGTTTATCTCATAAATCGCATGCCCACCCCGCTCTTGCACAATTGTAGTCCCTATCAATGTCTTTTCTCTCGTGATCCGAACTATCTCAAACTTCAACCTTTTGGGTGTTTGTGCTATCCTTGGCTTCGCCCATATACTACTTCTAAACTCCAACCTAAGTCCATCGCCTGTGTGTTCGTTGGTTATTCCACCAGTCAGTCTGCATATCTCTGTCTTGATCCTCACACCCACCGTGTCTATGTGTCTCGCCATGTCAAGTTTGTTTCACACCACTATCCCTATGTGTCTCTCTCTCCCTCCTCTTCCACCCAGCCGCCTGCTCTTCCCCTCCCTGCGGTTCGCCATTCATTAGCCTCAGCCGTTCCACCAGTCCTGTCATCCCCCTTACCTGTTCCCCATGATAACCCTGTGCCCACCTCATCTCCTCCTTCCTCTGGTACGACTACTACCGCCGCTTCCCCACCCACTGTTTTCCCTTCCAATGCCAGTCTCCAGCGTCCCATTCGACAATGTCGTCCTAATTCTAGAATTTTCAATCCTGAGTTTGTCACTCGCTCTCCGGAATAACATGTCACAACTCGTCATCCGTTACCCGAGTCTCTTGAACCCAAAACTGTTGCCCAGGCTCTCAAGGACTCTCGTTGGCGAGCGGCCATGGATGCGGAGTATCACGCCTTGCAAAAAAATGCCACATGGGAGCTTGTCCCTCGGGGGGCACAACGTCCGATTGGTTGCAAATGGGTATTCCGTATTAAGCGTCATCCAGATGGGTCCATTGATCGTTTTAAAGCTCGTCTTGTTGCCAAGGGGTACTTACAGACACCGGGTCGTGACTATTTTGAGACTTTTAGTCCGGTTATGAAGCCGGTTACCATTCGGCTCATGTTAAGCCTTGCACTTGCGCATAACTGGCCTTTGCGGCAATTGGACATTAATAATGCTTTTCTTAATGGTAAGTTGTCCGAACAGGTATTTATGGAGCAGCCTCCTAGTTATGTTCATCCAGATTTTCCTTCACATGTGTGTCGGCTCTCTAAGGCTATATATGGGTTAAAACAGGCTCCCCGCGCATGGTATGACTCCTTATCGGCTTTCTTGCTTGCCACTGGTTTTTGTAAGTCGAGGGCTGATTCCTCTTTGTTCGTGTATGCCAAGGATCGTGTGCTGGCTTATTTCCTCGTCTATGTGGATGATATCATTATTACCGGCAACTCCTCCGTGTTTATTTCTTCCTTTATTGAGACATTGTCCTGCCGATTCTCTTTGAAGGATTTGGGTGCCCTTCATCATTTTCTTGGGGTTGAGGTCATTCCTATGCCATCAGGTGTGTTCTTGTCTCAGGCTCAGTATATCACTAATATTCTTGACAGTACAACTATGGATGATGCGAAGGGTCATTCCACTCCTATGGCGGCTCATTCCTCTCTCGGGTCATCTGAAGCCGCTTCCTCGGCCGATGCTACTGCTTTCCGCCGCGTCCTTGGCCGGTTGCAATATCTTTCTCTCACTCGGTCTGATGTTTCTTTTGCTGTTAATCGGCTTGCTCAGTTTATGCATGCTCCAACTACAGGTCATTGGGAGGCTCTCAAACGTCTACTCCGGTATCTCAAGTCTACACTGTTCCATGGCTTGTTTCTTTCTCGCACTGTCCCTTTGAAGCTGTCTGCTTTCTCCGATGCTGATTGGGGAGGGGTTACTGACGGTGGTCGGTCTACTACCGTTTATGTTCTCTATCTTGGCTCCGACATTATCTCATGGAAATCTACCCGCCAAAAAACGGTTTCTCGTTCATCGACGGAGGCTGAATATCTTGCGCTTGCACATGCCGTCGCTGAGCTTGCTTGGGTTCAAAACCTTCTGTCTGAGCTGCGAGTGGGGTCTCTTCCTGCTCCTCGTCTCTTTTGCGACAATCTGAGTGCTGTGTATGTCTGCAAGAATCCGGTTTTTCACTCCCGCATGAAGCATCTTGCCCTTGATTATTTCTTTGTTCGGGATGTCGTTGCTGCTTGACGTTTGCATGTTGTCCATGTCCCTACTACGCAGCAGACCGCGGATATTCTTACTAAGCCACTGGGTCGTGCTCTGTTTCACAAATTCCGGTCCAAGATTGGCGTCTCCGACGGAACCGCCATCTTGCGGGGGCGTATTAAGGAGACTTCTCCATAACTTAGAATGTCTAAGTTCATTGTATCTAGTTGTATCTATCTTCTGTTTATTCCTATCCGTATAGTTGTAATCTTCCTAATATTGTGGCTTGGGTTTAGCATGGCCAAAGTCTTTCTCCTGTACGTATGTATGCATATAAAGCCAAAGGCTTCTCAAAAGGAATAACATTAATTATTCACTCCTATTATTGCTGTTATACTTGTGTGATTCAAGTTCTCGAGTTGTATCGGTTTTTGATAAGTCCATTTCGTTCTTATCATTTACATCATATTCTGAACGTTATTGCACATAAATAGTATTTAATCATCTTATAAAATGTGATTTCAATGAATAAAACTCTCTTTTTCGTTCTAAGAGTCATAAAATGGGATTCCACATTAAATCATCACAAATCATCCATTCTATGTTCAAATGCTTGAGAAAAAGGGAATAAATCATCAAAGGATCAAGATTCGGGCTTGAACGAGCTTCTGGGAAGATAGAATCGACGTTCGGGCCGAAAGCCAGCAAAATTGGGTCAAGATCTCGCATCAGCCGCGAAGCCCAAACGGACCAGGGCCTAAGGCGTCCAACTTGGACGCTTGGGAGTTGGACGCCTTGGCTGAATTGCAGATCAAGGAAGACACGTGGCAAGCAGCAAATGGACGGGCCGCGTAAGGCGTCCATCTTTGGACGCTTTGGATCCAGACGCTTTGACTTGGATGCCTCGGCCTCTGTCCTATAAAAGCAGCGCGATCTCCACCATTCCAACACCATCTCACAACCCCATTTCAGGTTTCCCCTTCAATTTGCTCAATATTTCATTGTAGATTAGTTTAGTTATTATTTTTAAGTATTTTCCGGAGGATTTGACTCCCGATCTGTTCTGTTCCGCTTTTACGGAAGTAGTAAGTTTTCTTCATTTAATAAAATGTTATTTTAATTTATGTTTGCATAGTATGAGTTAGGGTCCGGATCTCTTGGTCCGGACTAGTTTGGTTGTTTATATTTTTATGTTAAATTAATGTTGGAGTGGTTAATCTATTGTTCTTGCCTTATGTAGTTAATTAATCTCGAAAGATTTAATTAACTATTTATTGAGAAAATATTGTATGCCAAAAGGCTATGATTCAAGTGCAATGGATTAAGTACAAATCTAGAAATGGATGAGTAGTAATAGTAATATTATTATTCCAACCACTAATTTAATATGATAAAATATATCCAAATGATGTCTAGACCCTAAGACCAGATCCATACTTATACTATGTAAACTTAATTTATTATTTTTACTCTGCTCCCTTTTTATAATCGATTCGAGAAGACTTTCATAAACCAATCCTAATCTTTGCCTAATTAGATTAATTAAACTAATTCGCTTCGTCCACTCCTCGAGAGATACGACACTCGGAGAGAAAACTAACCCTTTACTCGGAAGGTTTACTACCCGAAAGACTACGACTGTCAAATGGTGCCGTTGCCAGGGAGTGGCACGGCATTAGTTTAATTTCTTTTAATTAGCTTGGGTGAAGATATGTTGGAACGATCTTCTCACTTCTTTTTCACCAACCACCCGTAATAATTATTATGGACAACTCCAGTGGTTATTAAGGTCCGACTTCTTTCTACCAACCACCCAACCGCCCTCTGTTTCAACCCCACCAAACCTATCACCCACATCAGTACCCATACGATGATGACTACCAAGTCAACAATGGGGCTGACTATTATCCCTACCATGAGGAATCACCATATGATACCCCATCTAGAAACTTTGGATATTCTCCATACCAAGATCCTGATGGGGATGATTATTATGAACCTCATGATGACAAAGATGACTATGACCAATTTGGGCCTATGTGCGACGATCAATCTGATCCACTCGTTGAAGAAATAATAAGATTAGAACAGAAAATCTTCTATTTCGACGAGGTTTTATTTGCTGAAGGTTCCTGGTACGAACCACCTTACTCCCGTGACTACACTTTGTTTGCTGAAGAGCAAATTGAAGCAAACAAGGTGGCAATTTGAGAACGAGCAAAACTTCTCGAATCAGTCTGGAAGGAAAAATAGTTCGAACGGAGATTATGCGAAGGATCAGATATGATGCAGAAAATGCTAGATGACTTCCAAAGAGAGAGACTAAAAGCTGAGGCTAAAGGTGATAAATTAGTCAATGATCTCTACAAGGCTGTTGAACTTAAACGCTCCCTCCAATCTCAAGATCAAATGAGGGAGATTAATGTTCAAAAAGAGGCTCTAGAACCTAAGACCAACCCTGAACCCATCAACCAACAGGTCCCGGTTCTGAAAGATTCACCTAATTCTGCCCCATCACAGAAACCCGAGAGCATAACAACTCTCGCTAGGGCTACTGTGGTGATTTTACCTGAATCTCTTCCTAGCCAAGACCCAACTAGCATAGTTGTACATGAGGTGGAACCAACTGAGGGACCTGACTCAGAACCACCTATGCTTATTCAAGAAAAGAAGGAGGAGGAAGTTTTGCCTATGGCAATAAACGACCATCTCCTTAATTGTGTTGAAGACACCCTTCTAGAGGAACCCTGTTCTAGAGGAAATAGAGCCCATTACCTGCCCCCAAGATACCAATGCCAAAGAGTCTAAGGAGGAATCTATAGACAAAGAAATACCTAGCACATAGGAACCAATAACGTCTATAGATAATCATGCTTCATCAGAAGACTTAGACCAAACTATCTTTGACTCCCTACTTGACGAGTGTGACTTTGTCTACCCGAAGGATAGTTGGAGCCAAAAGAGTTGGGATGAACTTCTGGTAAGTGACACTGAAGACTCATCCATGGGGGAAAGTACGGTCATAATCATCAAACCACAAATGGATTGTCAGCCCATTGAAGACAAGGAAGAAATCAATCTTGCTTTGAAGGCCAATGATGTGGATCAACTGAGGAGACTTCCTCCACCACCCACCTATCTAGAGTCTCCTCCTTATATCCTGTTGCCACCAAGCCGCAGGGATGAGTCAAGGATCCTGGACCTTGACCGAGCAATAACGAGGTGGTATCAGAAGAGAGTAAAAAAGGCCAAACTTTATGACTCTCGGATCGGAAAGTCGCGGAAAAAGTGGGTGAGCGTCAAGCTACAGACGTTAAAGAAGCTCTTAACGGGAGGCAACCCGTTATTCAAATAACTAAAATAATTACTCCCTCCGTCCCCCTGTATTTGTCCACTTTCATTTTTGCACACCATCCAATGCACTTTTTTAATCCATTTTATCATATAATTTGTATATAAAAAATTATAAAAATTATATATTAATAATCTATATGTTAAGACAAATCAAACAAGATCACACATGACTATATTTAGGTTTACACATTGAGAGAATTTGATGAGTCAAAGTGCTTAGATGAACAGTTCCAAAAGTCAAATGTGGACAAATACAGGGGGACGGAGGGAGTAAATAAATTCAATAGTTTTATTTGTTAGTTTTTGAGGTTATGCTTGCCGCACCAGTTTTGGGGGAAAGAGTTATTTTGTTTGTTGTCTTTGCTTTTGCAGATGAGAGAATTGTAGGGCATACCTTACAGTGGGAGCGAAGAAGAGGTCTCACCTGGGGAGAACACAAGACCTTCGAGGCTTCTGCAACCTCCCGTTGAAGTTTGCTATTGAGAGAATATTGAATTTATCAGTAAAGTCCCTTTTTCTCCACTATTTTGAACATGATTTGGATGCTTGATTGATTTTTATTTTGGAATTTCACAACATGACTCTTAAAACCATTTTGAGAAAATTTTATGCATTATTCCCTTTTTACATATGATGGTCATCTATTATTTCAATCTTCATCTTTGAATTTTATAAGTATTGAGATAACTCAGTAATTGCATGTGAGCATTTCAACCATTAACTCCAATGCCAAGATACTTTTAGCCACGAGGGCGTGGTTCCGTTTAAGTGTGAGGAGGCAAGAGTTTCTGGTTGAAATGATCTGTTTAGGAATTGTTTTGTCTATATATTTGTAGGGAAAGATTTTTATAGAATAGTCATCAGTTTTAATTGTTTGATTAATTAATCTTTAGTTATCACCCGTGAAACTTGGAGATTTTTAAATTTTTTTATCAAACTTCTATTTCTACTCTAACCTTTTTGGGAATGTTTTCTAAAATAATTTGGGATAAATTCACAATTTATTAAGAGTTTTTTTAAATCAATTAATTTTTAAGTGCTTTATTGAAAATCTTTTTGCTGATGCTCTTTTGAGTATTTGTTGTTTCTTAAAAAGAGTTATTTTCAAAGTATAAGGGGTGATGTTTCAAAGCATACTTTGGTGAGACCGAGATTCTTGTTTTAGCCAAAAAGCAGTTGGTTCTAAGTCAACTGATGAGGCGTGGTGAGTATGCCGAAAAGCACGTGGTTCTATATTGCGTGATGAGGCCTTTTGAGTGTTAGAGTCAAAAAGCATGCGGTTCTATGTCGTGTGATGAGACTTTCTAGAGTGTATATCCAAAAAGCTCGTGGTTCTACGTCACGGGATGAGGTTATAAATTTTTCTCGTGTCAACATGACAAAATTATGCCAAAGAAAATTAAACCCTTACACTTTAACAATTACTTTTGCAAGAACATGTTTTCCAATTTAGCCATTAAAAAAATTATTTGATCTTTAAAATACTCTTACAAATGTAGTTATCCCAAAGAAAGTTTGGAAAATTTTGGTTGTTTAGGTTGGTGTAAAGATATTGGTTTGACAAAATTCTTTTACATTTCTAACAATATGGGTGAGAATCTAAAGGTTCATTTATTCTTAACAAAAAGGTTGATGACTATCTTATTTCTTCTTTCCTTCATAATATGTAGCTTAAACCTTGCCTCTGGAATTATTAATTTGCCTTTATACTTGAAATTATTCAATTTGTTGCTTGAGGGCAAGCAACGTTTATGTAACGCCTCGAAATTAGGCCTAAAAGAATTAATTAATTTAAATATTAATTAATGACTTAGACAGACCCGAACACTGAAAAATAAAAGTTTTCAGAAAAATATTTTAATTATATCAAAATTTTAGTTTTGACAGTCTGATTCCAAATATGCGATCCGTTTTCAAATCGGAACAGTTTGGGTGAAAAAGCGCGTACCGTTTTAGCCAGTTTATCACTTACGGAGTGGGAGAATATTTTAAAATCACAATTTGATCTCAATCACGTAGCACATGTCTCTCAAGTCTCCAATTAGGCCACCCTAGGAAACCCACTACCTCCACAATCCAATCTCCAATATAATACTCCAAATATTTCCTTCCACTTTGCAAATTCTCATTTCACTTCACAAATATTCACTCTCCCTTCTCACTCTCTCTCTGTCGGCAGTTCAGGAAGGTGGAAGAGTCCACTTCATTCATCTCCATTGTTGAGCAAGAAGAAGAAGAAACAAGAAGAAGCATCAAGGTTTCCAAAATCCTGAGTGAAAAACGCAGCAGCAACTTCGTCGTCAATTATGTAATTCTCTATTAATTTTCTCGAATTATATATTATACCAAACTTGTAGCCCCGGATGTTACGAATCCAACCCAACAAACGGTTTGTGATTCCGTTAAGTAACGAAGGAGATATCGCCAAAATACCGGGACTGCGTCAGTGGTGACGAGTTCTACGGGTTGGCTATGTTTTCTTCATCATATCCATATCTTCCATTCAAAGTGCTTATCATAAAACTCATATTTTCTTTTCCAATCATTCTCTCTTGTTGGAAGATTCATTCAAGCAAAGAAAAGAGGAAGAACTTCAACTCCATTGGTGAAACAAGAAGAAGAAATCATCATTGTTTCTTCAAAATCCTGGCAGCAGCAAACCGTCACCTTGTGAGCCATTTTCATATATCTTAAAGTCATTATTTCAGTCTGATTTCTGAACAAAAGTTGTAGCCTCGTGTCTCGCAAATCCAACGCATCAAACGGTTTGCGATTTCGTTGAGAAACGAAGGAGATATGGTCAAAATACCGAGACTGCGTCAGTGGCGATGGGCCTCTCGGGTTTGACTACTTTCTTTTCAATATTCTTTCCATTCCGTTCAAAACTCTTATCGTCGATTCTCTAACGATTATTAGGAACTCCCAGAGAGTATCGTAGAGAAGACCCGACGTTGGAAGCTTGAAGTTGATAGAGGTGTCCGTACGTTGAACGTTCGTTGAGGCGTATACTTTATTCCTATCACTTCCGTCTTCAACGTTATCAAGGCGAGTACATTGCACCTTAGTAACGCAATCCTTGGTTGAATATCAATCTAGATATATTGTTAGGATTGATTGCCATATTACAAGTCATTTATGCTTTAAGACCAAACTCATTAAACTTATAAAGTAAAGAAATATGTTTTTCTTGATACTTCACCTTAAATGGAAATATAAATGTTAAGAATACTTCAAATACATAAGTATGTTAATCATAAGTGTTAAAACAACTCAAAGAAGTATTTTAGATATCCAAAAAAAATATCAAAAGTAGGGTTCGTCGACCCGAACGGTTGACCGTTCCGAGCCCCGTAGCTTAATTAAATAATATTTTTATCAGATTTCATTCAAATAAAATTAAGTATATTTATCCTATCATGTTTCTTACAAATTGTTCATATCATTTAATTCATTTTCATCATCCATATTGAAACATATCACATCATGTGCATGCGCAAGAGATCAGGCAGAAGTGCGTCTCTTGTAGCGTGATGTGCGGGACTTATTAGTCCGACATCACCGTTCCGGGCTTAGTGTACGTACATGGTATTCAAACTTCGAGTACCACCCCTACTTTCTAGTCTCCCTTGAGAGACTAAGGCCGCGTGAGTTCGTCGTACCAAATGGGCGAATCTCATAGCGCAAGGGTGTCCTTGCTTGTTAGAATCATACAGCATGAAATCATCATCAAGTACAATCATTATGATCATGTATGACTTCAATCATGTATCATTATCATCATCTTGAATATATATGCTATATTATGTCATATCATGAATAATTGTATGTCTACTTGCTATTCAATTTGGAATTGTTGTACTAGCGTATTCCTCAGCTGATGCTGAGCGTGTAGTTTGTTTTACTTGCTACACGCAGGTAACGATACTGGTCATGGAGCCCATCCCGGAGGTCAATGAGAGTGAAGAGATGTACGGACTGGTGGACCACATTTCAGATGCCTTAATTAAATAAATACCTTTTCGGGCGAGTACCCAGAAAATGTAAAACAATTTGATTATGTTTTATATTTAAGCTTCCGCACTGTTTCAGCAATACTCTGAATTTAATATTTGAAATTATCTTTTACGTTAAATTTTAAATAGGTTTTAAATTATCCTTCAAATTATCATGCGTATTTACCATCATGGTAACTACTCCGGCTCAAATAATCTAGGTAAATGGGTTATTCGAGTTGGGGTGTTACAATTTAAGTGTGAGGAATTTGATAAGTCCATTTTGTTCTTATCATTTACATCATATTCTAAACGTTATTGCACGTAAATAGTATTTAATCATCTTATAAAATGTGATTTCAATGAATAAAACTCTCATTTTCGTTCTAAGAGTCATAAAATGGGATTCCACATTAAATCATCATAAATCATCCATTCTATGTTCAAACGCTTGAGAAAAAGGGAATAAATCATCAAAGGATCAAGATTCGGGCTTGAACGAGCTTCCGGGAATATAGAATCGACGTTCGGGCCGAAAACTAGCGAAATTGGGCCAAGATCTCGCATCAGCCGCGAAGCCCTAACGGACCAGGGCCTAAGGCATCCAACTTGGACGCTTGGGAGTTGGACGCCTTGGCTGAATTGCAGATCAAGGAAGACACGTCGCAAGCAGCGAATGAATGGGCCGCGTAAGGCGTCCAACTTTGGACGCTTTGGATCCAGGCACTTTGACTTGGACACCTCGGCCTCTGTCCTATAAAAGCAGCGCCATCTCCACCATTCCAACACCATCTCACAACCCCATTTCGGGTTTCCCCTTCAATTTGCTCAATATTTCATTGTAGATTAGTTTAGTTATTATTTTTAAGTATTTTCTAGAGGATTTGACTCCCGATCTGTTCTGTTCCGCTTTTACGGAAGTAGTAAGTTTTCTTCATTTAATAAAATGTTGTTTTAATTTATGTTTGCATAGTATGAGTTAGGGTCCGGATCTCTGGGTCCGGACTAGTTTGGTTGTTTATTTTTTTATGTTAAATTAATGTTGGAGTGGTTAATCTATTGTTTTTGCCTTATGTAGTTAATTAATCTCGAAAGATTTAATTAACTATTTATTAAGAAAATATTGTATGCCAAAAGGCTATGATATTCAAGTGCAACGGATTAAGTACAAATCTAGAAATGGATGAGTAGTAATAGAAATATTATTATTCCAACCACTAATTTAATATGATAAAATAGATCCAAATGATGTCCAGACCCTAGGACCAGATCCATACTTATACTATGTAAACTTAATTTATTATTTTTACTCTGCTCCCTTTTTATAATCAATTCGAGAAGACTTTCATAAACCAATCATAATCTTCGCGTAATTAGATTAATTAAACTAATTCTCTTCGTCCACTCCTCGAGAGATACGACACTTGGAGAGAAAACTAACCCTTTACTGGGAAGGTTTACTACCCGAAAAACTACGACTGTCAGTTTTTTAAGCACCCGTTGAAGCTTGAACTTTAGTAGAACCTTTGAGAGAGTCTCTCGGAGGACTGGACTAGCCACAAGGTGGTGAACCAGTATAAATCACGCAATAATCGATGTCAATCTGCAACTATCGATTATCAGTCTTCGCAGCCAAAACCCAGAATCTTCTGAGAGGACCAATAATCGATTATCACTTGTTGACAATCGATTATCTGGGTTACCGTTGTCCTCTAATGGTAGATTTTTAAACTTTTGGACAGGGAATCGTTTAATAATCGATTATCAAGACTTGACAATCGATTATCACCCTACAACTCTGAAAAATTTGTCTTCATCCTGTTCGAAACTCTAGCAACGGTTTTATCCCATTTTGGGCTATAAAATGGCACCCAAATCCTCTCATTTTACACACAATTTTTTCAACATTTCAATACTCTTTCATTGCATAAGCATTCCTATTTTTCTTAGCTATTTGAGAGCCAATTCTTGAAGAAAATTGTTGTGTTCTTGAGCGTTTACTAGTTCACTCATATCTACTCTTTGTGAGAGTTTTATTCCTGAGTGTTTAAGTGTTTTCATACACTTTAAGGGAGGTTGTTCCCTTGTTGTAAAATCGAAGGAAGTTCTTGGTTCCTGCGTGAGAAGTCTTGGAGTGTGGTATCTCTGAGCAAAGGTGTTGAGGCTCGTGTGACTCGGGTTCTCAAGTTGTATCGGTTTGTTAAGCACCCTCAAGCTTAACAAAGTTAGTGTAGCTCGAGAGAGTCTCTCGGGAGGCTGGATTAGCCACACGTTGTGGTGAACCATGATAAAATTCGGTGTGCTCCTTCCTTACGCTCTTTACATTAACGCTCTCGTTTCTAATTTCCTGCAATTTTGTTTTAAACGCTATTCACCCCCCCTCTAGCGTTGGGCCCTTATTCTAACAATTGGTATCAGAGCCTTACTCTCTGAAAGACTTAACCACTTGAGAGAAACGATCAATGGCTTCTACTCAAAGTTCATACGCAGGTTTAGGTGAAGGGCAATCCACCACGAGGCCTCCGTTGTTTGACGGAACAAACTACACCTATTGGATGGAGCGGATGAGGATTTACATCCAATCCACCAACTTTCTCCTTTGGAGAATTATCAAAAATGGTGAAGACGTGTCAATGAAAAAGGTCAGGGAAACCAACGTCCCTAAGACCGAGAATGTGTATGATGCACAAGACATCAAGAAAGTGGAGAACAATGCTAAGGCCATCAATATCATCTATTGTGCCGTAAACCCGGATGACTACCGGAAAATCTCTTGTTGTTCCACCGCTAAGTAAATGTGGGACAAACTAGAAATCACCTATGAAGGTACGGATCAAGTCCGAGAAGCTAAAATTGATTTTCTAACCCATGAATATGAATTATTTCGTATGAAGGAGAATGAGAAAATTGATGAGATGTGAAGAAGAAGTATTTTCATTGAATAAATTGTGAGGAGAGTACATGTATATATACAAAAGTCTCAATCCTAATTAAGGTAGGAGAGACAATATAGGAAACCTATACAAATATGGTAAGAGACAATATAGGAAACCTATACAAATATGGTAACAATAATAATACAATAATATTAAATATATTATATATATTTAACATGCTCCCGGCTACGTCGGCAGTGCTGGGGGTCGGATACCCAGGCTTTCTCTAAAGTCAAGAAATACTCCATTTTAGCTCCAAGGTAATTCCCTGCGAGTGGACAGTGCTTTAGGGATAGGCTTTAGGGAGGTAGGATAGTTTTCCATACCCATTTTCCTTCCTCAAAAGATTTAGGCTTGACTTTCTTGTTGTAGGCTCTAGCTATTCTTATCTTCTGATCTTCTGAACCCTTATATGATCCAAGCCTCATTTCATCAAGACTATCCAATTCGCACTGTCCGAACAAGCTCAGGCATGGTCTATTCCGGGGGCAAGACCCTCCCGGCTTCATGCACACACCTGCTGTATTCATCTTAAAATCCATAGACGAAGCAAAAGCAAGAAGTAAACGAATAGCTTCTAAACGTGCTACAGGTGCATAAGTTTCTTCAAAATCAATGCCTTCTTCTTGATTGTAGCCTTTAGCTACGAGCCTAGCTTTGTTTCTAGTGATTATTCCATTTTCATCAAGTTTGTTACGGAACACCCATTTCGTACCAATAATCGTACGGTCATCGGGCCTTGGCACCAATTCCCAAACGTCATTCCGTTTGAATTGGTTTAGCTCCTCTTACATAGCCAAGGTCCAATGTTCATCGTTTATTGCTTCGGAAATGGTTGTAGGTTCGATTTGAGATACAAAAGCCATGTGACCTACGGTGTCCCTAAGAGAGTTACGAGTACTTACCCCGTGGTTGATGCTGCCGATTACCTGGTCAAGTGGATGGTTCCTGTGCGTTCTCCAAGCGATGGGAAGCTCGGTTTCCTCTTGTTCCTGGGCTTCCTCTTGTTCTTCTTCGTCTGCTTGGTCTTCACTTTCGACCATCACTTGAGGTGTTTCCTCAGATTGTGGTTGCGGGTTGGTGTATAATGGTGTGTCTTCTTCATCGTCTTCAAGGTGTACTCTCTCTAATGAATCTGCAAGATCATCACAAATAGCCTTTCTTGCCAAGCGAGTATTATCTTCGGAAAATACAATATGAGGGGATTCCTCAATAGTCAAAGTATGTTTATTAAATACTCTATAGGCCTTGCTGCGAAGAGAATAACCAAGAAAAATCCCTTCGTCCGACTTGGCATCAAATTTTCCCAAATTGTCTTTGCCGTTGTTATGAATAAAACATTTGCAACCAAAGACTCGAAGATGGGAAAGGTTTGGCTTTCTCCCTTTGTATAGTTCATAGGGCGTTTTCATGAGTATCGGTCGAATGACGGCTCGGTTTAACACGTAGCTCGCGGTACTTACGGCATCCGCCCAAAAATACTTAGGGATTTTTGCCTCATTGATCATAGTTCTAGCCATCTCTTCGAGACATCTATTCTTACGTTCCACCACTCCATTTTGTTGTGGTGTACGTGGGGCTGAGAAGTTATGATCAATGCCAAGTTCGTCACACAAATCTGAAAACAGATTTCGTTCGAACTCTCCCCCATGGTCGCTTCTTATGGCTACTATGGTTGTTTCTTTTTCATTTTGAACTTTCTTTA
>OOIL02004258.1:44623-123254 GCA_900332095.2 Cuscuta campestris | reverse complement strand
CAGACAGAACTGTTGGCCATCGAGATGCTCCCTCCGTCTACCTGCTCATAGGTCGTGAACCACTCTCTCCTTGGACAGATATGATAGGATGCCCCAGAGTCTAGAACCCACACATCTGAGTGATGAGTGTTTTCATCAGCAACTAAGGCAATGTCTTCTTCAGAATTGGTATCTTCTTCAGCAACAGCAGCAGAAACTGGTTGTTTTTCGGATTGCTTCTTCTTCTTCGGACAATCAAACTTCCAGTGCCCCTTCTCCTTGCAGTAATTACAGACATCATCCGGCTTTGCACCCTTTGACGACGGCTTCCTCTCCTTCTTCTTCCCACCGTTTTTCTTTCCCTTTCCGGCACTGGTGAATAGGCCGGAAGGTTGTACATCTGTACTCGTGCCGTTAGCTTTATGCCGCAATTCCCTGCTATGAAGGGCCGATCTAACTTCTTCCAGAGATACAGTGTCTTTCCCAACAATGAACGATTGAACAAAATTTTCAAACGATATTGGGAGAGATACCAACAGGATCAGGGCAGCATCTTCATCCTCGATCTTCACATCGATATTACACAATTCTAATAGCAAAGTATTTAATTGCTCTAAAAGTTCCCTGAGTGGTGTACCTTCAGCCATTCGTAAACCGAATAGACGTTGTTTCAGAAGTAGCTTGTTGGTTAAGGATTTCGTCATGTACAGACTCTCCAACTTCAACCACAAGCCAGCAGCAGTCTCCTCGTCTGAGACCTCCGTGATAACGTCATCTGACAGACACAGCATGATCGTCGAATGCGCCTTCTCTTCCAGAGTCGCCATCTCAGGAATAGCGACGGCGTTTTTGTCTTTCGACAATGGCGCCCAGAAACCTTGTTGTTTCAACAAAGCCCGCATCTTGATCTGCCATAAACTGAAACTGTTCCTCCCTGTGAATTTGTCGATTTTCACGTTCAAAGCAGACATCTCGAAATTCTCCAAGAACACAGATTAACCAGGCTCTGATACCAGTTTGTTGTGCGGAAATCAAGAATAACAAATATAAACGAGAAAACACGACAACAGATTTAACGTGGTTCACCAACGTTGTGTTGGCTAGTCCACGGGGAAGAGGGGGAACAGTTTTATTTCTGATTTGGAGAGGCAAGAACAGAGTACAACAACTAGGGTTTGTGGTAGCACCCATATAAATAGTGCTTGGCGAAACCCTAACAGACTTAGGCCCAAAAATACAGAATTAACAGATAATTAAACAAGCCCAAATAGAATGGGGTTCGGACACCTCAGAATTCGGACATCTCAGAATTCGGATTTCTTGACTTCTCCAGAAATCGGATTTCTCGACTTCTCCGGAATTCGGATTTCTCGACTTCTCCGGAATTCGGATTTCTCAGGAGTTGGACTTCTCCGAATGTTGTAACGAGTCAGATTCAAGGCATTACAACAGTACACATATAACAAAGCACAAAAGATATTGAATTAGTGCAATAAACTCGTATCATCTATGTGTGAGGCATGCTTGCCATCCAATTCATTGCATGTCACGTAAATATAATGTTGTCTCCTACAACATCCCATGACCCCATCATCCTTACACCCCCCACCTCCTCCAATAAAATTTACATTTTTACTTATATTTGTCATATTTTTTCATTTTTCAGTAATTTATAAAATATAAAATCAATTTTGGTCGGAGTTTGTCTGAGATGAATTTTCACTCCAGCTCAAAACAATCAACCTTTACATTTGATCGGAGTTTGATTTCACTTGTGAAAAAATATATTTCATACTCCGTATTTAATACTACCTCCGTCACACTCTTTTTGTTCAGTTTTGACTTTTGGAACTGTTCATCTAAGCACTTTGACTCATCAAATTCTCTCAATGTGTATGTCTAAAAATAGTCATGTGTGATCTTGTTTGATTTGTCTTAACATATAGATTATTAGCATATAATTTCTATAATTTTTTAATATACAAATTACAAGATAAAATGAATTAAAGAAGTGCATTGGATGGTGTGCAAAAATGAAAGTGGACAAAAAGAGTGGGACGGAGGGAGTAATAACGTAAATTTAATATCTTTATATTTATTTTATTAAAATATACTCCCTCCGTTCCTTTAAACACTTTCTATTTTGACTTTGAGCAAAAATAAGAAAAGTGTAATTTTGGTAGACTTTCCAATTTTGTCCCTGATGTGATGGGTAAAAGTAAGATGTGATAGTTTAATTATTAGTGAAAAAGTATGATGTGATAGGTAGGGTATGAAAAAGTATGGGTAAAAGTAGTTTTTTTAATAGAAAGTAGATGTGTTTTAAAGAATTAGAAAAAAACGAAAGAGGAAGGGTTTTATGGAACGGAAGGAGTATATAATTTTGATACAAAATATATATCTAATCGTCATAGGGGTAGTATTTACGGATCAGAGTACTTATGTATAATTATAGTTATTACGAAGTAATAGTTAACGTGTTACATAGATTATCGTAATTAAAAGGTTGAATAATGTACGGAGTATAAATTAAACTTTTTTGGGACGGACGAAGAGTCCGGTTTGTGGGAGGTTTCTCCACCTAATTAATTTCATAATTTCTCTTTTGACATCGTAATGAAACTGTTTTGTTTCACTGTAAAAAAATGTTGATTATTTTAAAATTTATTTTAGTACAAAGTTATTTTTAAACTATATTCGGACTTCCTGAGAGTTCGTTTTTTATTCTTACGTATTAGTCCGTATAATTAATTAGCACACAGTTCGTACTTTAATTTGGTACTATTTCAAGGAAAAACGGTACAATATGTAGATAAAGAGTATTAAGAAAAGTAAGTATGTAATATAAGAGCATGAACAATGGTGTGGCAAAAATAGAATGTCAGACGGTGACGTGGAATATTACAACCAATAAAAATCAATCTAGTCACTCTGTGGCAAGTGAGTGAGTGACAAACTCTGCAGTGGCAAGTCATTACATCTGCCACTTTTAATTTTTTTTGATATATTTTAATTATTAAAACTTATCTTACTTATCATAAAAATTTAAAAGGTAAAAATATAAACAGAAAAAAAATTAATTTCAGAAAAAATAAAATAAAAAGAAAATAAAAAATAAAAAACAAACTCAAGCATTGACACGCCCATGCCACGATTTGAAGAGTGGAATGCTTTGACATTCCATGCCCATCATGGGAATTAATGAGGTGGCAGCATATGTGGCAACCATGGCAAAAATTTCTCACGCTGTTGTTGATGCTCTAAATAAACTTGAAAGTAATAAAAATTACTCTGTATGTAGTTAAAATGTATTTAGAAAATATAATAAATATGGAGTACTAGTTATCTTCGTCCCAAAATGATATACACCACTATTACGCATTCTCAGCTCGATATATAATTTTTGTTTGTTTGCATGCTTTAACTGATCATTCGATACAATAAAATATTCATGTCACTTCTTCTATAGTACGGAGTAGAAATTTTGATGTAATCTTTAAATATGTAAGTTATATTTTTAAAATTTAAAATAATTTTAAAAATCACTTGATTTTGCATGTTATTCAAATAAGGTAAATTATTTTAGAACGGATGGAGTATGAATCACAATTTCTTTATGGTGTATTTGGAAACTTGACCTTAGATTTCAAATATAGATTTGATCTAATTTACTTGTTTGGAGACTCAAAGAAATTGGATTTAGATTTAGACCAAATTCTGTTCTTCTAATTCAAAATTACCTCACCACAAATCCACACCTCTATGCATGTCATTTAATTACAAATTCAAGACTAATTTTCTTTAATTTATAACTTGTAATTAAAGAATGGTCTCTACTTATGCAACAACAATTCTATACATATCAACTTACTTCCATCACTGTCTTTGCTAACTTCAAAATCAAATTCTAGAATTAGAATTCTTTGACTTCCCAAACCACATTTGAAATTTAAAATTATGGGATTTCAAATGACTTTATAGCTCTCAAACACTAATGAATCATAGATTCACAACATTCCTTCTTTCAATTGAAATAAGTATTTTTTAAAAAAAAATCCATAAATAGAAATTGACAATCTTCTCTTAGTAGAATTGAATTATATTCACACTCACAAAATAAAGAATCGGACTGTTTAGACTACACAAACATTGTATATATATAGTGCATGTCAATGTTTGTAAAGGATATTAAATTATAAGAGTATTGTGTATGACTTCGTTTGGAAATAATTTTTTCAATCAGAACTTTTTAACAAGTAAAATGTTTTTGTTAAATAACACTTTCAAAACGTTAAAAGTAGAGGTGAAAGTTGTTGGGAGGTGGGCAATGGGAAAAGAGTAAAAGGAAGAGCAAATCAAAGCACAATCCTCTAGAAAGTGAAGATTTGGAGTCACCAAATTGAAAATCACATGCATGCAACAATCTACTCCACATCATCATATCTCTTATTGTTCTCACAAAAGTAGAACCCCTTTTTGAATCTGCTTCCCCTTGTTCCCAAATTTTGATTTGTTTGAGTTGGTAAAAGCATATATCTGCCGAGCATATATTTATATACATACACACTATATAGGACTGGTTTATTATATTTATGCAATTAGATACTCCATACAAATGCTTAAAAAAACACCAAGAAAAAACAATTTGTTAATAATTTTTAATATTATAAACTCCATTACAATGCATTATTTCTCCCTAGATATTTTTCTAAATCTACTACGGAGTAAAATATAAAGTGTCAATACTTCCCCGAGATTTCGAACCTATGACTTTTCATTTAAAAGAATCACAATAATATCGCTTGACCACGAGACATTTTTCTTATTAGTGGAGATGTATTTTTATCTCATTTTAAAATAATTGAAAATAACAATTAATTCAATCCTCAACCATTTCATTTTATAGGTTTGATTCCCATGCTATAAAAAAAAGTCAAGAATTTAAACATGCATGGTAGCCATGATATATAGCAGTCACTTTTAAATGTATAAATAAATAATAATTACACCATATCTAACACAATATATTCTTGATTGGCTGATTTTTTATATACAATAATAATAACAATAGGGAACCTAGTACGATATTATTCAATAAATCGATTGGTACCATATAGATGGGGTATCTGTATAATTATATACTTCACGAATATTTATGCCATACATCCCCATGTGCTATTTTCATCATCCAACAATATTTTAAATTTTTTATACTCTGTTCCTCCCTTCCACTATAATTTTCCAAATAACCTTTTTAGTCGAACATAATACGGAGTAATTTATTGTTTACGGCTAATATGTATTATTATTATTTTAATTTATGGAAAATGATTTATAATATGTAAATCTTTGAAAAAAAATACCCCATTCGTCCAAAAATTATCTTCCCGTTACGCGTTACGATATTTGACTGAAGTTATTTTTCAAATCATTTTATATGAAAATTTATGTGAAAATTAAAAAATTAAAATTATATATTTAAAAACTATATCAAAAGATCTACAAAAGTAGCAATGACATGACTATTATTTTATCAAATAAGAAACAAAAATAGACCAAGTCAATAAACTATGACATGGTTATGATTAACGCTATAAATGAATTTTAACTGATATTTTGAAAATAAAAACATGAAACTTCTATTTTAGTTTTTTTCTAATATTTTCTTCCTATTTTACTCTTTTTCCCGAGTATTTTTTGTAAATTGACTTATGCAGAGTATTAGAGATGACGTCATTTAGGGATATTCATAAAAAGTTCAGGGATGGATTTGTAAATGATTAGATAAAAAAAGAAAATAAAAACATGCTTGAAAATAAGTATGTAAAACCTACACATTTTTTATTTATAAATCAATTTATAAACACATAGAAACACTCATCCATAGTGTTTCTTATTGGGGAGAAAAAAATTAAATAAATAGCAAAAAAAAAGAGATTAGTAGTAATAGAGTAAATAGAGCAAAAAAAAGTACTCGTATTGTTTTACATTTACTGATTTACATATATAATATATACTCCGTATATCAAAAATAAAACACACATATCTTATTGACAATACCACAGTGTCATGTCACAAAATTGTGCATTAAATGGAGGGGAACATTAGTACGTGAAACAAATGTGACCCCCATTGGGGTTTTATTATATACCCCACACCACAGACAAACCACCCCTTCAATTAGCTCGCTGCTTAGCTTCTTCTCCCCTCCCCCTTTCAATTACACTATTATTATTATTATTATTATTATTATTATTATTATATATACGTACCACGTCCATTCCATTTTTTTTAATTATATATATTTTCCAATTTGCCAAGAACTTTCCCGTCTATCTTATCATTTAAAATAATAATAATAATAATAGTAATACTCCATATATAATATAATATATATAATAACACCTTACATACCTTCAAGCTCTGCAAGTGCTATTAGTTGTTATTCCTTAGCTCTATAACAAAGAAGGAGGCCGGAGAGAATCAAGAAGAGGGTGGTGGCAAGAAATGGCGGCGATGGTCGGAGAAGAAAGCAAGTTGGAGCTGAGCTTGGGCCTTCCGGGCGGCGGCGGCGGCGGAGGTGGGGGAGGAGGGGTGCTGTCTGCAGCAAAGGGGAAAAGAGGGTTTGAAGAAACTCAAGATGTGGATTTGAAGCTGAAGCTTTCATCTAATAATACTAAGGATTCCCCTATCCAAGCTTCTGATAAGGCCAATACCAATAAGCCCCCAGCCAAGTAATTATTTTTTTTCTTTTCTTTTTAATTATTTTTCCAAATTTTAATCATACTTTGATTTTTTATACTCGTATTCATATAACACTTTCTCTATGTATCTCTATCTCTCTCTACCTAGCTAAATACAGAGTATAAGAAAGCATCTTTTTAGGACAAAGAGTACATAGTAATTATGGAGTATTGAAATAAAGCATTTTCTTTTCACTCTAAAGACTAAACATTAGTATTTTTTACTCAATAGTTTTCAATGAAAATTGCTAAAGTTATCTCGTCTTTCACTACACTAACCTTATCACAGTCATCCACATACCAACGAGTGTAGGTGTTAAATTGTTTATAGATATATATCTGTGAGAAGGTAGGGTGCCCTTAGCATGGTCCTTTTTCAATTCTATACTGGGTCAAAAGATATAATATATCATTCTTATAACTGACTTCCTCAAATCCAAAAACACATATTCAGAGACCATTGTTCTAGAAATGAACTCATAAGATCTAGCTAGCTAGCTAGAGCATGTATCTCTACATGAGTCTGTATTTTTTACATATGGGATGCATTGAAAAGTTTAGCATGTGTTGATTCAAAACTGAATTACAGAGTTTTATTTTCTTAGAATTTTTTGGTTATTCAGTATAATATTATACATACATTTCTTCGAAGTAAAATTAAATTAAATAACTCAAATTTTCAAAACTTATAGGCAACTCCTTGTCATTTTTCACTATTAGGGTTAATAGGCTTTTATTATTACAATTGTTATTGTGTCCTCTTAGCTTCTGTGTGCATATTTGCACAGATTTATTTCTAGCTAGCCTAGTTGTTACTTGTATCTAGCAAAGTAAATCCCCTTAATCCTACTATTATACTCTGTAATTTTTTCAACATAAAGTGTGTGCGAACAAATTTAATAAGTATAAATATAATGTTAAATGTGAACAGGGCACAGGTTGTGGGTTGGCCACCAGTGCGTGCATTCCGAAAGAATGTCATCGCGGCCAACAGCCAGGCCAAGGGAGGCACCCAAGAGGGCAGCGACAAGGGAGCAGTTCTGGTCAAAGTTAGCATGGATGGGGCACCCTACCTTCGTAAGGTAGACCTCAACCTGTACAAGAGTTATCAGGAGCTCTCCGATGCCTTGACCAAGATGTTTGGCTCCTTCACTATTGGTACCCACCATTGCTTACTCGTAACGTGTGTGTGTGTGTATATAAAATACAATATTTATTGTATATGTGGTGTTCTTAGGTCTCTAACTATAGGTTTGAGTTTTTGGTTAAATTGGTTCCTTGGCATATGCAGGAAACTACTGCGAAGGGGAAGGAGGGATGAAGGATTTCATGAATGAGAGCAAGTTGATGAATGTGCTGAGCAGTTCTGACTACGTCCCGACCTATGAGGACAAGGATGGTGATTGGATGCTTGTCGGTGATGTTCCGTGGGAGTAAGTCAATTAATTTGTTTAATTAGTTAATTAATTAAGCTAAGCTAATAATCAATCATTCGGTAAGAACATATGTTATTATGATAGTGAGCATATCCTATTAATCTATAGTGAACCTAACATGTTTATTGGTAGGCATGAATTATTCAGGTGCCCCATCCAGCTACTTCAATTCCTTATCCATCATAACCTAAACCTAGCACATTAAATCTGAACTTAACCATCCATTTGCTAAAAATGCCTCAATTCAAAGTTTATAATTGATGTGACATTATTTGTCTCTTGGAAAGAGCCTCTCTACTTCTGAGTAGAGGTAAGGTAGCACACAAAGTCTCTCCTAGACCCTACTTTTTGTTGGATATTACTATGATTGTTGTTTTTGTTGACTAAAGTGGCAATATTTGCCTGTGTTAATTTGTTATCTCATATGTGAATTATGAGATAATATTCATTGTGAACTATGGAGTAGGAGTTATTAATATTCATTGTGTGTTTTAAACTTGTTACACCTCGAGGATTTGTTTGACATTTCATGCCATTTAACGTTCCAAATATGGTATCTGAACAATTAATTGTGGCCAAAATGAGAAGATAAACAATTAGGTGCTGACAGAGGGAATATTACAGAGTATTTCTTTATATTGTACCTACATGATTGCCTTTGTTTTCATATTTCTGATACCTGCTTGCGTGCAGGATGTTTGTGGAATCCTGCAAGCGCTTGCGCATTATGAAAGGAAAAGAAGCCATTGGACTTGGTAAGTGATCATTCGTTCAAGTATTATCGCCTAAACGAGTAGATGAACGGTTTATATGTTGGTTTGTATTTACATATTCAAAAAAAGTAACTATATAATTTTTTTAAAATGAAATAATGCTTTGCAGCACCTAGAGCAATGGAAAAATGCAAGAACAGAAGCTGAGGAAATGCAGCATATGGCTGGGTTGGGATTGTTCGGTTACTTATGGCGATGTTCGATATATATAAATTTGTGGGGTGATAGAAATGTGTCAGTTCGAATGGTTGAAAGAATTGAAGGTTGTATGCAGAATGTGGTTAATTGGGTTCTGTTTGTAATTTTTCAAGTGCGTGTCTGGTTTAATTTGGTGTTTCTTCAATACAATTACTACTGCTAGTACACTGCTTCCAGTACAATTATTAAGCTGATTATGGTTTGCCTAATAATGGCTGGCTGTACTCCCCCCTTCCCACCAAAACCCCCAAGTATTTTAAGTACTTCTGTGTGCTATCTGTGTTCTTAATTTGTTAGCTTACTGATTTGTTCTTAATTTGTACTTTCAAAGTCACAATTTCTGCCGCCAAAAACCTCAATTTAAGTTAAACAATGGTTTTCATGTTCTAATCTCTCGGTTTGAAATAGAGGAAATTCCCTTTTTTGTATATTCAAAAAAATGAATCGGAAAGGTAATCTATCAACATTAGAGAGTATTTATATACAGATATATATACCCGGGCCATGTAGCAAACAGGAATTAGCTAGGGATGGACTGAAACGTCTTGAAGAGAATCAATGGAGTTGATCACCAAATCTGCATTTTTCTTCGATTTCATGATAAGCTCAGCATTGGGTTTGTCATTGAATTCAATCTGCAAGTTTAAGGTGTCATCTTTAGCTTACAACGTCACCAAATGGTCATGCATTTAAAAAATACTCCGTATAATGAGTTGGTTGGAATATAATCCAAAAAATGATGTAACAGACTTTGTGGCGAACTTCAATTAGTTACAAACTCTCGTAATGGATTTTTTGTACGAATTAGTCATCAATTCCGTCACAAAACAGTTTTTTTTTTGCAGTGTAAAAGACACATTTAAATAAAAATAAGTACCCGCCATCTTGCAACATCATCGGGAAGTCTCCCTACACCACAGACCCAACACAAAAAAGAGGGCAAAAGCAGCCACTAGTCAGTCATAATCTTCCAACTTTATTCTTGTCACATTGAAAAAAAACATTCAGCAGATCAACCTGTGGCTATATGCCTCTTCAAAACTCGTTGCATTGCTTTTTCAAGGTCAACATCGATAAACCTACATACATGATTAGTGCATAAAGTGTGTATATTAAAAAACAATAAAGCACAAAAGCTGCACTCTCTCATGTATTGATTCCATCGCCGTGTTATTTTGCAAGTTAATTGGTCACTACCCTAGGTAAAAAGCAAATGGATGAGTTGGATTTTTTCGGATCTCATAATAGATCACAAATGGATTAGTAGGTTGTTTACAATTCATCTATTCCAATTTGCAAGTATTCGAGAATCGAGCTGTATTTTAATTCTTACCACTTTTCATCAAATAGTGATGAAATGTCATTCCAAACGCCCTCCTCCAACAACAAGTAATTGCCTTCAACTATCACCACCTTGTGACTGCAAGTCCCAACACAATAGGTGATGTAAGGATTGAATCATAATGTTGAAATTAGAAGATGTCAACATTGAGAGAAAAAACTGGCTAGTCTATGGAGTATAGTTTACTTACTGAATATTCACAAATATATCATTTTCCACTGGATCTCCAACACCATGGTCAAATGATGGAGCATATACTGATCCCTGGTGCAGAGAATAACTTGTGCTATGTTATAAATAAATGTGTTGGCCAACGTCAGATATGATTATCTACTTACCTCATCTCTCAGAGTTTTTAAACATGTTAATAGTGCAGCCGGATCAAATGTCCATGGAGCTGAATTCGTAAAGGTGAAAAACAAATTAGATATTTACCTGATCACTCAGAGTTTATCTATGCTTTGAAACACTACTTGGTTTTCTAAGTTTATCTTTTTTATTTTTTCTTTTTCCGGGCCAAGAGAGAAAAATAATTAAAATGGAAACATTTTGACAAAAAAGTACTCGGTATAAAGAACCTATCTTTGTACTTACAAAATTCCCAATTTTGTGCTTATAAAGTTCCCGTGAAATGGAGATGCCACATTCAATTCTGGACACTCTTACATTCACGCAGATAGTAAAAATTACACTACTCTTGAATACTCCGTAAAAAGTTGTGAAGAGCAAAGAGAACAGAATAAGGTATAGACTGGTAGTTCACTTGAACACTATGTTTGGTTTAACCGTTTAAGGAATTTGAGAGAGAAAAGAAAATGATATGGAAAATAATTTTTTATGTTTGATTAGAGAGGAAAAGAAAATAATATGCAAAAATAAGCTAAGAATAGGGAAAACATGATTCCTTCCATTTGGTGAAGAAAAGGAGAGAGATCATTTTTGTTTCCTTTCCTTCCTAATTCCTTGAACCAAACATAGCGGAAGAGTTGTGAGATAAAAGAACCTAACCTCCCCTCCTGGCATGTGCTTCTTCTGGATCCTACCAACCAAAGAAGAGTAGTCATGCAGTAATATATCCAAAAAAAGTGAACATATAGTTCATAAATACTCAGGTATTAATGTCAGTGTTTATAGACATTGTAAATAATGTAGGTGTAGAAAACAAGCAATTACGAAACCCAACCTCCGTTGCATCAAGTTGATGACGATAGAGATGGAATCCATCCATTGGAAGAACAATGGCAGCTTCAGGTGTTTCCACTTGGGAATCAAATGAACAAGATTTTTGTGGCCACATCATATTAACTCTCTTAGCCACCTCACAGGCAAGAGTGGACTTTCCTGCACCAGGAGGACCGGCCAGACCAACAATATGCCTGCACATGCTTGAGTATTAATTTGCTACAGAGAAACTTTGCATTTGCCCGGTGGCCGGCGAATGCTATGATGAAAGAGAAGAATCAACTCCAGACATTTGGAATGGAAGACATATCTATTCCATGATGAACAATGACGAAACCCTACAGCTCTGAAAGTAAAAAAGCAAGCATTTGTGATATTGAAGAAACTATAACTTACTTGAAATTGGGATTTGATGCGGCAGCAGCTGTAGGAACAATGCGTTTGGCCAGGGTATTATATATGTCATCCATGCATCTAAAACCATACATTGAAGGATTTTAAATTTCATTACTCTGTTACAGCATTACACACAAATACTTGTATCATCTTTTCAAATAATAATAATGAAATAGATATTTCCATCATGTTTATCGTCAAAATCAGGAACTTGTAAATATTATAACTCATTTACTCTGTATAAAGCAGAAGGAATTGTTGAAACAAGAAGAAATGAAGACATCATACCCTGCATTGATGACCTGAATTTCTTTCCTCTGGCAACATACCTAACCAAATCAAACCAAACAAGCTCAATAAATTATACTGGGAAGAAAGTACAATCTAGGGAAGATGCCCTTCCAATCAAAGCATCCTCTTAAGATCAATATCAACAGTTTGAATGACAAATTTAGAAATCTAATTACCTAAAATGAAATTTTCGAAAAATTGTCAAAGGTAAAGGCATCCTAAAATTCCAATCGCAGACACTGAAAACATATACTGAAACTGAACCTGCAAGTGATTTGCCTTCGGAGTTGAATGCAATGGAAATCCAACTGCCCCCCTTCTAATCCGCGAAAAAGAAAAGTGACATTGATGCAACTCCACTCTTTTGCGCAGGAGCAAATTCTCTGCAAATTTGAACAGATAATGAAGCAACACAAATCATCAGTTCTCTTATGTGCGGAAGCGCGAACGAGGATAAGAAAGAGATATAAATGTTTATACGTTTCCTTTTCGCGCCTGAGGGTGCACGGTAGAGCTTCGCGGAGCTGGTCGATAGAGACGCCGAGAACTCCATTTCCAGATTCAGGATTGAGCAGAGAAATTACAGCTTGATTCAATTTGCATCTGCGTTTCGATAGAGTGATGAAGACGATGATCTTGGATCCGAATTGGATGGGCCGTTTCTGCTTGATTTTCGTGGGAATCTAACAAAAACACACACACATGACACATTAACTCAGTTGGCGCTCTATCCAGGACCGGACCGAATGGCTATTGGGATCTAACGAGTTCCGGTTCATAACTTTAGTAGGGTTCAACCTTTTTTTAGTTACTCCGTATAAAATAGGGGCAATTTTATATCTATGCAGACAATAATTATCTGTAAAAATAAATATATGTGGGGCATAAATGGTGGATTTTTAACATTATCTTAAAAAATTGACATGAGAATAATCAACTATTTTTGGACACTCCAGCACCCCTTGCCCCCTCTTCCCCCCTCAGCCCCAAAGCTCCCTTCCTCCCCTGGTAGTATATGCAGCACACTTCGAGAGCATGGAAGGATAGAGGGGTTAAGGAAAAGTATTTCAGAGGGTGTTAGAAGAAAAAATCATCAGTTTTATTAGCAAAGCATAATAGGTGTTAGATCATTCTTGGATCATTTTTTAAGAAAAAAAAATCCATAGTGACAAAATAAAGGAAAAGGACATCACATTATGTCGAAAATTTGAGAATTTACTAAACTGCTTCGAGATTCAATAAATGACATTACTCTTTCATACTTATATTCTTACATAGCCACTTTAATGATCACCAAATGAATTGGTATATTAACTCATATACAGAGTATTCATTAAAAGATGTTAGAAACACTTCGAATATTAATTTTTTCATAGTTATTGACTCGATTACAATATAATATTTCTTATTTATACTTTTTTAACAATAAACTTTGGATAGTAGACTTTCTACCACTCAAATCAAAAGAGAAATTATAAAAATATTATTTATTATTTAGTTGATAATTTTGTAATGAAAGACAATGGGTAATATATTTTAAAACTATAAAAGTTTTGAAATGATAAAAATTTTCCAATTGAAACTTTAAAATTTAAATCATTTATTATAAACATACTGATTCCGTTTGTTGTCGTTTGTTTAAAAAAATTCATTCTGTTTCTCCATTTTTCAATTTTAGATTATCCCAATTTCCCTCTTCCCCTCCCCTAACCTTNCCCCCCACTCATTCCTCCACACCCGCCCCGATTTCCTTTCTCGAACCAAACAAACAGAGGGTAATTGTTTCCTTTCCTCAACACGAACCCAGGGCCGGTCCCGAAAAATAAAAAAATAAAATTGGCCCGGTCCAAAATTTACATTTTGTGCCCTATTTTATATTTTTAGAATACTTTTTCTTTAAAATTATTAACAAATTTAAAAATATGGTGCCCTAAATTCTAAGGTGCTCTGTGCGGTTGACCACTTTGCACACCCTCCAGGCCTCCTATGCACGAACCAAACGCCCACGAGTATAAATATAATGTCTAAAGTACCTTACAAATTAAAATACATAAATCTGTTGTGCTCGAATACTGAAAAGTGGGTGTCGCAGATAAACTCACCCCGCCCCGAACCCGTATCATTTTGTACAAGTTCTTAGTTGAGCACATGAACAAGATTATTCAAATCAGTAATTTTTTGAAAATTCTCGAATCAATAGATTATTGAATATGTAACTAAATAAAGAGAAGTAAATTGCTCGACAACATAAATAAAATTAGGCTGCAATAAGTTTATTCAAACAAGAATTAAACTACTTGCACATCAAAATTTATACTCCAAATTGTACACTATAAGTATGCATCTTCATTTTTGTAGTAGTGTAATGATTCACACAGACATAAAATAATAGTTAAACAAGAATTAAACTACTTGTTCATCAAAATTTATACTCTAAATTGTACACCGCAAGTGTGCATCTTCATTTTTGTATCCGTATATAGTTCATACAAACACTTAATGATAGTACAATTTTTTTTACACAACATTTTATAGCAATGTAAATGATTAAAATGTTAATGCATATTTTTAGTGTATACTTTGGAGTAGACCTTGTTCAAACAATACCAAAAACATTTGAGGTTTATGGAGTGTGCTAGAGCTATACCAAATTTTGTATCCCAACTTGCAACCCAATTATCACAAACAAATGCACAGAGAATAATTGTGTGTCATAGTATGGTAAAGTACAAAATTTGGAATACCCTGCTTTTTTCAAAACATTGTTACACACTTGTAAACAACTTTTCCACGCACGCATCATATAGACAGTCACATTTAGATTGACCATTCACCAGTGGACGAACAAACACAGCATAGCACTATAGTAGTATCAAATATGCATAAACATCACTCGTTGGGAAAAAGACTTGGATCAGAAAATGAAATATTGAAAGTGTTCAAGTCATTTATTAATCATGTCTAAAGTGATAAATAAATTACAGTATGAGAGAAACCTTAGTAATCGGTTTGTATAAGAGCAATTGCAGTTTAAATTATTGGGTAATGAAATGACATGTGAAGCAGGCATTTGCTTTGGAGCTAATTAACCAAGTAATTTTTAAATAAACTCATATGAACTGGTTAACCAACTAATACAAACAAAGGCTTATATTAAGCCATTATATAATAACAAATGCCTCTAAAAGTATAGAGACGCTGGGGATTGAACTATGTATGTACATGCACAGAACACCTTGTAATCTTCCTCTTTTTCTTCTCATTTTTCGATGGCTGCAAATTTATAATGAATGCATATTTAAACCAGAAGCATAAAGACTCCCAAGTGAAGAAGAAAGCTACTGCAGAGACTGTTGTTACCTGAGGTCTGAACATATGAGGGACTTGAACTCTTTTGGAGCCATCGGGTAGACGTTTGCATGGATAAGTGTTTTGGATTTCCATGAAATCACTGCTGATGACCTGATGGACAAAAAAAGGGATAAATAAGGTTCATTACTTTAACGCTTAACTGCTTAAGTATGTGTATTTCTATCCCTAGTAGACATCATTTGGTGATAGTAAAATTTGGTTAACTTGTACAGTGCTGAAATTTTAATTGAAAAGGTCCAAATTCTTCAATTTATGGATTGTATGTTTTTAATAAAGAAAATAATATTTGCCTTCAAAAAATTAAATCAAATGTGATTTTCCCTTTTGAACAAGACCTGAACTACTGTTTTATTACTCCGTATAAGATAATTATTACCTTTTGGAGCATGACAACCAAAAAAAGACATCAAGAATGGGAAAACCAGTAGCAAAATATTGCTGTGTATTAATGAACAAATGGTGTATAGATGCAAATATGAATTACATATAAAACATCTTGTTTGATATCATCAATGGGTCATACCTGATTTTGAATGGTCTCTACCAACGAGTCCTGGCAGCCTAGTGCATGAACATTTTCCAAATTGGCACATTGAAGTAACAATCTCTCTAAGATGCCACAGAAACACATGGTGATTTAGATTAAAAACAAATAAAATAAGGACTTCAACAAGATCTCAAGCAAAAAGCTTTGTAAAGGCAGCATGAGTACCTGGTTGTAAGTTGATGCAGTAATTTAGATTCAGATCATCAAGTTCTGGGCAGTTCAAGTACAGTGACTGCGTTCAAAATTTATATCAATCGTAATCAATATGAGATTCACATTTAAAATTAGGAACATCTTTGGTTTAAAAGTGTTAAACTACAAAAGCTCACGTCTAAACCAGAGCAGCCCCATAAACTCAGTTTCTTCAACCGGCTGTGTTTAATGATAAGCTTTTGATATGCAGAGTGTTGTCTGCTATAAGATACTTTTTGCACGTCATGATCATCTTTTGTCTGAGTTGTTTGGCTGTCAACATTCGGATCTGATAAGGTCATTCCACAGTCCATGATCTCTAAATGAGGCAATTGAGCTGCAGCAAATTGAATTCCACCTAAAGAAACAAAAATATTAGAGTATGAGCCAAAGAACAAATGCCAAACAAATGTTTGTGCAGAAGTAACAATCATAGGCATTTTGGACATTACTTGAGGTGATATTTGGGCAGAGTGCAAGGAGAAGTTTCGACAAATTCTCTGGGAAAACATTGCAAATCATTCCAATGCCATTGTCTGTTATGCTAGATCTGAGAACAGGAGAGAATAAACAGGCATTCATATAAATGATTTGATACAATAGGTTTCTGAAAAGACACAAGCCCAACAAAGCATTCAGTACATAGTACTAGATTAGAATTAAATGCATGATGTGAATGACGATCCAAATATGTCAAAGATCTTCTGTTTCTCACTTTTTCATTAATCAAAGTCAGACCAAGTAAATTATAATAAAATTAAGAAGCATGTAAAGCAAAACTGACCCACTAAGATCAAGTAGCTCAAGGTTTGAGTAGCTTGAAGCAATGGCTGCAACAGATGCATCAGTTATTTCAGACCCCAGGACAAGAGACAGCATCCGCAAGCAACTGCAAATTAAAGCAACCATCATAATTATTTATATGGCATCAAATGAGAGGGGGGAAATGTTTTTTACACGGCTGCAGGCCAGAAGTTATGGAACATTATCACAAAGTAAGTGGCGGCATTCACACCTCAGACTTGCTTCTGTAAGAGAAAGTACAACAGCATGTGAAATGCGAGTAGAAGCTATGTGAATGTTCTCTAGTCTTGGGCAACATCTTCCGAGGCCTTCCACCATAGTGGAAAGATCAGTCGTATCTTTCCCCTCGCGAGAAAAATCTAGAGAGATCTCCTTTAGATTGGGACAGTTGAATACCTGTGGCAAAAGTAGGGCATAATTAGAATAGGATTCTGAAATGTGGCAACCATGTGATTGCTCATTTGATTTTAAACACCTACCATCTTAGAGAGACAACGAAGTTCTGAAAGCCAAAGGGTGGAAAGTTTGGTGGAACAAAGAGTGAAACCACCAAAATTACAGCATCCTTCCATCTTGAGGTTGGTGAGACATTTTCTATGGGACACAAAATGTCCTAACTCTTCCCTGCACAGAGAGTTGTAAATCAAATCTTCAACCTTTTTTTACAACTCTAACACAAATTCCATAAAAAAATCATATTCAACTGCCTTATGCCCTTCAATAGTTCAATGTGGAATGACTTGAAATGAAAAATCAATCCCAATACATGGTGAGCTGAGCTTTATAAAAGAACTCATCACGGATTGCAGGGTTAACAGAGAAGAATCAGACTTAATAAATCTTAATATGAAATTCTAGCAGCATAGATACACAATAAAGTTTAGATTTAATGCAGATTAATAAACAATTAGTGATGATTGAATATAAGTGCTTTAACAAAATGAGATCTGTTAGTAAATGAGTATAACTGGACAAAAAACAACAATAATAGTCAGGAGCTCAGGACCAAAAGCATACCCAGTGATCTGATTTACTGATCCCTTTGATGTAATGATCTCCAATGATTCCAGGTTAGGGCAAGAAAAAGCAATGCAAGCTAGCAGCGTGGCATCAACATCACTGTTAGAAATCACAACAACAACAACAAAAAACAGGTAAGCTTCCAGATCAGACATTTTAAATTAGGGCTTTAAGCATAGACTATTGAAATCCAGCATTGATCTATTGTGTTTCTGTTCTACATTGCTTGAAATTGAGTTTAGATCATAGATCAAACAGTTAAATTCAATTTTAAATAAATTTTAGTTATTTGTTCGTAAAATCGTTAGATCCTCCTGATTGAGTATTGATGAATCTAACCTTTCCATTCTAAGTGAAAGCCTTAGGAGCGCAGGGCATTTCTGCAGTAAGGATCTGACATGCCCAATCTGAGCCTTAGCTGGAACCCTAAGTCTGAGCTCCTCCGCCGCTCTCCAAAGCCGCCTGGCCGTTTCCCTCCATCCCTTGCACACGCTAGCTGCCGACAGTAACTCAGCCGGGGGCAACCTCCTGAGCACCTCCCAGGCGCAGACAAAAGGCAATCTCCCAGATCGTCCTAGATCCAACAAATCCAGTTCCTCCTGCTCGTCGTCTGATCCAGGGGATTCGTTGAGATCCACGTCGTCGAATGACAGAGCTCGCCTGAGCCGAGAAACAGGCTTAGCCGACGGAGGAAGCTGTAGCTGGGGACGGGCGGTCGAGAGAGGCACCGGCGAGATGGATGATGTCGATTCGCTGATATCCGCGTCGGCGGCGGCGGCGGAGGTGGGAGTTAGGTCATTGGGTAAATTACAGACATGGCCTTTTTTGGGAAGGCCACATCGGCCACAGTTGTAGCTCCCCCGCTTCTTGCCGCGCTTGGGCAAGAAGACGTCGGAGATGGGCGTGGCGGGGTGAGGAACGTGGCCGTGCATTTGAGCTTTCGGCGGAGATGGGAGGCTGGCTAGATTGGGGGCGAGGGATGCGGTACAGAAGAAAATGGGGAAAATAAAGAGCGCCGAAGTGGCGGGTTGGGCGCGGGAGTTTTAGTGATTTGGCGCCTATGTTTTTTTTTAAAAATTACCCCTAGTCCTAGTATCATTTACTGTATTATTACTCCGGAGTGATCGCAGTAATTACGGTATTACTGTCGTCCAAACAAAATCTTTCCAATTTAATTTTCTTGGTCAATATTTTTAAAAATGGCATACAAATTCTAGAAAAAATATACTCCTTACTTAATTGTCATGTATACTTAATAGTATATGGAGTATTTCTTTTGAAATTTAGTTTTGAAATATTACTCCATATATTTTTTATAACATATATCTATCTATATATAACGAGAGATATACACCCTCCGTCCCGGAGTATTCGTCCAGTTTTGATTTTTGGAACTATTCATCTAAGCACTTTGACTCGTATAATTCTCTCAATGTCTAAGCCTAAAATCTTAAATATAGTCATGTGTGATCTTGTTTGATTTGTCTTAACATATAGATTATTAATATATAATTTCTATAATTTTTTAATATACAAATTACAAGATAAAATGGATTAAAGAAGTGTGTTGGATGGTGTGTAAAAATGAAAGTGGACAAATACTCTGGGACGGAGGTAGTATTTGTTATAATATTACATTAAAGACTATTAAAAGTTGAATGGGAAAATAATCATGAACATAAAGAGTATTTGAAAAAATAAGTAGAACATCAAATTTGGTAGCCCTACATCCCCGATTGAATAATGAAATTGTGATAGGATAAATCACGTACTCCCTCCGTCCCCCTGTATTTGTCCACATTTAACTTTTGGAACTGTTCATCTAAGCACTTTGACTCATCAAATTCTCTCAATGTGTAAGCCTAAATATAGTCATGTGTGATCTTGTTTGATTTGTCTTAACATATAGATTATTAATATATAATTTTTATAATTTTTTAATATACAAATTACAAGATAAAATGAATTAAAGAAATGCATTGGATGGTGTGTAAAAATGAAAGTGGACAAATACAGGGGGACGGAGGGAGTACAATATAATTATAGTCTTATCTGAAAACGAATGTTCTGATTTGTGCTTGTTATGCACTTCACACAAATATTTAATTTTTATTTCTATCTTGTTAACATATTACTTAACGTTTATTGCATTCACGGATATTTTGTAATGTTAGTTTTCAAAGCATAATGTATTTGTGACTATGCATGTGGTCTTCAATGCATTGACTTCAGGATTGTGTAATACTCTGTAACATTAATCTTCAATGCATATTGCATTGCGACTTTATTGTAATGATGGCTTTTAAGGTATATTGTATGAGTGGTGATAACCACCCCTTCAGACACTAAATTCACTCCAATTTTATTTTGACTTTTTGACCAAATATGAAAACATTATTATAACCTTGACCCTTTAAAACTAAATAAAGATTCACTAAATACGCCCTAGAATCTAAATATTGCGTATTAGAGCTTAGGTTTTATGAACTGCCAATTAATTTTCTCTGGTAATCTTGTTGCCATCATGCTTAGTGTGCTTCCTCTAGAAATGTGTTGGAAAAAAACAAAGAGTTGAAAAAATGAAATGTGGTGAAATAATTATTATATTTAATAATTTTCATATTTTATTCAAACAATTTTTTCTCTTATTTCTCAATCCTTTACCTTTTTTTATTTCTGTATATGTCTATATATTTTTGTCTCAACATTTGTGTGACTTCCAGTCTTCCACTTAGGGTTTGTTTTGTTGAAAGGGGGAGGGGGGAATTGAGTTCATTCCCTTGTTTGGTTCAAAAATATGGAGGGGAGGTCACTCTAAATTTTAGCATCAATTTCCTTTTTTCCTTTCAAATCAATCCTTCCAGATCGGAGGATCTCCGTATGTGCTCTCTTCTTTTTCTTTTTTCATAGAGTTTTTTATCACCGCCTTAAGAAGAATACCACATTTTCAGTGAGATTATAATGGTTATTGGTGTCATCTAAAACTAGTACTTTCAATCATATCTTTGTTTTCACTCGTGAAACTACAATATAAAGTTAACCGTAAGTGAATAATATTTTCATAAAAAAATAATCTAACAAATGATAATGTTTGGCCTTGACTCATTATACATTGATAGTCATGGCAAAACATAAAAATATTGAGAATTATCTTCTCTAAATTTTAAATTGTCATCTAGAATCAGACGGTACCAAATTAATGATTAACCTGGTACCATTACACAACATAGGTGTTTGGTCGGTGTTTATCAATAAAATTAATGATACTCCTTTCTTCTAAACTATTTTATGGTTCAGAATTTCAAAATATTTTATATTATTCAAAAACTCAGTCCTTATCCAATCACCTTTTATGTTTACATCTGAATCTACTTGATATGAAGAATCAGAAATCAAATTTTTCTTTCCATCACCTAGAATAAGAGACAAAACAAATTCATTTATCATTTCAACAACTTCAAATGCAGGTGATTATAATGTTTTATCAAAAAATTGAAAGAAATTGAAAAAAATAAAACGAGTTGAAAGAAATTGGAAAAATTTGAAAGGAAGTGTCATTACATCAATAATGGAAGGTTTTGTAGAACTAGTGGTTTTTCTTTGTACTTATAAGCGGGTCAAAATTGTTTATAAGCAGTTTTTAACTTATAAGTCAGCTGATAACATGTTTCTGTGCAGTCATAAACAGCTTATAAGGCAGAAAACATAAGTACGTTTTAGCTACTTATTTTTTAGTCAGTTTTTTTGTTTATCTGTTTTTGAATATCCCTCACCATTTATAAATATTTACAAACAATTTATCTATCATTTAAAATCTATAATCATATTCTATAACTTAACAAAAGCTAGCACAAGGAACAAAGTAGGAGTATTCAATCAATAGGCAAATTTATCCTTACAAAAAGGCAAATTTAAATACAAAAAAATAATGCGAGCAAAAAAAATAGAGCACTCTAAACAAATCTGTAATAATCTCTCACTATTTGGGTTCATGCTCTTGCGAGCTAAAGCTGCTCTTCGATTTCCTTCATAATACTCTCAGATCGCCGGCGAACTGCCGCCGGGACAAAATCCCTCCGCCGCCAAAGTCGCCGTCCACTTCCCCAAATCAAATCCATCCGAACTTCAACCCCGCCGATTCAAAGGTTTCTCGTCCTCCGACTCGAATCTCTGTCGGGTTTCCGTACCTTTAATTCACTGTGTGACGATTGCGAGTACTGCGTTTGAGTTTAATGCAGATTCGGGAGCGGGAGTGAGCGCAAGTTCCGCGTTTCATGCGGCGCTGCTAGCATGCACGACCGCTAAATTACGCCGAGTTTCGTCTGTTTAATCCGAAGCTTATCGGAATCGGAGGCTTCGATTTCCAGCGCGACGAGCTGATACATTTCGGGGAAGAGAAGAACAGTGCGGGAGGAAGATGTCGAATCAAGTGGTGAAGGTGAGGAGAGAAACAATTGCGGCATGCATGACCTGCCCTCTTTGCAGTAAGCTCTTCAGAGATGCCACTACAATCTCAGAATGCCTTCATACGTGTAAGCCCATCTCCATCCTTCCGCTCATCTGCGATTCCATTTTTCTCTGATTCACTGGCGATTCGTGGTGATGTGTTTCCAATTGCATTTGCATATTTGGCCATTTACGATCTATGCTTGCTCTATTTCACCTGGGTTTACACAGTTTATGCTGGATTGATTGCCTCTAGATATTTTTCCATATTTGCCAGATGACCCACAACTCTTTGTTACTATCCGATTTGCTTTTGGATTTGCGAAGTTCAATTTAAAGACTTTTAACTGAGAATCTAACATGAAGCTCATAATTGACTTAGCTAACTGTATCAGCCGTCTCATATAGTATCTAGACCTGAGCTGAAACTGAAAATTTGGCCCCAGCTGAAAAAGACATTCCGCTTCTTTATAGAAGTAATTATCTATTTCATTAGAATACCATGCGGCATTACTTAAACATCAATGTAACAAACAAAACTTTAGAAGAACAGACATTTGATTGGGGACTTATAAGTTTGTCAATCGGATCTTTTTTTTAATACATATACATTAACACATTACTAGTATTTTTTAAAAATTGGGCCCACCAAATAATGGACCCTGAGCAGCAGCCTCACTTGCTCCCCTAAAAGACTGCCCTTTGTCAGTATATGCTTACAGTTTTAAGTTTCATCTTTCTTATAAAGGCCATACTGTGACTGTTACTGCATGGAAAAATTCTTAAGTGTTGCACTCATTATTAAATTATATTTATACTAATCTTTTTACCCTGCAAGTCATTTTACATTACAATACATGCAAAACTGCTAAGACTTTTCCTTTGTCTGCATTAACTAGCTCTACTATTTTACATTACTTTTTACTCCATTATGATTTGAAAATACAAGTTTGAGTCTGATGATCTAGCTTATCATTTTGATTCAAGCAAAATTTGCAAGTTTTATTTCTCTATTCATTTTTTTCCTTGTTTGGAACTTTATCCAGTTTGCAGGAGATGCATTTACAAGAAGCTCTCAGACGAGGAGACAGAATGTTGCCCAATTTGTAACATTGATTTAGGCTGCGTCCCACTTGAAAAACTGAGGTGTGATGCAAGTTTTCCAAACCCTGCTCATCTTCTTCTCTCCCTACATTTTATTTTGACAAGACAATTCTCGCTTTCACAATTTCTCCTCAACGATCTGCCATATTAGAATTAACTTAGCAAAAAGATTCTATTCTATTTACATATCTTACCATGAAAACCTTTGCAAAATGTTGGAAAGCAGATGCTGATATACACTCTCCATCCAACTATTTTTGGGACATTAGGGAGTGTAATGAGACCTAAGGAAAGTAGGATTGTGTTATTGATATTGATGTTAAAAAGAAAGATAAAAAAATAATAAAGTAAGAATGAATGTGAACCACACAAATATGATCAAATGTTGTATGAAACAATAATAGTGGGAGTAACAAAAGGGTAAAAATAGTGGACAGATAGAATAGTTGCTTGCTTGATTTGGGATTTTGAATCCTTGCTTTCTTCCAGAGTGAATTAGAAGTCATGAGCAATTCCAGACTGTTTTTTTATTTAAATTTAATTCACAAAAGACATATACATTAACAAACACATATCAATCCCAAGTCTGTTAGGTCTGGGGTCAAGATTACACAGCTTGACCAATGTAGAAAACACAAAGACTTTCCGTTAGACCCTTGGTGCATTGATGCATGTGTTGCCCAAGCCTTCATAGAAAGTAAGAAGTAGTGGATGTTTCATGCACCATTTTGATTCAGTTCATTATTTACTTCAGCTAAAACATTTTCAAAATAAGACATTTACTTTGCAAAAAAATATTTTTTGTGAAGTACTCTGTATAATTTGTTTGTTAATAAGATATTAGAGGGGGTTGTAGTATTTTTTCCCAAAAATGGAGAGCCTATGACCCCCTCCCCTCCTCCTCTTTCCGGTGACCCCAGACCCTACATAGGTATGCCCTTTCATGTGGTCATGTGGGAGCTCNAAGTAGTGGATGTTTCATGCACCATTTTGATTCAGTTCATTATTTACTTCAGCTAAAACATTTTCAAAATAAGACATTTACTTTGCAAAAAAATATTTTTTGTGAAGTACTCTGTATAATTTGTTTGTTAATAAGATATTAGAGGGGGTTGTAGTATTTTTTCCCAAAAATGGAGAGCCTATGACCCCCTCCCCTCCTCCTCTTTCCGGTGACCCCAGACCCTACATAGGTATGCCCTTTCATGTGGTCATGTGGGAGCTCGTGCTCCAGGTTTTCCTTTTTCAAAAAGCTCATCTACAATGACAGAACACAAAATAATTACATGTGTCCATGAGCACGGAAATATTATTAGCTGCTTCTGTTTTAACTCCTTTTGATCAGCATTGAAAGTTTGTTTGAAAAGTATATACCTTGAATGAATCAATGAAGACATGTTCTGGTTTACCGTATATTTTACACTATCATCACATAGTATGTGTTTGGATATGCATTTGCTAGCATGAATTACGCCTTGCATGCTTCTCTTGATTGGTATGAAAATCACATTGGTAGGCATGGACTATCAAATTGCGCTGAAGTGTATATCCAACTGTTTGGATTTCAGGGCAGATCATAATCTGCAAGATGTAAGGGCAAAGATTTTCCCATATAAGAGGCGAAAGGTGATGGCACCTGAAGTTTTGCCTTCAGTTGTGTTGCCAGCGAAGAAAAAGGAGCGATCACTTTCATCATTAGTGGTAAATACCCCAAGAGTGTCAACCCAATCAGGTACAACTGGAAGAAGGTCTAAATCTGTTGCCAGGAAATCATTACGAGGCTCTAATTTTTCCATTGAGAAACCTATCAGAAAAGATGAAGCTGACACTGAAGATCAGCCTGAAAGCTCTAACTCACCTGAGACGTTGAACAAGTTTACCCGGAATGCAAGACAGGTAGAGGAATGCCATTTAATTTACTTTTATTTCCAGCATATTCTTTATGTTTGAATGCTTCATCTTGCAGAACACTTCCAATTCTGAACCATCCAGTCTTGTATTACCTATTAAAGAAACAAATAATGCCACTAAACAGTGGGATGAGAAAGTTGATTTATGGAAATCTTTGAATTGTTTGGTGGAAGCTGCAAACCAGAGCAAGCCTATGTTGCAAGTTTCTGCTGCAAAACCTGAACTTCCAAATACATCTGATAATGATGGAAATGTCCGAAAAGTTAAAGTCAAAGAGCATGGACAGAAATTTAAAGTTGAACATGACCACAATGATCCTATTCCTCATGAATCAGAAAAGCCTCGAAAGTTGCGAAGAGTTAGAAAGAAAGATCCCACTTTTGGAAGTTTTAAGATTTCGCCGCAAGATGTGCTTGATGCTACTAGCACTAAATGCCATAGAAGGATCAGCCCAATTTGGTTCTCCTTAGTGGCCTCCGGGGATCAGTGAGAATTTCCTTCTCTCTTCATATTCAGCATTTGTTTACTCCGTAATTTTATGTAGAATACTTTATATTCAGTTACTTATTTTTCCCACTCCTCTATTGCATGACTCCCCACATAGGGAAGGAAATGAACCACTTCCCCAGATTTCTGCAAGTTACTTGAGAATAAAGTAAGTTCCTTTTAAAATTTCATGGTATTTCACAGTGTGAATGCTCTCTATTATTCTTCTTCTTCTTCTTCTTGTTGTTATTATTATTATTATTATTATTATTATTATTATTATTATTATTATTATTATTATTATTATTATTATTAGAGTGTTGCTATATCCACTCCCATTTTGGCTATATCCATTCCATTAATGTTAAATTGACAATTTTTAAACTTAAAAATACAAAAGAGAGAATCTTGATGCAAGACCACTTTTAAGGGAAATATTGTCCATTTAATATAAAAGGAGGGGATATAGCCAAAATGGGGGTGGATATAGAACCACCCTTATTATTATAACTATTATTATTATTATTATTATTATTATTATTATTATGTATTGTGTTATATATTTTAGTGTAATTGGAAAAACTACGACCAATGGTATCCTAATAATCATCAAAGAAGTTTGGTGGTGCGGAGTGCACGCTTCATCGAGTTTGTTACGATATAAAACCCGTTACACCGGGGGTTCCAAGGGGGCAGCGCCCCCGAGCAGGGTTCAAGGGGCGGCAGCCCCTGCGGGGTCCAAGGGGCAGAGCCCCTGGCTGGGGTCGAAAATTTTTTATTTTGGGCTCGGTGCTATGTTAAAAAATTCAATTAGAATTTTAATTTCGAATTTTCTTTAAAAGAAAATTCGATGGATAGGACCGAATTTTGAAGAAGAAACTTCCGCGCGAAGAGTTGCGTGCTTTGGGTAATAGCCGCAAATGGTGTCTTCTCCTTCTCACCCCTAGTCTATAAAATCCCCCTGGGCATGGTCGAATTTCGTTCGGTTTTAGACACAGCAATTCTCATATTTCGTTCTTGATACTTTCGAGTTTTATCCGATTGAATTTTGGAGTGAACAACCAAAATATTTAATCTGAAAGTGTTTACACAACTCTCGATTCATCCAAGTTATCATTAATTTCCCCAACATATTGTTGTAGTCGAGTATCCATGACAAGCATGTGTGCTTCAAATACAATTGTTTTGAAGTGCAATTTACCTTTTAAAAACCTTTTGGTAAGACACTCTAGAGGGAAAAATATACCCCCCCCCACCGCCACCACACACACTAAGAAGCTTCCTATGTACAAACTATAAGCAATGATTTCGGAAAATTGCTAAAGTACTACTTGTTGAGAGTTGAGACAAAATAGGTTTTACTCCAAATGTTAGTTGATCAATCCTGTAGACAAAATGAGACATACTTTAGATGTCTCGGTTTCAGCATCTCATGAAGTAGATATTCGTGCACTTGAATCGAATGCGGTATACATTATTTTTCATATACTTATGAATCTTTATGTGCTCTCGTTAGGAAGCAGCTTTGCAACATTGTAACCAGTTTTTTAGTAACAAAACAATAGAACTATAGAAGTTTGAATTGATCAGCCAACATGTATTCCTTCATATGAGTTGGAACTTCAAATATTTCGGAGCACTCTGTTTTTTATTTCTGATCATGAGAATTATGATATAGGATAAAATAGAAATCCCGATTTCTCATTTTTTCCATGATCTGCATTTTGGTCTGGCTAATTTCCGAGGGAAGACCCACTCATTTATAAGATGGAAGAGAATGAATTTGGGGCTTTGCTTACTAGGTTTTGTGTTTAAGCCAGTCAGATTAAAGAATGGTATATCATGGCTAGTGTAGGAAGATATTGTTCTTAAATTCCTTTTGGCGCCTTATTTGTTCTATTTATATTTATTCTCTGGAGCAGTTGAACATTTGTCTGCACCTTGTTTGTTCAATTCAAATATATGTGTATGAACAGTAGTAACACAAATTGGATCGTTTATGCCTCATTCATATTTAACAGAGAAGGTTCTCTGTTTTGTGAACATCAGTATTGTGGTGCATTACAAGCTGTATTTTTTATTGGTCTGCATAATAGATGTATAAAAATTGGAAGCATTTTCAGTAACCGGCTAACTTTTATTTTTTAAAAAAGTAAACCAGCTAACTTTATATATGAGCCTTTTACAAGAGTGTCATAATGCATGTGTAGTATTCCTTCTACCCCTCAAAACTTTGTCAACTTTATTTTCCATTCATCCCAACTCCCAAAAACATCTCAAATTCCTTTTTCTTAGAAAAAAATTCTGTGGTTCATATTGTTCCTAAAAACTCAGCCATGCCCTTCATGTTCAAAACTTTCATGCTCAGTCAAACCTGGCAAAGGTTGGTGGGATGGAGGGAGTAGGAACGTGAAGCCATAAAGAGAGAGTCAGAGAGACTTAAATGTGGGTGTTTTTTGTGATTGTAAAATAAGTATTAAGTATTAAGTGTTTAAGTATAATTTTCGTGATCAGTCATACATGAGCTTATTGACTCACTACCAATAAGTATTGAGTAGTTTTTAACTTATAAGCCGTTTATTGAAGTATTTTAAAGTGACTTAAATGAGAAATGAGTCATTTGGAGGTATTCATAAGGTTAGAGATAGTTTTGTAAGTGTTTTGGTCAAAACAGAGAAATGAAAAAACGGACTTAAAAATAAGTAGGTAAGAACTACTTATTTTTTTGACTTATAAGTGAGCTTATAAGCACATAGAAACACGTCATCAACTGACTTACAAGTTAGTAACTTATAAACAGTTTTGACCAACATATATCTCAGAGAAACACCCACATAGTCATATAGTCCCTTGTTTTAGATTAGACCTCAAAATGCCAAATCACTAGTTCATGAAATTGGGGGGAGGGGGGGGGAGGTGCTTCAAACCTCAACTGAGACTGCAAATAAGTGTTTCTAAGAGGAATTAATAAAATGGTGTGTTATGAAAATTGCAAAGCTGATGTGGACAGATGTGATTTCAGCATCAGCTTTTTTCTTTATCATTATTTTATTACAATCATAAATATTGTCATTAATACCAATAATATTCGGGGTGGGGGTTGGGTTGTGCTGCTGGGGTGTGTGGGAGGTGGGTTCGAGGAAACTTTGAAATGGACTAAAGCATGTAGGTTGGTGGCAGGGACGGGAACATTCCAGTTTCATTCATTCAAAAGTACCTGATGAGAAAATTGGATCTTGCAAGTGAAGATGAGGTAGGGATCATTTGTTTTAGTCATGCTATGGTGCCCCCAAAATGGCATCTCCAAGTTTTAACTCGCCTCATTTTCGCTCTCACAAACGGTTTCACATACTTTAAATGTCTCTGAAATCGTGTTATGTGAGATCAAAAATGGGGCGGGGTAAAACTTGGGGGCACCCTATGTTTTTCCTTTGCCTTGATTATGACAAAAGAGGGGCATGGCGTAGAAAACTCAGAAATTCACACACAAATTTTCAGCTCTATGCTCTGCTGAATGTTTTACCTGATTGGTGTGCACAGGTTGAAATCAGATGCATGGGGCAGCCGATAGTACCCACTTTACAGCTAAACAGTTTGCTGGATATGTGGCTTCAAATGGCTTCTGCTGAACGGGTATCCGTTGCAATTGGTTCCTCGGCCAAAGATTTCGTCATGGTTTTGGCTTATGCCCGTAAGGTCCCCTCTTCTTAGCCTCTTCTAGCTTCTCCCATCCATTCTTTTATTCACCATTTTCAAGTTCTAATGCCCAGAGAATACCAACACCAATGAGTTATACCAAAAAGAGTCATTGACCACGGGTTTGACTCGTCACTTTAACTATTCTCACGTTGTTGTGCCGGATAGAAAACTAGAGTGCTTCGCATGTTGTATCAACGATTCTACGCTCTGTAGAGTAATATAATATATAGTGTGTGATATAATATTATTGGAGTGTATTACGGAGTAATAAACAAATGTGCTCTCTTGTATTTGTTCAATTTGTTTCCTAATTATATTGGATCTCTCATGATACATATTAGTAGTATAAATTTGCTCTTTTTGTGCGTAAAGAATGGTCCAAATGGTTGGAAACTGGCTTAATGTGGTATATGGGGAAGGTAATTGGCGCTCCATTAATCTTAGTGGCGCTCCACTTTGGTTTTTTATTATCAAAAGTTTACTATCTTGCCCCTCTACTTATAATACTTGCTATTGTCGTAGTATCTTTTCCCATTCTACACCCTCTTTCTATTTTCAGAACATACCCACTTTGCTAAAGAAACATACTCCCTTCGTTCCTAAATATATCTCACATATGCTTTTTTAGCAGTCGTGAAAGCTTTTGTTTATTTCCACGTTTTCATTGGTTTTTTGATAAAATAAAATATTCTTGACAACTCTTATTTCAAAGAACTTTTCATGTAGTTTTTTGATATATAAATTTTATTTTTTTATTTCTATACCAATATGTAAATAAAATGAATTGAAAAAACTTAATATTTTACCTCAGTAATAGAAGTGTGACAAATATTTAGGGACAGAGAGAGTATGATTACTTCACTTTTGTGTCTGCTACACCAATAAGACTAGGAGCGGAAAGATAAATTGAGATATATTGGGATTGAGACCCGAAAAGATGGAACTAAAGTGGTCCTTCAGACGGGTTGCTCATTTGGTCCTTTATTAGATCGGGTGATCTTTTTCAAAAAACTAGACCAGGACCAAACAAAATATGTAGGGTCCGTTTGATACATAGAATTGGTAGAATTAGAATTGAATTGGAATTAAAATTCAATGGGATTCAATTCCATAGAATTGAATTCATCAATTCCAATTCATTTTTTGCACTACCAATTCCAAATCCACATAATTTTTGGGCTACCAAACACGAGAATTGGAATTGAAGTCCTCATTTTCAATTAGTAACGAAAATAGGAATCAAAAATAAATAAAGTTTGACCATGTGAATATAAACATACGGAGTACAACTTAAATTAGAACCAAACAATTTTTTTTTAAACAAACTAAATTTTTGAAAGAATGAGATGCTTCATGAATGCTACGGAGTAAATGAATTGATTACGAATCTCTGAAAATCACCAACATTTTGATGGTTCACACTGAAACAAAATGTTGATGCATTAACAAATATTTATACTGACACAAAGTATTAATGTGTTAACAAAATTGAACATTACACCAACACAAAATGTTGATCATGAGGTGTACAAAATGGGGTACAAATAACATTATTCCAAAACAAATACGTAGAAGGTAGTACTACTCCTAATAACACTCATCAATTGATTCAATTCGCTTATAACCATACTCCCTATATACGGAGTATTTTTCAATATATATAAGGGGATAGAGAGAGATCGGGGGGTTCGGGGTAGGGTTTAGGGGGCTGAGTTCAAGCGGGAAATAAATCAAAAGAATGGAGACGCAGAGGGATGGAGCTCCGTTGTCTGCGAGTAACGGATGTAGAGAATCGGACATGGAGTCGGAGCCCAATTCGAAGCGTCGCCGCCGGTCGTCGTCTTACACAGCTTTATCAGGTAAACAAATTTAAACCGCCAAAGATCAATTGTGGAGTGATTATATATGATTTCAGTTTCATTAAATTCCCGCTGTTTCGATTTTGTTGTTTAGATCGGACACGGGAGCTGTTAGAAGAGAAGGTGTCCTTCCCAAATGTATCCAAGTGTCGACTAAAACACATCAAAGCCTCAATCTTGGCACCAGAGCTCCCCGACTCACTTGCCCTAAATAAGGAATATAAGATCGGGTCGTATTTTGACACTGAATGCCCGACATATTCTGAAACCTTCCAACATGTGCCAAATGTCGAGGCAGGCAAACAACTGGATGTTTTAGATTTGCTAGGGGATGACCTCTTGAGTTTCAGCACTGGTAGCCAAAATGATCCTAGCTCAAGCAGAACAACACGCTGAGAGAATGTCAATGTGGAAAGCACCGTAAACCTGAAGGGTAAATACGTTATGATTTGTTGCGTGTTTGTGCCTTCGATTTGGGCTTCAGCCGATGGCCCCATGGTTTATCACACAGCTTTAGCATCTCATGAGCTGGCTAGAAGAGATGATTTCGTGCTGGTGGTGGTGCCAATGATGAGGGAGGGTTTTGCTCATTCCTACTCTGCCTATCAACACTTCTTGTTGGGATTTTCCTGCCTTGCTGTTCCTTTCTGCGACTCTCATCAGCGTGAGTACATTTGCTCGGCACTCGGTTTTGATGGTAAGATTAAAGCTGTGATTCTAGATCCATCTCAGAAGGTCCTTTACCATGGCCCGCCCATCATGTTTTCTCAGTTTGGAGGAGCTGAACATGGTTCCTTTCCCTTTACTCCAGAGAGAATGGATATTTGTTTACGCCGTGGCGGTGTTTTACAGGATCTCTCCCTCAATGAGCTTTTGGGCCTTAGCGACACTGATGTTCTATGCAATATTTCAAAGGATGCCCAGATTACTATTTCAGAACTTAAACAGAAGTTTGTGGGGCTTTATGTGTGCTCTGATTGTAGAAGCTTAAGGAAGCTTCGGGAGGTTCATGAGGAATGTAGACGACAAAAGTATGAGCTTGAGATCGTGGTGGTGTGCTGTCCCTTCGAGAAGCAGGTGCCCCCAAAGTTGCACGAGAAGTTAATCATGGATGCACTTGCAAGTTTTAAGCTGATAGGCTGGTGGTTTTTTCCCTTCAACAACACCGTATTCCATAGGCTAATGCGAATGCGTGAAATTGATAGTGATCCAGAAGGTCTTTTCATAGTGGATCCCATTGAAAAGTATGTGGATCCCTATGGGTTACCAATCATCAGTGATTTTGGCATGTATGGTTATCCCTTCACTAGGAGGAAATTGATTGAGAAGGAATTTCAAAGGAAAATGCGACTGAGTTTGAAGTCATTACTACTACCTTGGGATTGTGTTTATGGCATGCGTGATACCCTTACGCGCTGGATGGTTGATTATTCTACTGCATTGCTTAAGAACTACATTGTTGTTCTTTATCTGTTCAAAGAGAAGGAGAAATTTCTAGCTGATAAATTGGGTGCAAGGTATACAAAGAATTGGAAGAGAAAGCATTCAAATGTTGTGGTGGTTGCTGTAAACATAGATGGTAGCCACACTAGTGGTGAAGATTTCATGGCTAGGGGGTGGTTTGTATGCCGTGCAAAACCAACCAAGTCAGCTAAACTCTGTGATGAGTTCTTCCATCCTCTCTGTAATCCATGCGAGACTGTTGTTGCATTTGGCGATGATGGTATGATTCAGTCTATGGATCCAAATCACATTTTGAAATGTCGACATCCTCCTTTCCATGGCGATCTACGTGAAGAGATTGCTCGGGCATTTGATGACGCCGGGCTTCATTACATGCGACATTATAACTACTCTTAATGACGGGTTTGCGTTATATATTTATATTTTGATTAGATCATCTAATTTAGTTAATTTGATAGTATAATAATTCAAGTAATTGTCGTGATGTACTCTGTATTTTTTGAGTTAAAACTGTTTAGTTGAATTATAATACTTCAAGGATTTTCTTCCCGGGTCTTTCCGATCCCTTGATGACATTTTTGAACCGACAATATTAGAATTTGGTATGGATGATGAAATATTGTGTTTAAAATTTTGTAAAGGTCTTCAAAACCAGTAGTTCAAACTCGTTAATATGCACACACACACATGGTATGAACAAAACAACCCTTCTACTGTTTCTTTTGATAATTTCTAGAGACACAATTGCAGATATGCACAAAACAGTCAATATTGTCTTTTATTTTGGTGGAGGTTCACATTCATTTTTTGGACCTTGTTGGTTGAGGGTTAAATATGCTTTCAGTAAAATAGGTGATTACTGTTTTTCATCCTTGTAGATATACTTTTTTAATTCATCATTGAAAAAATATTTTATTTTGAGAATGATTCTTAAATCTAATTAAGATTTTTAATTTGTTGAGATATCACATTTATTTTGTATTGAATCACCTAGTCTTGCATTTTTAATGACCTTAGACACAATTCTTAGGATGCCTTAGTTCATTGAATCACATCCCTAATTTCTAACTTTTATTATAGTGTATTCCAAAAATTTTGAAAATCTTTTACTATAATATTTGAGACTTATGTCTCTAAGTAGTTAACATGTGTCATCCTACATGGCATTCTATAATCTTTGTACGTATTGAAGCAGAATTTGGTATTGGTTTCGTTGTTGTGGTTCAATGGTGTAGGAACGGTAAGTTGTTGCGTTAGACGGTAAGTAGTACCATTTGGAGGTCTAGCATTTAAATATGAATTTCTTTGTAGGGTATGAAGAAAGAGCCAAAAAATTTGAGGACTGTTAATTGAGAATTTAATATGAAAAACTGTATATATTTGGGGGTCATTTATAGAACTTACTCCTATTTTTTTTAAATTTAAAGAAAGGCTAATCTAGGGTTAAGAGCATGACCATCGCCTTTTGTGTTGGTAATTAGTCGCCCCTAATTGGGCCTATTTATATAAAGATGTTTGACAAGTAGGCGGCCCACTTTTTCAAATTCGGAGTAGTAAATCACAGCGGTAAAGACAGGATAGGACAACCCGCTTTGGAAGTCGTAAAGGGTGGGGAGTGCCGTGTTTGGCAACTTGTTTTATGACTCGTTTTGTTAATTAAAAAAAAAGAGCTTTTTTACTCCCCCTCTCATCCCTTCTATATGAACTCTGGACTCATTTCATCGTCCCACACCGGTTCGGATTCTTCCACTTATATAGTTAGCTTTTGAAGTGTGGTTCTTTCTTATGCTGTATCAATAGTATCAGAGCAACCTTAGAGTAGTGACTTATGGAGTGGTGCCTGTGACCAACGAGGACGTTGGGCCTTATGGGGGGTGGGGGTTGAATGATATGGACTGATTTCGTTGTCCCACACCGATTAAATGGTGGATTTGGTGATGCGTTAATATAGCCAATGATTCTCCTACCTTAATAGCTAGCTCTTGGGGTGAGGTTCTCCCTTGTGATATACGGAGTATCATTTTTACTCTCTGATCCCTCTCATCCCTTCATTTTTGTTGGTCTAAAAAATCACTTTTCACTTTTGAAATTATTTTTTATGGCTCGTACGATTTTTTTGTCGTAAACAATATTTTTAATCAGATAATTTTACTTATTTTTGTGTCAACTCAAACATGAAACATTTTTATATTTACATGTCTATCACACTTATTTTGGACTACAAATTTGTTCTTTACGAACAAATTTTACCTTTGTGTTAGACTAGTAATAAGTTGTCCCTAATAACATTTTTGTTTGTGGTGGTAGAGTAGATTGATGTTATGAACAAATAACTCTCAATGTTTTAATAGATTGAATATTGATGTATGAATAAATATTACAATTTTTTTCAGTCCTCGGAAAAAAATACTCTTCCATTTTATATTTTTTTCTTTCTTCTTTTTTTATTATTTTACTTTCTTCAATATAATATTTTGACAACCAATTTCAAATACTACACTCGGAGGGGTATAAATGTCTGACAACCAATTTCAAATGTTTGTCAACCAATTTCAAAAGCCAGATTTATATATATTTTTAAAAATTAAAGAAATCTTTTCTTTGATTTGGTCCCTGCTTCTCAGGAAACGATCAAAGATCAAGATGCACGGAACGGAACTAACACCATTCCAAAAAAACTCACAATTTACTATTTAAAAATTATAAGAATTTGTATTTATTTATATGTTTGCATTGATTATTTAATGAAATAAAATATTTTTGCACCAAGGTTCTCATGACATTGGGTTCCAATGTCATGGATGACCCGGGGGTACCCCGGTGTCCCGTTCGTAAAATTGACGGTTCCTACCCCCCTAATCTCATCCCCCCGGTAAACCCCCCACCCCGGCCCCGACCCGAACACACCCCCTACCCCCGTCAATTGCACCCCACAAGTTGATTTTGACTTTGGAGTCAAATTTTGACTCCAAAGTCAAAATTAACTTGTAGGGTGCAATTGAAGGGGGTGGGGGTGTGTTCGGGGCGGGGCGGAGTGGGGTGGGGGGTTTACTAGGGGATTAGGGGGGTAGGAACCGTCAATTTTACGAACGGGGCACCGGAACATCCCCGGATCATCCCATGACATTGGTTCCCAATGTCATGGAAACCTTGCCCCAATTTAAATTAAATTGAACCTGGATTGAAAGCTTTAAAAACTACAATTAATTCATCATGAACAAGTTTCTTTTAATAATTTTTGAAAAATATAATTTTATTGAAAAAAGAAAAAACCTTACAATAAATAGAGAATAGCACAGGCCCCGCCAAGATAGCCAAGCTCAAATGTGTACCTAAAATAGTAAATCCAAAACAAAAAAAATATATTCCTGCTAATGTAAAATTCGTAGATAAAAGTCCTGCCCTAAAAATTTTGCTAAGTTGGCAAAGTGATGGATGCAACCTGAATTCGATTATTAATAATTGTGATAGAAGAAAACTATATTAAGTTTAAACCATCTACAAATATCACGTTCAGGTTTCATTATTTGCCACTAATATTTAAATAAAGCTTAATTTTTCTTCTCTCAAATAATCGTCCAGCTGGTTCTGAGAGTCCTCTAGATGAGTACATCGTTTTTTTCCTTTTGATAAACTAAAGATGTGATTCATATAATTTTTTTAGATAAATTCTTCTTTTTATTTTTTTTATAAATCTCACATATGCATTTATGAGAAATCATGCATGTTCATTCAAATATAGAGAGTTTTGTTCTTACAACAAAAAAATTAACAACAAATCATACAAAACTCTAGTTGGGACATCTCTTGTTTTGTAGAATTTTTAACGTAGTTTAATTTTAATATGTAATTTTTATTTTTTATCAATATACTGATTTGTAAATAAAATGATTTCTAAAGTGAGATATTCCTTCTCGTAAACCCTAATTTGTAATCAATTTGGGGACAGATGGAGTATGTAATTTAAATTTTCAAATATGTTTGAAACAACGGTTCAACCCTTTGAGCCATTGGTTCGATCAGTGGACCAATGCCTTAATCGATTCGATCACCAATTCAGTTCTGGAAACTATGAGTTATACTCCCTCCGTCCCGAATTATTTGCAACATTTGTTTTTTCAGCAGTCGCGAGAACTTTTGTTTATTTCTACGTTTTCATTGGTTATTTAATAAAATAAAATATTCTTGACACCTCTTATTTCGAAGAACTTTTCATGTAGTTTTTTGATATATAAATTTTATTTTTTATTTCAATACCAATATGTAAATAAAATAAATTGAAAAACTTGATATTTTGCTCGGAAATACAAGTGTTGCAAATATTTAGGGACGGAGGGAGTACCACTTTAAACTATACAATTTACTTTTTAATATGTATATCAAATTAAAGTAGATACTTTTTTGAGATGAAGTGGGTATATAATCTTGAAATATTCTTAAACAATCTCAATTTTTGGGTAAAATTGCAATAATTTTTTTCAAAGGTAAATAAATCATACGGTGTACTCCCTCCGTCCCCCAGTTTTTATCCACTTTTGACTTTTGGAACTGTTCATCTAAGCACTTTGACTCATCGAATTCTCTCAATGTGTAAGCCTAAATATAGTCATGTGTGATCTTGTTTGATTTGTCTTAACATATAGATTATTGATATATAATTTTTATAATTTTTTAATATACAAATTACAAGATAAAATGAATTAAAGAAATGCATTGGATGGTATGTAAAAATGAAAGTGGACAAATATTCTGGGACGGACGGAGGGAGTACTTCATTTTTCTAAAAAAAAATGTCAGAATTTACTATTCAAAATACGAAATTTTTTGCTAATTTGTATTTTTTAAACATTTATTTGATAAAATAAAATATTTTTGTCACTTTTTATTTTAAAAAATTTTGACATGTTATATTTTATTTATATACAAATTTATAAATAAAATTTATTAAAAAAATTTAAAATTTACTTCATTTTATATAATGTGACAAATATTTTAGGAGGGTGAGGGTACTACGGAGTAAAAAACAGAATGCATAAAAAGAAAAAGAATACTCCGTACTCAGGTCCAACGTGGGTCCTACTTTTGAAATTATGACAGAGACGGCAGTTTCCCTTCTCGGCTTCCTTTTTTTCTTTCTCTGTTGCTCAAAGTCTTATTTTCCAACCCATTAATATTTTAAATTTTAATTAATTTTTATTTCAACTCCTCTCTCTCTCTCTCTCTGAGTCTTTGAGTTCAAAGGTCTCTCTAAATCTGTCTCTTTGCCCTTCTCTTTCTAGAAAAAAAAGACAACAATGGTGGAATAAAAATCCAATCTTTCTAATGATAAATAATTATTTCTAAGACTAATAAACTTATAATATTAGAAAGATTTTCCTTTTTCATCCAGTGAGAACTCAAAGTCTTCTTCTTTCTCACACCATACCTTTCATCCCATCGCACAAGTTTTTCTTCCATGGAGATTGAAGAATCTAGGGTTTCATGGAGTTTCAGCCAAAGGTCCTGTCTTTCTTAAACATTGATTTTTTTTTCTTGACTTGTTTTTCCTGATTCCCTTCTGAATCTGAGCTTTCAACTGCTTTCCTGCTTCTAAGATGCCATATTTTTGCTGGGTTGAAGTTCTTGAATCTGTTTGAAGAACAGAAAGAGGGATTCTTGGTTCAGTTTTGTTAATAATGTCCTTTTTGCCTCTTTTCTTGATGGGTTCTTTGTATTTTAGGAATTAGGGATTTGGGTTTTTTGTTTCCACTTTCCTTCTGGGTATCACTTGGAAAATGGAGGAAATAGAGGAGGCTAACAGGGAAGCAGTAGAGAGTTGCCATAGGGTGATTAGTTTGTTGTCTCAGCCTGATAGCGATCAGAATCAGTATGGGAAACTAACTGGGGAGGCTGTTCATATGTTCAAGAAAGTTGTCTATAAGCTCAATTCCACTTTGGGTCATGCTAGGGTTAGAAATGTCAAGAAAATCCAAACCCCTCTGCCAGTTCCTCCAAACATTCTCTTAGAAAACCCGTTTTCTTCGAAACCCTCAGAGGAGAATGATCAACCCAAAGCTCTGCAGCTTCTTCCTGCCCATAACTCGAATCAAGAGAAGAGCTGTGATCTCACATTGATGAGAATTCCTTCGTTTGACTTGAATGGAAAAGCCCCTTTTCAGCTACCCGCCCACCACCGCCACAGCCAAACCCACCAAGTTCAAGCGACAAACTATAACTTCCTTCAACAACAACAACCACAAATCCCTCTTTACCGGCGTAGCAACAGTGGGATGAGCCTTAATTTTGACAGTTCCACTTGCACTTCCACCCGGTCTTTTATATCCTCGCTGAGCATCGACAGGAGCGTCGCAAACGTGGATGGGAATGCTTTCCATTTGATCGGTGGGTCCCGCTCTGCTGACCTCGGCATGTACCAACAACACAAGAAGAGGTGTTCTGGCGAGAGGGGCGAAGATGGAAGTACGAAATGCGGAAGCAGTAGCAGGTGCCATTGTTCCAAGAAGAGGTCTGTTGTATTTTTTCGTGTAGTCTTTGTGTGTTTTTCTTTTATTCGTGTTACTCACAAATGGTACTGTTTTGGGACAGGAAGCACAGGGTGAAAAGGTCGATTAAGGTTCCGGCTATCAGTAACAAGTTAGCTGATATTCCTCAGGATGAATATTCTTGGAGGAAGTATGGGCAGAAGCCTATCAAAGGCTCTCCTCACCCAAGGTATTGCTATATTCATCATTTATATTAGTTTCAATCTCAATTGATTTATATTATAACCCGAACTCGTGACACGCAAACACTATGCTTGCGAACTTAGGGGAGAAAAGGATATTATGAAGTGGAAAACGCTTTAGGGTGCATTTGGTTTGGATTCATGAAAAAGTTGTTTCTGGGTTGTGGCATGAGGGGTTTTTGGATGATGTGATTCTGGTTGATTTTGAGTTCTGGAATGTAGAATGAGATTGGTCTTGTATTTGGATTTTTTACTCTCAGAATGTAAAGCTAAAACAAATGCAGCATTCTGTTGATTTTGGAATCAGAAATGACATTATCTGATTTTGATAATCCAAAACAAACGAACCTTTATTTTCCATCATCTTTCATTCCAAAATGGAAAGAGAAATCATTGTTTCTTCTAAATTTTTCGGCCTTTCAACTTGTTAAATTTAGAAAAATATTATGTTTATGCCATGAAAGTTAAAATCGTAAATGTATTTCCCACTCCAAAATCAAGTACTACGCAATAACATAAGGAGATTAACAATACACATACACACTCTTCTCTTGAACTGAGTAAGGTGTTAGGACAAATATTCCATGAAATTTCTTTGTATTTTTTCTTATGTATCCTATGCACAAGAGCCCATTCTATATACAAACCAAGACAAACCCACAAATCGGGCAGTTCTCAATCAGAAAGATATCTTGCCATAATAGAAAACGGAAACATAATATTACATATTGCTATGGTATAAGAAATATTTATTGTGACTATTATAATGTGCAGGGGATATTATAAATGCAGTAGCATGAGAGGCTGCCCTGCCCGGAAACACGTGGAAAGGTGTTTGGAAGATCCCTCAATGTTAATCGTGACTTATGAGGGAGACCACAACCACCCAAGAGGGCCATCACAACAACCCATGAACGCGTAAACCTAGCGAGCTTGAAGATTTTTAGCACGGACGACTTTGTTTGGTTCCATGTTGCTTGTAACGGCTTCACACTTTGTCGTGTACATATTTTGCTAGTTTAGCCTCGACGTAGAGAGATTGGCGGGGGGACGCAACGCCTTCCTTTAAGGGCGCGTTTGGTTGAAAGGTAAATGTGATTTTCTTCCATGGTTTTTGTTACTAGATATAGGGGCTTTGATGGTTAAGGGTTATGCTTTTTTTTTTTTAGTTGTAAGAATGTCCCTTTGAAATGTGACTTTTACTCCACAAAACCATCATTTATGTGTCATTTGTCTTTGTTAAAACTTTGTTTCTTAATAGCTTTTGGTTTTCTTTTTTTGCCAATTTGTTCCTGTCAATGCATAGAAAAGTCTTGCCTTGGAGTCTTGGTGGGTGAACCATTGCCACTTGGGTTGTGGTGTCCATTGTTAGTGCATAAAAACATTTCCTGGGTCTAATCATAGGCTTCAATTGGCTGAATCAATTTTGGCTCAAGCTAAAAATAAAATAAAGTTCCAAGAATTTTTTTCCCAGACATGGGGCCATGTGTTTTATATGATAGTAGAGTTTTGTTAATCTAGAGATCATTAGTTTGAACAAACAAAACAAAGTGAAACATGTCCCTAGGGTCTCTCTAGAATGAACAATTAGGAGATAAATTAAATTATAATCTTAGTACGAAAAATGCGGAACAATATAAAACGAGACAAATTGAACTATAATTTTAGTATGACAAAAAGGGATAGGAGAAGAGATAAAGATGAAAGAAATTGTGGGGCGAGTGATTATTAGTGTGACCAAATGACGATGCACGAAGGCACCCTGCAGAGAGAATGGTTGAATTTGGGGCAAGAAAAGCACTAAAAGGAAAGGAGTGCAAGCAAAATGCAAATAATGCATTATATGACTGTAGTAAGTATATAATGGAATAGAATTGTCTCTCTAAGATTTGATGAGGTGACATATGATTGTCCCATCATTCACATTTTCTCAACTGCCATATAATTCTAACTTCTAAGAATACTCTCACATGAAATTTAAATATACTCAATTCGTCTCACTGTCTTTGTCCACTTACCTTTTGGCAAAATATCAAGTTTTTTTCAATTCATTTTATTTACATATTGGTATAGAAATAAAAATTAAAACTTACATATCAAAAAACTACATGAAAAGTTCTTCGAAATAAGAAGTGTCAGTAATATTTTATTTTATCAAATAACCAATGAAAACGTAGAAATAAACAAAAGTTTTCGCGACTTCTGAAAAAGCAAACGTTGCAAATAATTTGGGACGGAGGGAGTATATTTTTGAGTTTTTTTTTTGTTGAGTTGGTTTGAGTATCAAAGCTTTGTTGATTTAAAAACTACAAATTCAAACCTCTTTTAAAAAATTAATTTTGGCGTGCAGGTTTTCAAAAAAGAGAATTTTACCTGCACGTTAGGAACATACACATAGACACTAGTGTTAGAACTTCTTATAACGTTTAACTACATTCAAGTTTCGTAGTCGATTACTGATGTACCCATCGTATTTTCACAAAGACACTGACATCCACACAAACATACACACAATACATAGAGTGACATAAACCATGTTTTTGTGCAGAGTAATGCTTGGGGTACATCAAATTGTACCCCAAATTGTACATCATCCTTACAATGTGTAGTGGCGAGGGACAGTGTATAATTTGGGATATAATTCTCAACTTGAACCTGAATTGACCCAAACCCGAAATAACCCAAACTCGAAGTGATCGAACCTGTATCCGACCTGACCGATCAATTTGCCTGCTCTAATAATTGTGTATAACAAATGTAAAATAGTACGCGCAAAATACTTAATTTATCTTTAATTATCTACCAAAGTACCAAACAAAGAAAAAAATTCAATCCTTCCGAAAATATGTAGTACAACTCTAATGGATCATGGAACTAAAGGTATTAGTGGACTTAGAAGAACCCAACATGGAAGCCCAATTCAATCAAAGGTGTAACTGATAGTGGTCGGATATTAGTACGGAGATTAAGTTTAAAAAAAATTATTTCAATATGAATGTAACATTAAATATGAAAAATAACTACAAGAAATAATTTTATTACATAATAGGGAACTAGTAGAGGGGTGATTAGAACTGGACACGATAAAAAAACCTACTTCTCATTCACGGGCTAAAGTGCCAGTTCATACCAGTTCTGATCAGGTCCATATAAAATAATGTGCAACAATACTCAAGGTATAAAAAAAATCCTTTCAAATCATATTTTGTTTTATCTGTGTCTCACTATGACCTTTAGGACATGTGGACGTGGAGGACATGTTCGTGAAAAATTGAGTTATGTGATAAATATCAAATACGTAAAGCGCGAGTGAAGTAAAATTGAGTTTGAAACACATGAATATGATAAAAGTAAAATATCACAATAATAGTATGAAAAACAAGAATAATTTATGAGGCCTGGGACTCGCACATTTTGGCCTAGGTGTAATTGGTCATGCCCCCTCAAACAACCAGGGATTTAGAGCAAATGTTGAAGGTCTATAAATAGCATTGGCGTTTTACTTATCTTTAAACTAATTTTTTATGTTATCCAATTATTCATTTTGACTTGATCAATTGCAAAACCTTTTATAAATATCTCATAATAGTGATTCATCTTATTTTAGTCATTTCTCGAAAAAAAAAACTTCAACAAATAACTTATTAATTTCAACTTACATATTAATGATAAGCTAATGAACACAAGCTCAAAAAACACGCGCTAAATCTTACCTTCATAAAAAAACAAGAAATTAAATCTACTGAAATATGGAGTGCAAATGTAATGCATCTGAAGAGCATTAGTGGACTTCGAACAGCCCAACATCGAAGCCCAATTAAACCCACTGAGATTAGTAGTGAAAGTCCAAAACAAAAAAATTCTTCCTAATTTTTTTTAGTGAGTTTCCACGATACACCATGACCATAACTTTTTGGGCCCTATTTACCATGTATCATGAGTGCACATAATTTTTTTTGTATAAAATAAACAAAAAATAAATTAAATATAAGTTATCTTTGTTTTGAAAACAATGTATATCTTAATATTAAATAAATATTTATCAATAAAATAAAAAGGTCCATACACATCTTAGATACACATAAACTGTTTTGACAAAGTTCCCATAAATGATCCCTTAGAAAAGGGTATTTTTTCGGTATTTTTTCATGGGTTAAGGAGCAAAATAGGAGTAAAACATTGATTAAAACCCAAAATAGGAGTGAAAACATAAAATCCCCAAAATAGGAGTTTTTGACATTATCCCCTTTTTGACACTATCACTCCGTTCACCTTTTTTACTATCCCCTTTTTGACTCCATGAGTTATTTCAATTTACTTTCTATCTCCTTTTCCCCCAAAAAAAATTTAGGAACTGCACCAGGCTATTGGGATTGATGAAGCAAAACCATTCATGGGATCTGGTCAATTCCGTAGGGGTTTGTCCGTCATTTCATTTTCAATCTGCTACCTTGTACCTCCATTATATATGCTTACATGCATACACATATGTGGATGTCTATATATTGCAGTATAATTTAGTGTTTAATTTCAACTTTTCAGCACGAGCTTATTTGCTAGGTTATAACTGTGATGATGAGAAGGAACTTGAAGCTGCTTTGAGGTTCTGGTGAATGGTGAGTATATTGATTGTGTGTATAGTTCTGTATCAACTTTGGGACACTCTACCATAGCGACATACAGGGGAGAGTTGGTCCTATATGACTAGCTTGACCGCGACAAAGTGATGTTCCAATTAATGGTGAATCATGTTGCACCATTCACTACGGGCTGTCGACCTGGAGCCGCCGCCACCGCCACATGAAAATCGAGTAGTCATCTCAAGCCGTCGACACCACTGTCACACCTTGCACTGTCGGCATCGATCGCAGTGCCACATTAATTGTCTATACAGTGACAAAAAAGGCATAATGTCAAACATGACAACACACAATGTCACATATAACAACACATAATGTCACATATCGCAGTGTATAATACCACAGATGCTTATATATAATGTCACATATGCAAATTCACAATGTCAAGCAAAGGGGTAATGTCAAACCCGATCATTGGCCGGCACTATTGCCGGCGACCATCACTCATATCACAATCACCTTTGTGGCAGCCGGATGACCAATCGTCTCGACACCTAGCCGTCGACTTCAAGCTTTGCATAGTAAAATTTGTCTCCAGTGGAGACATCAAGCTTTGCCAAGGATTTTGACCGACGACACCATCGATTCCGCCAAGAACTTGGCTTATGGTTGATCAGATTTCAGATCTGGGCGGATGGGGTATGTGGACGCAGCACTTTGCGAGGGCATGAGAAAGAGAGGGGAATGGGCGATGAGGCTCTGCGATGGAGGGAGCAACACCGATGAAGGCAGGGGAAACATCGGCGATGCAATATAATTGTACTACGTATGTACGAAGATATATGGATAAGAGAAGAGGCGGAGCTATGAGGCTTTAAATTGTGTGGTTAGAATTAATTGAAACAAAAAATATGATTAATTACTTCTATTTAGAGAATTTTAAGTTTGAGCTCCTACTTTAAGGACATGACTTATGTTTTACTTCTATTTAGGGGTTTTCTTTTTTTTCTTGTCTCTAGTTCTAAAAAAGTTATTCGTAGTCATTTGTATTTAAAAACCATTATATAATCAGTCAATTCCAGCATTCTATTTGTTTTTAAGTTTAAAAAAAATTATGGAAGGCGCAAACAAAAATACAAGGTATTTGAAAAACAGTGTTTGTTTTGGGAATTTTATTGTAATGAAGATTTTTTTTTAAGGAAACCTCCTTTTACGTAAAAAAAAATACATTAAGGGTGCAGTTTAAATTAAAGAGCAGAATTATATTGTGAGGGTATATTTTGACAATATTGATAATTGAGGATGCATTCGAATCATTTGTAAGAGATTAAGGATGTAAAATACTTTAGAAAAAACTGATAGTGGTCGGAGATTAGTATAAGATTAAATAAAAAAAACTTATTTCAGTGTGAGCATAACATTAAATACGAAAAAGACTTCGACAAATAAATTTTATTACTTAATATATATTCAACTTATTATTGTTCCACTTGTCCAAACTAGTAGAGTGGGGAGTAGAACATGACAAGACCAAAACTTGAAAGAAGAAAATTTAAGGGTCGTTAGTTAGAGCTGTGGATCGGACAAGTTAGTCTAATGTCAGTTGGAGGCGACATAGAACAGAATAATGTGCAACACTTAAGATTAAAAAAACTATTTCGAACTATATTTTGTTGTATTCGTACCCCACTATGATCTTTAGGACACGTGGGGTGGAAGAAATGTTCATGAAAAATTGAGTTATGTGGTAAATATCGAATATGTAAAGTAAAAGCAAAGTAAAATAGAATATTACAATAATAGTGAGAAGGACAAGAATGATGCGTAGAGGCTTAGGACTCACACATTTTGGCCTAGGTATAATTGGTCATGCTCATTCAAACACCAAAGGATTTAGACCAAATATTGATGGTGTAGGAATAGCATTGGCGTGACACCATTGTTGGGTTGCTTCCGTTAAAGGTTCCCTACATGTCCGTGGTCGCCTATTCAGGATACAACCTTCAAAGTGCTATTGGCAAAGCACAAAGGGGGCAACAACCTACACACCTAAAACTCTTAAGGAGTGCACACATTTTCTTAGCAAAGACCACATGTAACTTCAAGCATTTGTTCCTTTTAGTTGAGGTTAATGCACAAAAAATTTAAACACACCCTATGACAAATTAAGAAAGATTCTCAAAACACCAATCACATATGTCCAGACACACACTATGTGACAAGAGAACGAAATGGTATCGTAAGATCTATCGCATGAATACATGCAATGTTTACCCTTATATGAGGGGATACTCCTTTATATAAACAATTTATTTCTCATTTGTTCCACTACATGCAGCCTAGGTGGAGCATGATAAGATTTTATATTATTCAAGCCTTTGTTCCCTTTAGTTGAGGTTAATGCACAAAGAATGAAACACACCCTATAATAAACTTAAGAAAGATTCTCTAAACATCAATAACAGGTGTGCAGACACACACTTTGTGACAAAAGAACGAAAAGATACTGTAAGATCCATCACAAGAATACATTGGATGTTTCACCCTTTTACAAGGGGTTACTCCTTTATATAAACATTTTCTTTCTCGTTTGTTCCACTACATAGGATCCATGTGAAGCATGATATGATTTTATAGTATTCAAACATGAAGATAAGGGTTTAATAGTTAATGCATGTGTGATAGTTTTGAAAATTGAAATTCATAGAGTAATGTCACAATGCTTGAATTTAAAAGCCAAAAAGAATAATTCGATATTCTACTATAGTAAGTAATATCATAGAAACACTAATTTAAAGGTGTTCATCTTCAATCACATTATACCCAATGCTTCAATGCTCAAATGATGTCGGATTGTTATGATTATCGATTCTACGTATCCCCCAATTAAGGTAGAATCAAATTCATCAAAAACATTGCATGTCGGTTGCAAATATCTTCTCAAAACACCTCAAAACTACAAAACACTACCAGAAAATTGTCCTAAAGACTATTTGCACTCCCAAATAAAATATCTCCCAAATGCCTCATCTTCATGACTTGGATGAATGCTCTCCTTGAAGCTCACGAAATTTCCTACAACATGAAAAAAAGAATCATCAAATTCCATCAAGTCTAGAGCAATTAATCCCCATATTAATCGAGCATAAAAACACATCTTTTATGAACCAAAACACCAAACTTCTAAAATGCTCCATCCAAGACTTTGGCCCCTCCGCGTCTCTCCACCGTCGATAAGGGTTTCATCTCACGGCTCAGAGTTAAAGGTCTCGTCCAGTCATCGATCCGCCGTAAAGCTTCTAAACCAATCAGAAAGCTTCTGGGCACGAGATTTTCGTCCTTCGCCATACTATTTATTTGAAACCGACGAATTTCTCCATTTCATCACGAAGAAATCTCCCGATAGATTCCATTCATCTCGTTCCGAGCATTACGCCATAGCCGCAGTCTGTGATTTGAGGTTTCCAGCCGCGAAAATGGCCAGCGAAGAAGCCGTCGTCGTCGCCGTCCCGGAAGTTACGATCGAGGCTGTTGAGATGCAGATCGAGGCGGCGAAGGACGAGCAGGAGAACCATCCTCCTGTGAAGTCAACCAAGGCGAGGAAGACGAAAGAGCCGAAGGCGAAGAAATCAGTTGCTGCGAAGAAGAGAAATCATCCTCCCTACTTTGAGGTACGGATTTCGCGATGGCGTTGTTCGTCGTCGGAAGTTTAATTGCATTTCAGTTCTGAGATTATGAGCCTGGATCGGATCTGATTAGGTTTTATTTTGGTTTTTGATTTCAGATGGTTCAGGAAGCGATTTCCTCTCTGAAGGAGAGGACTGGATCGAGTCAATACGCGATTCAGAAGTTCATCGAGGATAACCAGAAGGCTCTGCCTCCGAATTTCAGGAAATTGCTGCTCGTTCAACTCAGGAAGTTCGTGGCTTCCGATAAGCTCGTGAAGGTGAAGAACTCTTACAAGCTCCCGTCGGCGAGGTCGGCTTCTTCTAAGCCGGCGGCCTCGCCTTCAGCTCCGGCGAAGAAGCCATCTGCTCCTGCCAAGCCCAAAGTCGCAGTGAAGAAGGCGGCTGCCAAACCAAAACCAAAATCCGTCGCCAAGACAAAAGCTGTTACTGCTGCCAAGCCTCAACCGAAGACAGCTGCCAAGCCTAAGGCGGCTCCCAAGATCGCCCCTTCAACTGCAAAACCCAAAGCTGTTGCCAAGCCGAAGGTCTCTCTGAAGAGGAAGGCCGCGCCGAAGTCCAAGCCGGAGACGAAGGTGGCCAGGACGTCTGCTAGGACCACGCCGGGAAAGAAAGTCGCCGCTGCTAAGGTTGCGCCGAAGAAGGCGGCTCCGGCGAAAAGCGTGAAGGCGAAGACGGCCAAGTCGCCGGCGAAGAAGGCAACTGCAAAGAGGGGAAGGAATTGACGAAAAAGGAGCCCGTAGTTAAACTGCCTTAGTTTTGTACTAGGGGTATTTCTGTAAATTTCTCCCGCTGTTGATTTACGGTTGTTTTTTTCTTTACTTTTACCGCCTAGCTTTACCCCGTTTACCCGTAATATAAAACGAGACGACTTTCGAAATAATTTTCTTATTTGCAATACCATAAGGAAGGTGACCCGAAATACTCGTAATTTGTGATATAATTTCTCATATCATGGTATCAAATAGAGATTCAAGAATCACAAATAAAATTAGAAACAAAACTTACAAACCTACTTTTGTAAACTTCAAGAAAGAAATTAAATAATATGAAATGATTAAAAAAAATATAAATGATAAATTTGTGAGATTTGTGACCATTCTGTTTGTAAATCTAGTATTATTTGAATGATTTTGTTGAGTTTGATTTATTTCAATTAAAGTTCATTAATTTTGATAATTAATTAAAATAAATATTTTGTACTTAAACAGTACGGAGTACAACCTTTGATCCTTCATTTTTATGATAGATATTTGTATTTTAATTTTGACTACAATTTTTGATTAAAACTAGATTTAAATCAATTTTAATATTTCGTGATATGATTATTAGTGTAGAATTATATAATAAAATCACTGAATAATATTTAAAAGTTATTTTAAAAGTTTTACAAAATTAATTATGACAATATTGTAAAAATATTGTTTAAGTCATAATTAAACAAAATATTTTTTTGTCAAATAACAAAGTAAAATGTTTTTATTTAATCGTATAGATAGTTATACAAAAATACAGAATAAAATTTAAATTAACTATGTAAAGAATAAACAAAAACATTATTTAGAGTCGGGTAGAATAGACAAAATGAAATATTTTTTAAGAATATTTAAAAAATATATCTAACGAAACCATACCTGTCTTAGAGGTTGTTTGTTTCAGCCTCTTAATGGTTCAGATGTCTGAATGGTTCAGCACTTAATGGTTCAAACTGTTTGTTTCAGCCTCTTAATGGTTCAGATGTCTGAATCCTAGTTAGTTAATATGCGTATAATACACGTATTATACTTACGTACGTATAATACGCATATTATACTCACGTATCCGTATGATTTTCAAAAATACTTTAAAATATACGTATATTTGATACTATATGTATAATTACGTATAGTACGTATGAATTGAATATTTCATTTTAATTTTTTTTGTAGAACAATACAAAAATATATACTATCTACACTCTACGAAGAATTTTACACTTTTTTTGTCACGTTCAGAAAAAGACTTCACTCTTTTCCTTTTGTATGTCTCAAAAATTCATTAACTTTTAGAAAGGAACGAGTAGTTCACAACTCTTATTTGTTTTTTCTAAATATATTCAAACCATAAAGTTTTTATTTTTAATATTTTTTTAAACTACTACACGTACATGAAAGTCAAATAAGGATATATTTTCAAATGACGGGAGTGTATATATTTTTCAAATACATATGTTAAATAAATAGAGATTCTAATTTGAAAGAATCTATTATAAATATTTCGTTTAAAATATTTTTGTATTTTGTTTATTTACTCTAATATAAATTGATGACTATCAATCGATAAATATGTGTAAATTTGACGTATATATGATAATATATATAAACATATAATAAGATGTATTTTAAAAATAGAAAACGTTTAGAACGCGTACGTATCCGTATCCGTATGCCGAATGTTTAATATGCATAATAAGCCGTATTTTTTAAAATCCTAACGTATTGTACACGAACGTACGTATTTACGTATTATACTTTTGCCGTATATTACTAACTATGGTCTGAATGGCTCAGACATTTGCCTCTGAATGATTAAGTATTATACAGAGTCTGAATGATTAAGACCTCTTATCTGAATTGATCAGACATTTGCCTCTGAATAGTTAAGCAATATACAAGCTCTTAATGGTTCAGAGCTCTTACTGGCTCAGCACTTAATGGTTCAGACCTCTTACTGGTTCAGCAATTACCCATTCAGAAGTTGCCAAACAGCCCTCCCTTAATATGAAGAATAATTCGTACTCCCTTTATCTCAAACTAAATTACCTATTTACTATTGACATAGTCAACTTCAACCATTTTTTCTTTTTTCGATAGTTATTTGATAAACTAAAATAGTCATAACACTAATAGTTTTGTAGATTTTTTTGATGTATTTTAATATATAATTTTTATTTTTTTGATTCTACATTATTTTTCATATAAAATAACATGAAAATAATTTGGGTCAAATATTGCAAGCTAAAACAGATAATATAAATTAGGATGAAAGAAGTATTTAATTGACTATCAAAGTTTATTTAAGAGAGAGCAACTGAAAAAATATACTACGGAGTACTTCAATAGGGGTGGTAAGTACTCCCTCCATTTCTATAAAACTGTTCGGCTTACTTTTCGAACTTAAAAGTTTGTTCAAATATCTTTCAAAATATATAAGCAAAAAGTATTAAAAACAATATACTTAAAGTATTTTTTGATACCAATAATTTAATATAATTTTTATATTTTAATTTATTGTATATTTTAATGTATAGTTAATCAAATATTGACGAAAAGCTCAGAGTCTAGGAATGACAACCTTGGTGTGGACCAAACATGAGCTACAATGATTTAGGTAGATAACAATAATAACATTTGCGAGTCCTTGATCCTAACTACTTTATGATTGAGGATTTATGATTGAGGATTTGAGGTACAAGAGTTAAATATAAGGGCAAAGGTATGAAAGCCAATGAGAATAGGAAACTATGTCATGTTAGATATAACAAGTTTATACTTTATAATTGAATATTTTCTCCTAGAGAAATGATAATCGAGTCCATGCGACGCAATCATAATAATGATACTCCCAAAAAAGACCGCCAAGATGAATACTCACGAATACCAATGCCGTAATAATGCATCTAATATTTTCTTACAAAATATTGTCAAAAAATTACTACTTACGTGAGATTGCGCTTTACCATCGCGGAACTTGTTCAAACCGGAGAAGATGCTAAGGCAATTGTTGACTTTTGAGTAGGTTGCAGTTTGGATGATAGGATCTCAGAAACCACCTTTTGGAGAGGAACTATGTTAAGATGCTGGCTGTTTATTAGCAATCCTGAGAGCAAGTTGACCTCCATGGCTCCAAGATTATTGTCACTGAGTAATTCCTCCCAAAGCTTGACATCCTCGTCAATATTTGATCTTCTCGCAAGCCGAATCACTTGCTCTAGGGTGGCAACATTTCTTCCAGCACCACAACCCATGGCAGTTGCTCCGCCCACTGCATTTGCGAGGGTTAGGGTATGAACCAGTGGTGCTTTGTGTATAAAGCCATATGCAATGGCAGCCACAAAGCTGTCTCCACACCCGACCGTGTCTATAACTTTCACCTGTCCAAAGAAAAGGGCCCACACTACGTTATAAATATAGAGGCTCATTGTTTGTAAAAAAAACTCATAGAAAATGTCATGTCGAAATTGCCATATAAAATTTGAAATATCTATTCTCTCTCTTGCGAAGAAGAAGAAGAAGACGGTGAAGAAACCCGTGGAAACACAAATGAATACCTTGAAAGCAGGGGCACAGGTTATACTTGATTTGGTGATCAAAATCGAACCCTTTGCACCCATCTTAACAATCACCCACCTAGTGTGGACTCCCTTCTTTAGCAACTCTTGCCCTGCCTTGATTGGGTTTTCAATACCAGTCAGTAATGCCACCTGGTTCATACCGGAATTATTAAATGAGCTTACGGAGAAGATAATTTCAGCTACTTTTTTTGGTCTATTCTCTATTTCCCTTTAAAAAGGTATAAAGCATGGAAACAAGCCAAAATTTGCACAACATCATACAAAATATGAGAACTAGTGTGCCTACCTCTTCAGAAGTCAAGAGAAGCACATCACTCAGCTTTAAGAACATATCAAATACTCTCTGTTCTTCAGGTTTGCCTGAAAGGAGGGTCACCCTTGGACCAGGGTCGAAAAAGATGGATGTCCTTGCGTCAATGGCACAATCCAAAGCAGATTGAAGCAGTCTAGGAGAAAATTCATCAAAGTCATAACCATTGCAGAATAAGATTTTTGATCGTTTTATAGCCACCTTTACTTCAGCAGACAACTCAGTCATCCAACTGTATATGGGATCCTTTGTGAAATCTGTTCGACTGAAAAAAGTAAGTGTCACCCTTGTAACAACATAAAAGAAGCAAAGAAAGAAGAAGGTTAAAATCCTTTCATCTATTTTAGTAGTACAAAATGGTTGCCATGACAACCTCCAGGTGACGACTATCCAACACTTAGGCATCTAGCTGGCGGAAAATGATTGACATGAAAGGTTGCTTTGCCTGAGGAGCACTCAGCATAGAATGGCATCACTTAGAGATTCATAGTGACGCCTGAATCATTTTTTTGCCAAATCAAATTCAACTCAACAACCTGACCGTTTTGGCATTTTCCAAATTTAAATAGCTGCATCAGTCTTGGGAAATATGAAAACCTAAACAAAGTGAAAAAAAAACTAAAGACAAACACTGCCACTTGTTGCTGCCAGACAGCTTTGTCCTTTCCTTCTTTTTCTTTTTCTTCCCTTTTTCATTCTTTTATTTCTTAGTTTCCATTTATTTATTTATCCGTGCCATTAATTTTTCTTTATGATTGTTTTCATTTCTTCAGATAGCAGTTGCATGAGTTATATCACTGTCTTAATTTACGGTTTTGTGATTTAATTTATGGAAATGGATAGTGAAGAGTTATTATGAATTAGCATACTCCGTAATAAGTTATTCAGTTGTATACTGTATTATACTATAAAAAAACAATGCTACTTGTTTTCTAGGAAGTCAGCAAGGCAGTCCGTTGGCGGCACACCTCTAATAGCCGCCATGACAAACTTTACGGCATAAATGTCTTTCCTCATGCGGAAAGTATTTAAGCCAATATGTTAAAACATACAAAGGTTGAATCTGGTGGAGTCATGGTTGAAATGGATCAAATGCCTATGAAGATATATGAAAACAAAAACTAAATGAAATGTATCCCTTGAACTAATTTTAAAAAAGAAATATCGTCCTTTAAAACAACAACAACAACCCAGTTAAATCCCACAAGAGTAGGGTCTGGGGAGGGTGTGTGTACGCAGACCTTGCCCCTACTTGAAAGTAGAGAGGTTGTTTCCAAAGAGACCCCCGGCTCAACATCGAAAGTTGCAGTGTTTGACTAACTGCTACTTCATTAATTAAAGAAGCGCAGATAGTTTAGAGATCCATTTTGATTTATTCCATCACACCCCAAAGCCAAAAATGGTGAAATTTTGACTCCATCGGAGATGATGGAAATAAAATATCGTCCTTTAAAAAAAAACAAGAAATATCTAGGAATGGCTAATGAGGATATCAATATTATTTTATTTAGTTTCTACTTCTTAAGCAGAAAAAATTCCTTATGCACTACTCTATTTCAATATTAGTTGGTACTGCCAATGCAATGAAATACATCGATATTTGGTAAAGATATGGTTGATAAGCTGAAAAAAATGAATACCAAATAGGCACAAATTGTAGGTAAGTGAAGCAATCACCTGCAAAAACCATGTCGTTGTAAAGGGTCCACCAAGACCCAACAGAGGAGAGTTTCACAGCTAAGGCATGGACGGTCAAGTGTGTCGCTCTTTTCATTCACTCCAACCATACGGATTCCTTCATTGTGAAGCACGTCCAAAAAGAAGCGCCCATACACATCATCACCAACGTGACCAACTGTAGTACAGCAAAGCCCAAGTCTTGATGCTGCGATTGCTACATTGCTATTGCCACCGGCTTCCCAGTATTCCTGCAGCAGACCAAAAGTCAATATGAAGAAATACAGTCGTGCAAGGGCTGTTTGGCAGACAGAACTACAGAGGCAAGAGAAGGAAATATGTATCCACAATCCATACAACGGCTGCCTGAAGGGATAATGAAAAGCACGAAAATCAAATTTGTTTGAGATAAATGGTTCAACCCATCTATTGTTCAACTCTACAACAACAACCCAGTTGAATCCCAGGAGAGTAGAGTCTAAAGAGGGTGTGTACGTAGACCTCACCCCTACTCGAAAATAGGGAGGTTGTTTTTGAGAGACTCCCGACACAAGTAACACATATAGCACAAGCTCAGAGAAGACACATAAAGCAAAGAGAGCACAAAAAAGCCAAGAACAACTAATATTGATGAGAGGAAGCCATAGCAAGCAGAAAGCACCAAGCATAAAAAACACACAGGCACACAGCATTGAATAAAAAAACTACCTACCAATCCAAAACGCCTACCCAACTACCCTAATCCTAACTCCCCAAATGTTCCTATCTAAGGCCATATCCTCTCAAAGGATTTGAGGTCTTGGGTCCCTGTCTTAGGGCTGTCTAATCACCTCCTTCCAATTCTTCTCCAATTCTTCCTAGGTCTCCCCCTTCCCTTACTCTTACTTACCACCACCTTACATGCCCAAATGACTTGAACCTAGCTTCCCGCAAGTTATCCTCTGCCGGTTCAACCATAAAAGAGACATTATTGACATTGTTTTAGTTCAGGTAAATAATGGACTAAAATGACATAGTAAGCCTCCTTTGGTAATTACTTTACAAATACATCAAGTTCTAATGGAAACAGTCACTCTGCTTTTTTGCAAGGCATAAGGTAGCGTACATCATGACACCCCCCCCCCCCACCAAAAAAACAAAAAAAGACCCCAACGGAGTTGGAGTTGGAAGCATACTAGGTTTTGTTGTTTGGTTAGAAAAAAGATGCATAGATATTATGTTAATTAATTTGTATCTCAGTTCACAACTTTGAACTCATGGCTTCAGCATACCTCAGTTCAGAACTTCTAGTTTCTTCAATAATTATGTCAATTATTTGTGTATGTCACAGAAATAGACTCTAAAATGACCTTGCCAACTTAGATCATATCATCATACTAAGAAAGTATGGAGTACTATAGAATTCGGTTGAATAAACATTTGGCTGAGATTCACATCTGGATTTCACAAAGTAGTATAAAAGTTACACGAGGAATGAAGAACCTAAGTTGACTTTTGAATACCCTGTGCTATATCTGAGAACTACAACACAATTACTCTCAATTGAAACTACAGAGGAATTATACATTTGTGTACATATAAAGATCATTCACTAATTCTTGAAGCTCAATCACTTCCCCAGAGAAATAGATGAGCTTGCCCCATTTATGCCAAAGTATTTCAAAATGGCGGTTTGCGAGAGAATGAGTTCTTGATAAAATGCCCATATGGAAGGAAAATCCGAACTAACATTACCAAGAGTATAGAGCTATGTATAATAATGTAAAAAAATGCAGCAAAAACAGAACTACATATGGTTTCTAAGGAGAGCCAAGCAATATAGGGGAAAAAAGGGAAATAATTTTAGAAGTAAAAGGGCACAGAAGATTAAAGGAGATGTCAAACCTTGTCCGGAGGCGTTTTGGAGAGCTCATCCATATAAGCCTTGAGCTGATCAGGAGGTTCGGGGGGCAATTCAGGGACATTGAGCACAATATCTACGCAGAGGTTCCCGAACGTCGCGATATCAATGTCCTTGATCCCGGCCACACGGAGGCGGCGTTCAGCGGCGGTGCAATTGGAAATCCGGAGTGTTGGGGATTCCGGAAGTTCTATCCCACGGAAATTAGGAATCGGACGGCGAGTTCTAAAAATATTTGGAATCGCCGGAAGTCTAGGGTTTCGACGAGGGAATGTGCCATGAGATGGTAATGACGTCACTTCCCGGTATATTACCAGATGATGCATTCGGGTCGGGCGGGGAATGAGAGACCAAAAATCTGAGGGTCTGATAAAACAAACGCAGTGAAGAAGAAAGTTTAGAAATTTATTACTGACTTTTTTCAATCAAAATTTGTAAATTTTGATCTTAAATTAAATAAAAAAGATACGGAGTATTAAATATTTATATAAAAATAATTTTATTAGATTTAATATATTAAATATTTTCAAAATATTATTTTATCTGATCAATATACTCCTTATAATTTATATTTTATATAATTATAGGTCAAAATTTGAAAACAATTAAATAAAAAAAAGTCCAAAGTGGACAAGGATGGTGGTAGTAACATATTTTTACTATAAATCTAAAATGTTACTCAATAACTACGTATTTTCTCAAGTTAGTCTCAAAAATTAATTAAAAAAATCACTCTAACTATGAGTAAAACATAAAAAAAGTACTAAAATAGAAATTCTTTCTCTATATTTTACTCTTATTTATGGTGACTTCTTTAACATTTTGGAGTATTAAACATTTTATTTACATAATATTGTTCTAAGTAATTGTGAATAATCTAAACCGTTTACTTTTAAATTAATAAAAATATATTTTTAGTTTTTGATATTATATTATCATCCTATAAAATTTAAAATATTTTTTTCATAATGATTACCGAGTATATTTTCATTTCGAAAAATGAACAAATTATTTGAGAAAACACGCAGTTAGAGAGTTCCATTTTGGAAAAGTAGAGAGTATCAAAATGGACCAAAAGATTTAGCGTCGTTTTAATGCTATTTTAATGGCTATTGGGCGGGGGAATGAACGGATCATTATTCTCGATTAACGAGTAGCATTTCGAAAATTAGTTAATTTAAGAACTAATTTAGAAAAATACAGTACTTAGTTATGGAGTACCATTTTTGGAACTTACTCACATTTTTAAAGTTCAAGAGCATTATATTGGTGCACATTTTAAAGTTCAGAGTAAACCTACACAATTTTTAAAAAGAATAGAGGTAAATGATGCAAAAATCTCTCAAAAATTTATTACAATTCTTTTTTTACTCGATTTAAAATCTATGAATACAACAAAAAAAGTTAATCGAACCTAAAATAACCTCTTAAAATGAACCATATAATTGAATTGGGTTCTGATTAGTCAACTCCAAGCACAGAGAAACACATCATCTGATGACTTATAAGTTACAAACAACGTATAAATAGTTTTAATTAGTAGTTTATAAATACAGAGAAACACACACTTACACCCAAATGACACCTTTATTTAGGATATGCATGTGTTATCATGGGTTTGATGAGGCTTGAACATCGCCATGTAGGGGTCATGTGGTTTGTCCCTCCCATCAAACCCCATGACATGTACATATGTTATGGCGGCGGGGGGGCTTAACGGGGATTAACAAATCCTTTTTTTACTTTTTAATTTGTTCTTTTTGTAGATAATTTTTTTGAAAACATATAAATTTAAATATTGATTTAAACATAATACAAAAAAATTAGAACATAAATTTTGTCAATTACACTTTCATCACATTATCGTGTTGGTACTATCTCAAAGAACATTTCTATATTTGTCACCTTTAAATATTTTGGGCCGGATTGATTGTTGGGATACTTTTGGATGACCGGAGATGGAGTCACAACATGCGGACGACACCAAATCCCCATCCGAAATGACAAGCAGCCGTCCGTATGTTTTGCATTATTATTTCACCACGTTCAAAATGTTGTTTATTTAATTTATTTTTATTTTACATATAATAATATTCGCATACGCATGCATGTATTTAAAAAGTTTACGTCAAAGATAGACCAGATTTCAGGGACTCTTCTGATTTGCCATGCAAAACAAACACAGTTCATATTATTAGGACAAAAACTATATGGCCAACGCTTGTTTTTTATGCACGTGAAGGAGAGCCATATCCATGCATAAATATAAAAAACCTAGCTATGTATAGGAGTGTGCATATATATATATATATATATATATATATATATATATATATATATATATAGAGTTAGAGATTGACTCCAGTGAGATGACATGCTTCGGTGAGATGACGCAAAACTCACCACTGCCCACTACAAACCTCACCAATGGACAAGGTAAAGCTCACCTAAGAATAAAGTAAAGCTCACCACTTTGAACACCAAAACTCATTTTTTTTAATTTTAAAAATTAAAAAGTTAATAAAAAATAAAATGGCAACACCGGTCAACATGGGCGGATCCACATTATGACTAACGGGGGCACTTGCCCCCAATGACTTTTCATTTTTTTTTAAATATCATTTATGCCCCCACTAAAAAAATGAAATGCCCCCATTGATTTTTCCAAATCCTCACTTACAACATAAAAAAGAAGGACAAAAATATTTTAAATCTCTAATTGAAAATTAGTTTTGGTAGTCCGGTCATGTACAATTTCTAAATTTAAAATAATTATTTAGTAGGTTATAAATTATGTGTCGTAATTCATAATAATATTGAAATGCAATTTAACTGTATTTATGGCATTTTATATTAACTTTCACAAAAAAATTTGAGAGTATTGCTCCTAAACCCCGCCTTATTCTTGCCCCGGTCATTTCATTTTTCTGGATCTGCCACTGCCGGTCAACCACTGGTCAGAGACGGCGGCAGGCGGATTCTGGCGATCGGCAGCCGGAGCAGTGGCGGTTTCCGGCGACCGGCGGCGACAGGCGGGAGGCGGCGGTCAAAGTCTAGTCAGCACCACTTCCTTTTATTTTATTTTTTCAAAAAAAATTCAAAGTGTTGAAAAATTATGGTGAGCTTTGTAGTTATGCTTGGTGAGCTTTGTAGTGGGCAGTGATGAGCTTTGCATCATCTGACCGTAGCATGTCATCGCATCGTAAGGTGTAATCTCACTGGAGTTAATCTCATATAATTAATATTCATTTACTATGATGTACTACCCCCGTCCCGCTATATTCGTCTACTTTTGACTTTTGGAACTGTTCAGCTAAGCACTTTGACTCATCAAATTTTCTCAATGTGTAAGCTTAAATATAGTCATGTGTAATCTTGTTTGATTTGTCTTAATATATAGATTATTAATATATAATTTCTATAATTTTTTAATATACAAATTATAAGATAAAATGAATTAAAAAGTATATTGAATGATGTGTAAAAATAAAAGTAGATAAATACTCTGGGACGGAGGGAGTATTTTGAAAGTCACAATAATAAATTAAATATAGATGAAGCTAAGAGAGTAAGTGGTGAGTTGTTTTTGAGAAGCGTAAAGAGAAAGTAAATCGATTTATTTTTAATTTGGGATAGATGAAGTATTAGATATTTAGATAGTAAAATTGACACATATATATTTGTGGGATAGATAAGTATATATCACAGCACCGGAGATGACCAATTGATTTAGTTTTACAATAAAATCTAGTTTACACTAATTAATAATTCAATTGGTGTTAGATCACCCATCAACTTATAATTATGTTTGATAATTTTTACTAAATTATATTACAACGATTAAAAGTGTTAAGAATGCACATTATAACAGGGTTATTAGTGTTAAAAAAATGATTAAATTTAATTATGTAGTATAATTAATTAAACAATATATAATAATTGTCTTATCCTAACAATCAAAACAAGATCGAGAATTGATTTAGGCGGCTACTATTTGCAAAAATATAAAATATATGATTGTGACATACACCTCATCTTAGTTAATTAGTGTCCACACATTCCATTTTAATTATAATTAATTACTTAGTTAATTGCACCGCATAATGGAATTGAACTATGCGTACACAGTACATTGTCTAGCTTTTCCTATATTATTGCTCACTTATCCTTGAGTGAGCAATAATAGAAAGTATGGTGGGACATGATGGATGATTAGTTACTCAAATTAATGTGCTTGACATCTGTTCCACAAAATCTTTTTGGTTTTAATTTTTAAAAGATTTAATTAAGGAGAGTATATTTTGGTATTGAGTTTCCAAAAATGCCCTTGGATGTGATAAAAAAAATTGATAGTGAAAAAGTGTGATGTGATATGTAGGTTAAAAATTAGTAAAAGTAAAAATAATTTTTTAAAAGAAATAAGAAAGATTTTTTTGGAACGGATGAAAAAATAAAGATTTTTTAGGACGGAGGAGGTAATAATAGAAAGTAATCGGATGAAATTAGTAAAATTTGTTTCAAATAAGAGTAAAAGATAGGAGTTTTCCCCAAATAGGACCCCTTAAGTTTTTTCCTGTTTTTAGGAGTAAATTTGTGTGTTGATCCGTTTATACCCTTTGTCCACCACGCGCACAACTTCCTTTTCATGTTTAATTAGAATTCTTTTTTCATATATACAATATATTGTCAACAATTAATAATTATTTTTTCCTTATTTTTAGGTAATGATCATCCAAACCAATTGCACGTCCCATTCATCCAAACCAATTCTTTTTCCTTATTTTCTCCCTGCCGTCTTTATTTTATTTTCGTCATGTTTTTAATTTATGTGTATCAATGTCCGCTTTTATTTCCCAATGTACAATCATTGGTCATTATCTATTAGTCATTATTCAACTAAATGTCCAGCATCCCTTGGAAATTATTCTTCTCATTAGTCATTATTAAGTCCTATTTAGAGAATAAAAAAGTGTAACTCCTACATTGAGAAAATCAAGTGATGCTGGACATTTAGTTGAATAATGACTAATAGAATAAATTTTTTCATGAATAAAAGTTGATTTTACGTGTAGGTCTTCATCAATGGATTTTGGGTAATTTACCTAAATAGGACAAAAACATAATGACTTTCTCTATATAGGAACATATGTTTTTATTTACCAATGTAAGAACATTGGTCATTATCTATTAGTCATTATTCAACTAAATGTCTAGCATCACTTGGACATTATTCTTCTCACTAGTCATTATTAAGTCCTATTTAAATTTAAGTCTTACATTAGAAAATGATTTATATTTTAGTCATATTCAGTCCAAATGTCACTTATGGGTATAAGGACATTATTTTTTAATCCAAGTATAAGGACATTATTGATTACATATGGATGCCAATAACGAAGAAAACATGCATAGTGTCGAAATTAAAAAATGGATAGGGAGGAAGAACTGGTTGAGTACGGTGTGTTTAGAGATTGGCAATGGAGTGGAGGAGTGGTAGATAATAGGGTAGAATATGTAGAAATTGCAGCCTAAAAAATAGGAGAATTAAATTTTTAATATTATCTTTAAAAATGTAAAGAAAATTAAAAATAAAAAATGGAAGGAAAGCATGTGATCATGCGCGTGATATTGGAAGGGAAAAGATGGGATTAGGAGGTTATTTAAGTAATTCCCAATCCCAAACGTGTGGTCACATAGGACCACTTCTATTTAGGGAAAATCAACCTCTTTTACTCCTATTTTTGTAAATTACTCATGAAATTACACATTACATATTTGCAAAAAAAACAGTACTATGAATTGCTACTATAAAGTGTCACAATACAAATTTTTATTTTAGACTTAAAAACATGAAATTTTCATTTTGTTATGTTTTCTATGCTTTATTCTTATTCTGGGTCAATTAGTGCTATATTCGATTTTTACTAGCCACTCCGCTCCTTTAGAAGTGTAAACTTAGCTAAAGAAGAGAGAAAGTGAAGTTTTATGACACGTGATAATTAAGAAAATGAAGAGAATAATGCAATTGTATTTAAGTGAGAAAAAAACTAATTAATTGACATTTTTTTTCTACTATAAATACAAGACAAAGTGCAAGTACAATGATGCACCCAACCAAGAATATGGAAGAAGAACATCTCTCAAATATCTTCTCACTAATAAGCTCACTAGTTAACTTCACAAAATTAGGGATGATGATCATCATTCCACTCTTACTATCCCTCTTATTCCTAAACTCCATCAAAACCACAATTATGAATCTCTTCCCTCCAAAATCCACAAAGATTCCAAGATCATACCCTCTCATAGGCTCACTCCTCGCCATCGCCGCCAACCACCACCGCCGCGTCCAGTGGATCGCCGACGTGCTGGCCACCACCCCCACCCTGACGTTCGTCCTCCGCCGCCCCCTCGGCTACGCCCAGGTCTTCACCGCCAACCCCGCCAACGTGGAGCACGTCCTGAGGTCCCGCTTCCACGTGTACGAGAAGGGGGACATCTCTAAGGCCGCGCTCCACGACCTGATGGGGCGGGGCATCTTCAACGTCGACGGCCCCACGTGGAAGTTCCAGAGACAGGTGGCGAGCCACGAGTTCAGCACCAGGTCCCTCCGGAAGTTCGTGGGGACCGTCGTGGACGCGGAACTCGCCGGGAGGCTCGTTCCCGTCCTGGACGCCGCCGCTGGACGCGGCGGGGTCCTGGACATGCAGGACGTCCTGCAGAGGTTTGCGTTCGACAATATCTGCAAGATCGCGTTCGGGTACGACCCGGAATATTTGTTGCCTGATCTCCCAAACGCCAAGCTTGCTGTGGCGTTTGATGAATCTATGCGGATCATAAGCGAACGGTAAGCGTATTTTTTTCGAAACATTACGCAGTACTTCCATTATATTGTACCGTCTCATACGGAGTATCTTTTATTCTATTTTAACTTTTGAAGTTAATGCTTTAAATATTTTATCGTAAATTTGGGAAAAAATACTTTAGATTGTTATATACGGAGTTTAAATATAATATAAAGATCAGAGCTTCAATTCAAAATGTAGTTTTGAAATAAATAGGAGTATACATATAACTCATGATAAATATCATTAGATTATAAAATATTTTTTCGACCCACAACCTGAAGTTAAATAGAACTCCTTGCCAAGTGGGTTCATGAACAAAAGTTTATTAAGCAGGAAAAAAGGTCAAACAAAAAAATTATTTGCATTACTAGCTCTCACTTCCATAAACCTCTTCTTTTTTCATTGAATTGCTAATATACTCAAAATATCTAATTTAACTTATCACATTCAAGGATATTTTTAAAAAGTCAACACCAAAATACATTTCTCGTAAATCTTGTAAAGTTCAAAACAAGAAATATTTTGTGGGACGAAAAAGTACTATTTACTTCTTGATTTTATCTTCAATTCTCATTTTATTTTTATACTCCTTCCGTCCCCCGTAGATCTTCCCAATAGTCCTTTTTCTTTGTCCAGATCTTCTCATTTCATTTTTTAACAATTAAAATACCACAACTACCCCAACTTACTTTATTTATTACACCTCACCCACCTCATTTAATACACTCCATCAATTTTCATTAAGGGTATTATGGTAAACTTTCACCTTTTTTCAACTTTCCTTAAAAACCACTAAAAGTCAAAATAAGAACATCTTAGGAAGACGGAGGGAGTAATCAAAAGTTGTAAATTTTGAACTATTAAATTTTTCTAAAATATATTTATGCATAAATACGAATACAGAATACTAGTAGTTCTTACGTTTATTGAAAGATCTGTTCCAAAAGTATTTTGTTTTTATGGATGATTTAAATAATATCCATAACAAATAATTTTGGGCACGTAGGTTCAACTCGGCCATGCCTCTGGTATGGAAAGTGAAGCGGGCCCTTAACGTAGGGTCGGAAAGGAAGCTTCGCGAAGTGGTGGGCCAGGTCCGAGGATTCGCCAGAAGATTGATCCGGGAAAAGCGGGTTGAGCTGGCAGGGAAATCGCCGACACAAGATTCCGTTGACCTCTTGTCACGGTTCTTGACCAGCGGTCACTCCGACGACGACGAGCTCATCACCGACATCGTCATCAGCTACATCCTCGCCGGCCGCGACACCACCTCCGCCGCCATGACCTGGTTTTTCTGGCTCGTTTTTAAGCACCCCGCGGTAGAGGATGAGATTCTTCGTGAAGTCGCCGCAACAGCTGCCGCCGCCGCAGGTCACATTGCCATATTATTTAATCATACTCTCGATTTCATAAGACCGTTCATATTTTATTTTTTTTAGGAGAAAATAGGAGTGTAAATTTGTGGTGACTTGAAAAGTTCATATTTTAACTCTTAGGAAATATGGTTTTTTAATAAAAAGTAAAAGTATTTTAGGAAAAATAAAAAAAATGAAAGAAGAAATGTTTTAAAAAATGGAGGGAGTATTAATTTGGTTCTTATTCATTCTTATTTTTTTAATTCTATCTCTGTTCCTGAATATTTATTCTATTTTGTATAAAATAAATCTAATAAAATTATTTTTTCACTTTATTTAATTTGTAGCTAAAGTTTACCAACTTTGATTGAAAAAAGTCAAAAGTGAATAAATACTTAGAGACAAAAAGGAGTACTTTTTAACAATAATATCAACCATACAAGAATTACAAATATTATTTTTAATTTATGTGTCCTTTTTTTAAAATTTAAAATTTAAAAATATTATTTGTAATAAATTTGCACTAAATAGGACTAAAACATAAGTCATTTCCCAATGTAGGACTTAAACTTTTTTTATTACCTAAATAGGACTTAATAATGACTAGTGAGAAGAATAATGTCCAAGTGATGCTGACATTTAGTTGAATAATGACTAATTGATAATAACCAATGATCCTACATTGGAAAATAAAAACATATAGTCCTATATTGAGAAAGTCATCATTATGTTTCAGTCCTATTTAGATAAATTACCTTGTGTCTATTCTTATGAAGAATAAATTGAAGAACTCGGTTCATTGGTATTGCTTTGGGTCGTAAAGTTTTTTTTACCCTCCTTACGTTGAAAAATAATCTCTTTTGTCATCTAAATAAATTCCAACATTATTTATATGTAACAGAAACTCCAGTGTACGACGAAATGAAAGAGATGGTGTACACTCACGCCGCCCTCTGCGAGACCATGAGGCTGTACCCGCCGGTGCCGGTGGACACGAAATCTGCGGCGGCAGACGACGTGCTGCCGGACGGGACGGCGGTGAAAAAGGGGACAAGGGTGAGCTACCACCCCTACGCAATGGGGAGGGTGGCGGCGGTCTGGGGGGAGGACTGGCGGCAATTCCGCCCCGAGCGGTGGCTCGCGGCGGATCCCGCGACGGGGAAGCGGGTTTTCACGGGCAAGGACCCGTTCAAGTACCCGGTGTTCCAGGCCGGGCCCCGGGTCTGTCTGGGCAAGGAGTTGGCTATGCTCCAGATGAAGAGGGTGGTCGCCGGAGTTCTGCGGCGGTTCAGGGTGGTTCCGGCGATGGGCGACGGGTTTTCGCCGGAGTACACGGCGGACATGACGTCGAAAATGAAGGGTGGATTTCCTGTCCGGATTGTGAAGAGGCATATATGATAGCTGATGGTATGTGTTGCTGCTGTTATGTGTTGTACTTTACGCATGCACGTATGTACCTAATATTTTTATTATTATGAATTCCTGCATTAGAATTATCATGTCTATGTAATTTAATTTGTTAATGATAATAGTATTATGTGATCGTGTTGTTAAATTGATTACGTGACACGTAGGCTATATAGTAGAATCATACTCCCTCCGTCCCTTAAAAAATTTCTCATTTTGACTTTTAAAGAATTTAAGGAGAGTATATTTTGGTGTTGATTTTCTAAAAATGGCCTTTGATGTGATGAATAAAGTAGGATGAGACGGGTACATTAATAGAGAAAAAGTGTAATGTGATAGGTAGGTTAATAATTAATAAGAGTAAAAGTGATTTTTTTAATAGAAAAGAGAAGTATTTTTTGAGACGGATGAAAAAAGAAAATGAAAGGTAGGGTTTTAAGGGACGGATGGAGTAAAATACAATTTCAAATCTGGAATTGATATATTATTGGAGAATTAGATGTGCAACAAAAAGTGAGCGATGTGGTTCTGATTCTGATTATCAAATTTATTTTTACACTTTTTATGTTTATTGATATTCATAATTTAATAGGAAACTAGTTTGAGTAAAAAAAAATTGTGTTTTGGTTAATCTAATTAGTATTTAATTTTATTTAGTACTTTATACTTTTTTAGGTTTTATACTTATTTTCAAATAGCTAAGATATTTACAAACATAAAATAAATTTTTGAAGGGTAATTTACCTAAATAGGACTAAAACATAATGACTTTCTCAATATAGGACCATATGTTTTCATTTCTCAATGTAAGACCATTGGTCATTATCTATTAGTCATTATTCAACTAAATTTCCAGCATCATTTGGACATTATTCTTCAATTCTCACTAGTCATTATTAAGTCCTATTTAAGGAATAAAAAAATTTAAGTCCTACATTGAGAAATGACTTATGTTTTAGTCCTATTCAATGCAAATTTCACATTTTTGAACCAAAACTATTGCTTGAGATGGAAACCTTGTACGGGAAAAAATATTTTTAATCAGTGGTTTGATGAGAAGGAACCAAGATCGATACATTGTTTGATGGTGTGTTTGGAAACATGAATTTGGATTTCAAACCAGATTTGGTTCAAATTTTATGTTTGGGAGGCTTAAAACTACGGAGTATTAGATTTTGTTTAGACTCAAACTCTTCTCGATCATTCATACCATAGTTTAATTTGAAATTCATGCAACTTTCTTTGGATTTTAAAATTTAGAATTAAAATGTATAAATTGAAATAAAATACTAATTCTCAGACAGCATGTGGGATTAATTTTGAGAATAAATTGTTCGATGATTTTTTTCAGAACAATTGAAGTTGTTGTCAACCGAGTTTAGAGAAATTGTTAAGAGTAGTGTGAGTTGGCTCATTTTGTTTGTTTCGAGTGCTGTTAGCTAGATATTTTTCTTTGAGTCCATTTATTATTGTCTTTTTCAAAAAAATAAAGGAATATGATAAGATGCTACAAAGGAAGACAATAATCCACAAAGTTATCACATACAATTTGAAACACGCAACGCACACTTGATCAGCTAACCACAATTACAAGATTAAATTTTTGTAGGACTTCACAATTCGTCACCCATATTTATTAGGAAATTAATACTTCACGTACAATATATTTTTAAGTCACGGAATAAAAAAATCTCTGAATCTCTAATTCTAATAAACTTGAACTTTTAGTGGGCATGAATTGGTCCTCATAAAAACAAACAACTTTCTTCCTAACCAAGCAAAGAAAAATTGGTCTTTTTATATCATTTCTTTTATTTTTCATTTCAAATTTTTCGAACCAAACATAGTGTAAAACTAAACACGGTCATGAACAATTTAACTTTATTTCATGGAATGTTCCAAAATTTTCATTCATTCCTTTTAAGGAAAGATTTAATTGGTTGGTATTCTTTACATCATCTTAAACAAATCACAATCACAATGCTTAAGATGTGAGGAGAGAATGGACCACAAAGGCGAATTGATTAAGAATTAAGCTATTTGTATACCAAAATTTATACCCCATTTTGTATCTCAAAGGTATACGCCGACATTTTATGCTAGTGTAATGCTAGTGTGGTGATTTACATTGACAAAAAAAACTCGATGCAATTTTTTTAATTGAATTAACATTTTGTGTCAGTGTGAACCATTAAAATATCAATACATTTTATTGGGGTACAAATTGGGATATATTTTTTGGTATACCCCTATGATGGTTGATTGAATAAAGATTGGGTGTGTGTCTGGATCAAGCTAGTCAAGGAAGTTTTTGGCATTATAGTTTGAGAAACTGAGACATCCAACCAAACATGTTTTTCTGGGCCCATTTTGGAGGTCATTTTTCAATAATTTTGTCTCTATCCATAAAAAAATAATTCACCTCTAAATGGCCGGCTATGCCTTGTCTAGACGCTCCTACAAACATTTTTTATTCACCCCACATAAAAAAAATCTTTGGGAGGTATAATAAATAAAGTGAAAGCTAGTTGTGGAATTCAAAATATTAAAAAATGTAATGGACAAATCTTTTCCGGACAAACAAAAATGACATTTGAGACGATCTATGAAAGATGTACTATGTGCCTCGGTAAAAAAATAAATTGGGATTTTGACTTCACAAATACTGAATATTTAGAAAAGTATTTTCCAAAGTAAAGCGAATAAAAGAAAACAATTTTCCTTTGACAATTTTTCCTCATTTTCTTAACATTATCCAACAATCATGCATGCACCAATGTGGTGGAGCTCGGCATTGTCGCCGAAGTGTAGCTTAAATGGCAAAGAAGGGGTGCATAAGGGGATAATGCCGAGGTTTGACTCCTAACAACGGCAACCATGGGGTTTACTCCCCCAACAGGCACATAGTTTTCACTCTTGTAAATTACTTCAGTAAGAACATGTCTGTCTTTTCAAGTGTGCCTAAGGAAAAGGAAAAAAAGTTCAGTCCCCCACCCCCAATGAATTTATCCACTAAATATTCAGGCTCCAATGACTCCATAACAGTAAGAAAACTCTTTCAATTTCATTATTGTCACCAAGATAAATGCACTTGAGTATGTATAATTGTATATACACAAGCCCGTATAAGGCGCTGCATAGCGGAAAATGAGAACAAAATGGTCCAAGAAATATACACACCATAGTCGTACCAGAGCATTGTAACGGAATCCAGATTTGAGCGTCTAGAGACGAATTGAACACAGAATGGCAGTGCTGAAATCCAGCGAATGGTTAAAGGGCGGTTTCGAAGTGAATAATCTCCAAGACTTCTTCTTTGGATGATAAATTTGTGTCAATATGGTTGATGGGCTCTTATGCTGCCTTGAAGTATGGGACTGAGCTGCACTGGTCCCACTCAGAACGGTCATCACATATAGCTCGCCGTCCAAACCAACAAACCCAACTGATTTGTCATCGGCGGTTTTCTTGGGTAAACTGGTTTCTTTCCACCACCGGTTCGGGCTCCTCTGGTACCTGTAAAATATTTATTAGTTCAAAAAAGTTCAAATGCTATTGGTACAATATCATAACGAGGATGTTTAATTTGTTTGTTGGTTCATGTTGTTCGGGTATAAGGTGTGTGTGTGTCAGCTAACATCTCCATGATATTGGTATTGATCTCAACCATTAAATTTTGATCAAGTTCAAATCTGCAACACTATATTGAAGATATTATTTTATTTGGTTTTTTTGGAGTATATATTTTTTTTGTTAATTCATCAAGTTCAAGTTCAACCATTTCAGCCATAGCTTTAGCACAATAAGCCAAAACAATAATTTATAGTGTTACCATACAAGCTCTAAATCACCTTCAGATTTGATAATTTAATGACAAATAAAGCCTAATGATGAGGAAATTATAGAAAGTGGTTAGACTTGTTGTAGATGAACTCATGAACCCATACTTTTAAAACAAAGTACTCAAATGCAACTACTCAAAAAGGGAGCAAAAACTCAACTCAAGAAACAATATTCAAAATTTGATAAAAGTATAACAAACAAAACTCTGCATTAGAAAATTGCAAATTTTACCTGAAAATGTTACTTTCTTCCAGCATAAAAACAGCAGGAGCATCGAAGTCGTCACCCTCAACAACAACAATCTTCCCAAGCCTGCCCCTCTCTCCTTCTTCCCACATATCCCCAATCTCCTTCCACTTCCCACCATTCTTCAATTCCATCGCCACAGCGTCCTTGTAGTACTGATCCACTGGGAGGACATTCGATATCGTTCTTGAATTCCCATACCCACCCATCACCCAGAACTCTTGATCTTCCTCCCCGTGGCCCACAAAGAATCCCACGCATCCTGCACGGAACCCTGGCAACCCATCCAAAGGGACCCACACATCCTTTCCGATATCATACATCTCCACAGAGCTCAAGCTACTTCCAGCAGCCCCAAACACTTTGTGCCTTGAACCGCCCCCAGCAACCAGAATCTTGTCAGAATTAGGGATTGCAGCACATGCGAAGCTGCCCCTGGGTGTGATCATGGGGGACAGAGACTCCCAAGAGGAAGCAGAAAAGTTGAACCGAAATGCAGAGGATGACGGGGACGGGACGTCGAGTGGGAATGTCCGCGTATCGAAAAGAGACCCGCCGAGGATGTACAGGTGGGGCCCAACGGCTATTGATGTGAAATTGCAGAGACCATAGACATGAGGGTTACATGGCATGGGGGGTAGCAAGCACCAGGAGAGATTCTGGGGATCGAACAGACATGGAGATGTAATGGAAGGATCTTCTGGGAATATACACAGAAAATGGGAGAGTCTGGGAGGGGAAAGAAGCTTCCGGCGCAGAGAGATGATGGTTCTGGATGAGAACAGCATTCTCCAGGACTTGGATACAGATTTCAAGCGCGAATGATGGGAGTAAGGGACGAACAACAAAATCAAAGCCGCCAAATCGTTCGGTAGACCCGGAATAAAAGTTAGGGTTAGGGTTCGAGGTCGCGATTGCTGCCCAGAAACCGTCGAACATGGAGGAGCCATATGATATGTCCGAGTATATGATATCCCTCGATGATTCGAACGAAGAACTATACGATTTCGCTAAGATCGTTGCAGCAAGAATGATAGCGGAATCGAACTGTGGAATTCCAATAAAAGAGATGATCGTTGAAGACAACTATTCTTCAATTCGTATACAGATCAATTGCTGCTATGTATAAAACTAAAGCGCATATGGGGTAATAAATACGCATCTTTTAGAGCCTCGCCTTCTCCGGCGACCTCTTTTCCATGGCTGCCCTGGGAATTCTACTTCTGAACAGCAGCACTCCTTTCTTCTTGTGCAAGAATTGACCTTTTGAACTTCTTGTTTATCACTCCCCCTTCGGTCCCTCCCCCATCTCATAAACTCTATCCTATTTTAATTTTTAAAATCAAATATTCAAATATGGAGTAATAACATTTTTTTATAACAAATTATGAAAGAAAGTATGTTTAATCAAAGGAAAAATTACCCAAAATAATCCCAACTTTACCCGGTCTTTTAAAAATAATCCCATCTTTCACTGTAATGCATAATAATCCTAACTTTATTGAAATTTGCCAGTTTTGGGTCGCCGTTAAGTTTCTAACGGAGGGTTAGCAGAAATGCCCGTTTTAGACAACAAAATGAAAGTTGGGATTATTTTTGATGAATTTTTGTTTTTAATTTTTTTTTTTGAAATTTTTATTTAAATTTTTTGAATTACTTTCAACCTCCATTTTTTTTTCTTTTTTAAAGATTATTCTTACCTTAGAAAAAATAGATATAAACATAATGAAAATTAGAAAAATAACTAAAACTATACAAAATTAATCAAATAAATAATGTAATCAATATAAATTAAACAGAAACTGGTAAGAAATAAAATAAATATATACGGAGTGGTGGGTTTTAACATTTTACACGTTATACGGAGTCTTAATGTACTACTTATTTTTTAAAAGAACAAGCCGTCCGGTAAAGTTGGAATTATCGTAGATAATTTTTTCTAAATAATAAGAAGTGATATGTTAATACTTTGTATAATGCGTAAAATATAAAACCCACCCATATATTTTTGTTTTACTTTTACTAATTTTAAGTTAGTTTCCATTGATTACCTTATTTATTTTATTATTTTTGTATCATTTTAGTTACATTTCTCATTTTTTCATTTTTATATCTATTATTCTTATTTTTTGAACTAAGATTAATCTTTAAAAAAGGAAAAAGAAATGATAATGGAGGTAGAAAGTAGTTTAAAAAATTTAAATGAAAAATTTAAAAAAATAAAAAAAATGAAAATTCATCAAAAATAATCCCAACTTTCATTTTGTTGCCTAAAACGGACATTTCCATTAACCCTCCGTTAGAAACTTAACGGCGACCCAAAACTGGCAAATTTAAGTAAAGTTGGGATTATTATGCATCACAGTGAAAGGTGGGATTATTTTTGAAAGACCGGGTAAAGTTGGGATTATTTTAGGTAAATTTTTCTTAATTAAAAGGAAAATTCAACACACTTAAGTTCAGGTTAGTGTTAAAATTTAGTTCAACATCTATGGCGTAGGTAAGATTTATCCTCTATTTATAGTCTAATTCTATCGTATACAAAGCAGGTAATTTCGTGCGCTACATAATTGGTAATTCGTCCATCGTGCATCGATCGTAGCAGCGAATTGATCGTCAATCTCCCCTCAATTCCACGATATGGGGAATCACGTCTTCTTTTTGTACTGGGTCTCACCCATCGTTTTGGGTCAGCATTCGGCCTGTCACTTTGTCCAATCTTTAGGCTTCGACCTTCCTTCAAGTTTCAGAATTGGGATAAGCTGGGTTTCATCATTGTTGGGCCTCGGAATTGCATTTGGGCCGCCCAAGGCCGATTCTATGGTCAGGATATCCATAAGTTAGAATATAGTTTTAATAAATCAAATTCATTTAACCTTTATTCATTTAAATAATATTTAATTTATAACAAATGGTGTTACCGTTTGACTAAAAAAAGTCAAAATATATAGAGGATTATATGACAAAGGAAGAAAAAAAATAAGTGAATGCATGTGTGTTTTTAACACTAATAACCATAATATAATACTCCTTCCATCCTGGAAAACACGGGAGTTTTGATTTTGAAGAGGGATTTAAGGAGAGTGTATTTTGGTATTGAATTTCCAAAAATGTCCTTTGATGTGATAGGTAAAAGTATGATTTGATGGATAGATTATTAGTAAAAAGGTATGATGTGATAAATAGGGTATGAAAAAGTAAGGGGTAAAAGTGACTTTTTAATAGAAATGAGAAGTGTTTTTTGGGACGGATGAAAAAAGAATGGAGAAATACTTTCAGGGACGGAGGGAGTATACTATAATATTTGTTCATACATTTTTCATTCATTAAACACATAGACTTATAAATTTCACCGGAGATCAAACATGTGATCTTTTGTAATATTTAATTTTGTAACTTGACTTTTAAATTATATATGTAGCATTAAAAAAGAGAGACAAATCACTTATTTCGGAATATTTTAATGTAAAAAGTATGAAGTATATTGTAATGATTTTATTTAGACATGTTTTTTTTCAAAAATAAAAGTATTTGTCAAGAATGAAAGAGAAATTGTTTTAAAACACGGAGATAGTAACATTTATTTATTTATTTATTTATTTATTTATTTGAAATGATATATTTATTAATGGTAAAAGGTTTATCAATTTCACTAACAAAATAAATGTGTAAAGACTTTTATTATACCGAGAGAATATATATTTATTAATGCCGACAAATCCAGTTAATTTAGTTTCATGCATTCATCACCTAATTAATTACCTATCTAGCTTGTTCTTTCCTTAATTATAGGTACTTAGTGGTGCAAGAATAATTATATAGTTAAAAGTAAAGTGTGTGGCTTCCATTTATTTACCCTCTTCCTATTTTTCTTAGATGCCTAGCCTGCAGTTATTTAACAACACGTGTATGTTCACAACGTGGTTTACGTTAAATGTGCAAAAAATTTCCCCAAATTCTAACAACAATTAAGGGAGTTAATCACACTTAATCAGCTAATTACAATACCTCACTTTTTTTCTTTCATTTTTTTTGTTTTATTAAAAACTTAATTACTATTCCATAAGAAGCAAGCATATACACTAGCTATTTTCTTGATTCCTTCTTCTCCTTACTTTCTTCCCTTTAATTTCCATGCATGCCGGAATAACGTTCTTCCGCGTTCTTCGAATCATTACCATCATCACCTTCTTCTTCTTCTTCATCGGAGTCAGGCACGTAAAAACAAGAACATGCAATCGGTGAACATAATTGTGGGGACCCAGATCTGGGTCGAGGACTCGTCGCTTGCTTGGATTGATGGGCGTGTCTCAAAGATCGACGGGCAACAAGTCCACGTCGATACAACAGATGGGAGACAGGTACATACACAACACTCTTATTCTCCCAAAAAAGATCTCTCACGTTGGCTTCACGTAAATCACCCGCTATGCGCATGTAAATAGCTAGTATTATATGTTGTAATGGATATTTGCGTATGAAGGTGGTGGCGGATTTATCAAAAATATATCCCAAGGACGAGGATGCTCCTGCGGGAGGGGTGGACGACATGACGAAGCTGTCGTATTTGCACGAACCCGGAGTGTTGCAAAACTTGAAGACACGATACCAACTCAATGAAATTTATGTACGTGATACAACCAATATATCATAAAAAAATGATGACTGGTGATTCGACCCATTAATTAAGTTAATGTTCTATCTATTAAATAAAATTTGGTAATTGATATGCTCTAATTAATTTGTTATTATGGCATATATGGACATGTAGACATATACGGGGAGCATACTAATTGCGATTAATCCATTCCAAAAATTACCCCACATTTATGACGTCCACATGATGGAACAATACAAAGGAGCCCCTCTCGGAGAGCTTAGTCCTCATGTCTTTGCCATTGCTGACGTGGCTTTCAGGTCATTCGTCTTATTTTGAAAATGTAAATTACGACTTTTTGTAAGTTCCAAAAAGATTATCATAGTTTAATTTTATTTGACAATGAATTACATAATTTGACTAAAACAGTCAAAATGTTATACTCCGGGTAATTTTTTTTGGGACAAAAAGAGTATTAAATAGGGAGTAACATAATGTAGATTTATGTGATTTATGAGTGAATTAATTAATGAATGATAAGAACAGGGCAATGCTGAACGAGGGGAAGAGTAACTCGATATTGGTGAGCGGAGAGAGTGGAGCCGGTAAAACGGAGACCACAAAAATGCTTATGCGGTATTTGGCCTATTTGGGTGGCCGCAAAGGCACTGAAGGTCGCACCGTTGAACAACAAGTTCTTGAGGTAGGTAACTAGTATTCATTCCTTTCATAAAATTCACATTTTAACTTTTAGTAGAAATAAAGAGTATATATATTTATGGGTTGATTTTTTAATTTTGTCTTTGATGTGATTGGTAAATGTAAGATGTGATGAATAAATTATTAATGAAAAAAATCTGGTGTAATAGATAGAGTTAGAAAAGGTATGAATAAAAATAATTTTTAATAGAAAGTGGAAATATTTTGAGCAAAACAAAAAAATGAAAGAAAAAATGTTTTGAGAAACGGAGGGAGTACATTAAAACAGAATGTGTTGGTATTTATTAATTTATTTCTTATAAATAGTTATTAACTTATAAATTTTTTATAAGTTAAATATTACGAATATTTGATGAAAAATAAAATAATTTAAATGATAGATAAGTTATTTGAAGTATTCATAATCATAAATGGTGACGAATAATTATGTAAATAATCTGGTCAAAACAAAAAAAAATTAGTTCAAAAATATATTTGTAAAACCTACTTATTTTTTTAAAATTTATAAGCAATTCATAAGTCGGCTTATTAACACAGAGAACGAATAAAAAACACTTGTTTAAAAAAATAAAAAAAACTAACTCAAAGTGAATCCAAACACAAATCGAGTGACTCCATGGGAGATTGTAAGAGCAACTCCAATGGTGGGAGGTATCTTGGAGAGGTATATATCTCATTTATCTCTCCAAGTGAACAAATTTACCTTTCCAAAAAGTGTGCAACTCCAATGGGAGAAGGTAAATCAAAAAGCAAAAGAGGGAAAAAATTTATCTCCATACATTATTGGGCAAAAATTAGTTGATTTACCTTCTTAAATAAAATTTTAATTATTAGAAAAGAAAATATACATTCTTAAAAAAATTATGGGGAGGTAAATTTGAGGTTTGTTGCCTTTGTCTCTTCTTGCTTAAATTTTTAAATTTAAAGATTTTATAAAAATACTACTAATTTATTGGGGAAAAAAAATTAGAATGTCAGTTTTGAAATAATTAAATATACATTATGTCTAATTGCACATGTAAAGTTATAAATACCTGAATAGAAAAAACTAAAAAAATATAGAGAGCAAAATTAAAAAACAAAGTATCCTTTTTTTGTTAATTCTTGACTCGTTAAGTTTTATAATTACAAAGATACAAATTAAAAATTTATAATAATACATTCAAGCAAAAATACAATAACTAAAGTAATTGATTAAATAAATTTAAAAGGTGGGAAAAGTTGATATACCTCCCCAAATGAAGAAGGTAAAGATACCTCTTTAAAATTGAAGAATGTATAATACCTCCTTATTTACCTCTCCCATTGGAGAATAATTTTTAATGAAAAGAGGTATATATCAAAGTTATTCCTCTTTACCCTTTCATATACTCCTCCCATTGGAGTTGCTCTAAGTGGAAGACAATACTACCTATGTCTAAAACAAATGTTACCGAGTATAATTTACTCTTTAAAAATCACAAAATTTTTTATTCATTATTGATAAAATAAAATATTTTTATACGGAGTAACTTTTTAATTTGAAGAGTTTTTTTATCTACATTTTTAATGTATATAAATGGACTTCAAGGCTTCAAGCTAGTCAAGCTGCTAACTAGCTTAAACACATCCATGGCGAATGCCAGATTCTTAAATGGAGAATTTATTTTCCCTCCTTATATTTGCAGTCAAATCCAGTTCTGGAAGCATTTGGGAATGCGAAGACGGTTCGAAACAACAATTCGAGGTCAGATTAGGGCTAAAAACGATGCATTTTCATTGATTTCATTACCTCATTCACAGGCAACTGAAGGAAGATCGAAGAGATGGAATGTTTAGCTTTTCTTCTTTCAATTGCTTAAAACGAAATGCGATTCCGCATTGATTGAGCGGTTGTTGATTTGCAGTCGTTTTGGGAAATTCGTTGAGATTCAATTCGACAAGAATGCAAAAATATCGGGAGCAGCCATTAGAACATATCTCCTGGAGAGGTCTCGTGTTTGCCAGGTCTCAGATCCTGAGCGGAATTATCACTGTTTCTATCTTCTCTGTGCTGCGCCACAGGAGGTGATCTTCTTCTTCTTCTTCTTCTTCTTCTTCTTGCATTACTGTCTCCCACATTATGTAGAATCTCCCAAATTTAGTTTAATCCTTGTTGTAGTTATTGTTAGAGTATGCAGTACAGAACCGTTTCTAAACATTCCAATCACAAGTTTGAAATTTTGGACTAAATATAAATTTTTTACTTTCGCTTATTATATACTTTGAATAAGTGAAGACGGGTGCCCCCTACCGTCTTTGAATACACCATTGCGTACATTGTTCTACTACTATTTTCAAGGTTGAGATGAAACTCCAAGTCTAACTAACCTCAAACAATCATCATCTCCTTATGAGATAAACTTTGTAGGATTGGATCCACTGTTAATCATTTCATAATTGTATTTCATACCCAATGTTTTTTTGACAGCAGTTTTGAATTTGTTGTCAGGAAATTAAAAAATACAAGTTAGGGGATCCCAAATCGTTTCATTACTTGAATCAATCAAGTTGTTATGAGCTGGTTGGTGTGAGTGACGCTCATGATTATCTTGCAACAAGAAGAGCTATGGACGTTGTTGGGATTAGTGATACACATCAAGTATATTTTCATAACTAATACTCCACTCTACATCTCTTGTTTTGTCCCCGTCCCCGCTTTTAATATTCTTTAATCACAAGCAGCAAGTTACTCTCTTTCTCACCCCAGGAAGCAATTTTTAGAGTTGTGGCTGCGATTCTTCATCTCGGCAACATTGCATTCGCAAAAGGAAAAGAAATTGACTCATCAGTTCTTAAAGATGACCAATCAAAATTCCATCTTCAGACAACAACTGAGCTTCTTATGTATGCAAAAAATAGTGCATGAGTTGCTTTCTGTTTTTAAACCTATAATGTAATGAGTGAAATCAAAGTCTTGATAGTCATTATACTTTTATCAGGTGTGATTCTGCTGCGTTAGAAGATGCATTATTGAAGCGGGTGATGGTCACCCCAGAAGAGGTCATCAAGAGAAGTCTTGATCCTGAAAATGCAGCAGTTAGTAGAGATGGTTTAGCTAAGACTATATATTGCCGCTTATTTGACTGGTATTATTATTATTATTATTATTATTAATATTATTATTATTAAGATTTTGAATG
>OOIL02004258.1:6987-44544 GCA_900332095.2 Cuscuta campestris | reverse complement strand
ATTGCATTCGCAAAAGGAAAAGAAATTGACTCATCAGTTCTTAAAGATGACCAATCAAAATTCCATCTTCAGACAACAACTGAGCTTCTTATGTATGCAAAAAATAGTGCATGAGTTGCTTTCTGTTTTTAAACCTATAATGTAATGAGTGAAATCAAAGTCTTGATAGTCATTATACTTTTATCAGGTGTGATTCTGCTGCGTTAGAAGATGCATTATTGAAGCGGGTGATGGTCACCCCAGAAGAGGTCATCAAGAGAAGTCTTGATCCTGAAAATGCAGCAGTTAGTAGAGATGGTTTAGCTAAGACTATATATTGCCGCTTATTTGACTGGTATTATTATTATTATTATTATTATTAATATTATTATTATTAAGATTTTGAATGCCAATACTTCAACATATAGGTATTGGACGATATTAAGCGGAGCTTTGCACCTCATTATTTTCATTATACCAGCACTGAGTTAGGCTAGTTAGAACTCAACTTTGCATCTTATGTCTCTAATATGTTCCAATTGAATTTTAATCAATTGGCCTAGAAAAGAGAGAGAAGCTAGATAGAAATGTCGAGAGAAAGACAAGATAATTCTTCATTCATTCCATAATTTTGAATCAAAATTACATTATAAATAAATACATAAATAAATAAATAAATAAATAAATATATATATATATATATATATAGTGCAATATAACCACACACCACTCAACATGCATGGAGCATGGTTAGCTAACTACCACACACTAATTCCCCCACTACTAGCACTACCACTAATAATAATAATAATAATAATAATAATAATAATAATAATAATAATAATAATAATAATAATATTAATATTAATATTAATAATAATAATAATACTAATAACAATAATAATATATGGAATAAAAATGGACAACACATCCATACATGTCACTGTCTATTTCCTCCGGTTGAGAATGATTTAGGCATGAAATTTAGAAGCAATGGATATCTTGTGCGAGAAGGAACATGTGTCACCGGTCAAATTTGACGCAAAGGTAAGACTGGTAACACAGCTTCTCCTCTTGCACGAGATCTTCACCACTTCATAATTTTCATTAATAGGTGATCTGTGGGATCTGATTTATATTTTATTATTGTCATAAATTTAGGGTGACCTGTCATTTAAAAGTTCTAAAACCAGCCATTCTATGTTTTAAACATAGGTATCAGGCTGCATACATTCGATCCCCCTTACCTCGCAATGGTGGGGAGCCTTTGAGGCACTCGGGTAATGTTTTTTTGTTGTTGTAGATCATTTAGAAGTTGAATTCTAACTATCCTAACTCAGTCCTGGTTTGATGAAAATAATAAGGCGTAAATGTCGGCTCTATGGTATGCTTTTTAAAAGGTGGGAGTAATATTGTCCAATACCTAAAAAGGTTGAGTTAATGACATCCAAAAATCCTTGTTATCACTCTGTATTACTTTTGTAGTGATTCTGTGATTCACTCATATTGTTGCTTATTAAGTTGTGTTCCAAGTTAAATGTTTTGCTATATACTAAGGGTGTTTGATTACTGATGTTTTTTTTAATAGGTTGGTGGACAAAATAAACAGCTCAATTGGACAAGATCCAAACTCAAAGTCACTAATTGGCGTTCTTGACATTTATGGTTTTGAAAGTTTCAAAAATAATAGGTATGTTGTGATTGTTGAACAGTATAACTAAATTCTCTGTGTATGACTGATTTTATGTTATATTTCTAACTTTTGTTGCTATGTTTATCTACAGCTTTGAACAGTTCTGCATTAATTATACAAATGAGAAGTTGCAACAACATTTTAACCAGGTACAATCAGTGGCATTTCTACCTTTATAGGTAGGGGTAGGTCTACATAAACCCAGCATTCTCAGGCCCCAATGATGGGATTTTACTGGGCTGCTGTTGTACATTTGGTGGCATTTCGTGTTACATCTCCCTGAACCTTAATATAGTGCCTAAATAGCTGTCATTTATTTCAGCATGTGTTCAAGATGGAACAGGAGGAATACACAAAAGAAGAGATTGATTGGAGCTATATTGAGTTCGTTGATAACCAAGACGTCTTGGATCTTATTGAAAAGGTTCCTTTATTTACTTTCGGTAGTGAAGTTTTTCCTCAATGGTTTCATATTTGTGCTAATTTGTTCCTTTCTACTACACTTGTGATATTCTGCCTCTGAAGTAGGATTTTCATGCAATCGTTTTACTATTTTCTTTTAACAGAAACCCGGGGGAGTCGTTGCTCTTCTTGATGAAGCCTGGTATACCTTATACTGTACTTCGATACAATTTGTTTTTTTTTATTTTTTACATCTCAAATACTATCAATTAAAAAATCTTCTCTTGATGGGTTTATCCTGTTTCCAGCATGTTTCCCAAGTCAACGCATGAAACTTTTGCACAAAAGCTTTATCAGACATTCAAGAGCCACAAGCGTTTTGTCAAACCAAAACTATCTCGTACTGACTTTGCAATTGCTCATTATGCCGGAGAGGTACCTCAGATGTCATGAATTTAAATATGAGTCTCAACCTTAAAACTTTAAGAAGTCCAACTCTTATATGATTGGGGGACTTGGTGTTATTCGAGTAAATTGAATGCTTTAACAAGGTGTGTATATCTGTATTAAAGTAAGAACCAAAATTAAGTTAGCGTTTATCAGGTTTTGATTGTTTGATGTCAGGTCATGTACCAATCGGATCAATTTTTAGACAAGAACAAAGACTATGTTGTTCCTGAGCATCAAGATTTGTTAAATAGCTCTAGATGCTCATTTGTAGCTGGACTTTTCCCTCCCCTTCCTGAAGAGACAAACAAATCATCCAAATCGTCAAAGTTCTCATCTATTGGTTCTCGTTTTAAGGTAAGGTGGAATTAAGCATATGCATGTAATGTACTTGAATAGTTTTCTTAAGGGCATTTCTAGTGGAGGGAGTATGAGAGGGGAATAAGATGATGTGTAAGGGGAATTGAGAGAAGAATGATTAGAGAGTTGAGAGGAATAGAAGAGAGAGAAGAAGATGGGGGAATATTATTCCCCTGGAGAGAGAAAGTATTTTATTAATGCATTGCATTTTTAATTTTTTGTGCACCAATGATTGGATGACAAGTGTAAAAAATATAGTAAAAAAGTAGATGAATGATTAGAGTATGGTGAGGATTATTGGAGAGGAAAATGATGTGGCATTAGAAATGGATGATGTAGGAGAGGAATAAAGGGGAATGAGTAGTGATGCTCTAAAGGCTCTGCTTGATTCCAGGGAAGTAACTTGTCATAGAAAGTGTTTTTCCTGGAATATATTGTACTAGAAAATATGTTCTATGTATAATATAACATGTAACCTACCAAATTAGACCAGGGAATGACTTCTCATCTTCAAAACAGTGTGACCTCTTCCACAAAATCTCATTCATTTGTAGGTGTCAGACACAGTAGTTTTCTGAGGAAAATGTATTTAAGTGCCAAATGCATCAAGAAAGTATTTCTTTTTGAAATTAACAGAACCTAAGCAAGCAAGAGTTCTAATGATTATATTTTGATTGGTGCAGCTACAACTCCAACAATTGATGGAGACTCTGAATTCTACTGAGCCTCATTACATCAGATGTGTTAAGCCAAACAATCTTCTAAAACCTTCCATCTTTGAGAATGTCAACATCTTGCAGCAACTGCGTTGTGGCGTGAGTACATAACTGTTATTTTATGGTGCATTTGAAAAAAAATCAATGCTTTATTAAACTTTATGAATGAATTATGGTGGTCCTCATTTCAGGGAGTCCTAGAGGCAATTAGAATTAGTTGTGCTGGCTACCCTACTCGTAAGACCTTTTTTGAATTTCTTAACCGATTTGGTCTTCTTGCTCCAGAGGTATTGGAGGGAAGGTAATGACAATTTTTATCTTCCAACTTAGAAGTCAATACTCTCTCTGTCCAAAAATAAAGTGTTTAAAAACTTCTTTTGTTCGAAAAAATGTCTTGTTTTGAAGCTTTTTCTTTGTTTAGAAAAATGTTTTGTTTTAAAAGAAATAAAGCATCACAAAGTTTTTATGTGATTCAAGTATAATTTGCATGCTGATATCAAGTTTTGATTTTGACTTTGCTTGTTGACAGTTATGATGAAAAGGTTGCATGCAAAGTGATTTTAGAAAAAATGGGGCTTGCTGGTTCTCAGGTTGTCTAAAGTTTGCTTTTCGGAAAACAGATGTTACTTTCAAACTATATTCTTTAACATGATATTTATATCTTTTCTTTTTAGTATTGCCTTCTGAATTGTGAGTCTTTTCTCTTAAAGAGTGCATAAATATGCAGATTGGTAAAACAAAAGTTTTCCTGCGAGCTGGTCAGATGGCTGACCTTGATTCTAGGAGGGCACAAAAGCTAAACAATTCAGCCAAGACCATTCAAAGGAAAGCTAGAACACATATTGCCCGGAAATATTTTATTGCCTTACAAGAGGCTGCAGTATCTTTGCAATCTGCATGCCGAGGTTTGACTATTCTACGTAGTATTTCATATGCTTATTTGTATCTGCAACCTATATATCCTAAAAGAATAACCCGATATGAGTAGCAGACTAGACCTTATTTGCTGGAACTTTTACATTTTGCAATTTGTGATTGTCTTAACAGCCAATTATGGGTGTAGAACTTTTTATGATTTTTCTATAATATACCCTTTAATTGTTAAATATACATTTTTAGTTTTTTTTAAACATTTAACAGCATGGATTGCTTTGAAGTTGTTTGAACATATGCAAAGAGTGTCTGCATCTCTCAAGATACAGAAAAAATTGCGTGGACGCATGGCCTGGAAGTCTTACAAGAATCTTCAGTATGCAGTCATTACTGTTCAGACAGGGATGCGTGCAATGGCGGCCCGAAATAATTTTACATTCAAAAATCAAAATAAGGCAGCAACTATGATACAGGTACGTGATCGGCTTCTTTATCATTTTTATATGTTTGAGTTTTCAAATTTATGAATTAGTGGCTAATTGTGCAGGCACATTGGCACGGTCATAAAGCCTTTTCATACTACAAGAAACTCATAAGAGCAACAATTGTGACACAATGCAGATGGAGGGGAAGGGTTGCAAGGAGAGAGCTTCGAAAACTAAAGATGGTAGGATATGAATTTGACAACTAATACAAATCCCATTATGTTTTGCATTGTATAGATATATTTCAAATTTCAAAACTGGGAGGTTTGGGCTGGAGCACTGATGGGCCAAGGGTAGATTCACCCATGCATATATGAATGTTCTGGTTATTTAGTGTAGCTCAAGGCCTTAGAAACCAATATGACTCGTTAATATATTTTGAAGCAAGACTTAAAATATTTCACTTGCAGTGGACAATCAGGCTGTGTATGAAATGATTGATCATTGGGTGCTTAAAACATAATCTTCCCTTGTCAAAGACCCCAAATTAGCTACTTGCCCTGGGATCTCACTAGGTCGCAATTAATATAATTTCTTTTAAATATTTAATTGTAAAATCTCAGTCATCTTAATCATAGATTCGCTTTTAAAAAGCTATGCAATTTTTATTGATATAAACAAATAAAATACTCCGTAATAAATAAGTAAATAAGCTCATTACTTGAGCTTCCTAAATACTTGGGTGTTTTCATGTACCTTCAGGCTTCAAGAGAAACGGGTGCACTTAAAGAAGCAAAGGATAAGCTTGAAAAAATGGTTGAAGAGCTTACTTGGCGTGTGCAGCTGGAGAAAAGACTAAGGGTAATTTACAGTCATCACGTGGACGACTGATATTGACTCTTGAGTATATATTTCAGCCTTTTAACGAAATTAACTACTTTTTGCAGACAGATTTGGAAGAAGCAAAGGGCCAAGAAATTGCAAAGCTGCAGAATGCGCTGCAAGCATCACAAAGTAAAGTGGAAGAAACAAATGCACTCTTAATCAATGAACGGGAAGCTGCAAAGAAAGCTATCGAAGAAGCATCTTCAATTGTCAAAGAGACACCTGTCCCTGTTGAGGATACAGAAAAGATTGATTCTTTGACTGCAGAAGTTGAAAATTTGAAGGTCAGTTGATGACCATAGTTCGACCCTCTTTTAAAAATATAAAGACTAAACATGTTTGTTTACCTTTCTAAACTCATATGTGATTATTTGTCTGTTGGTACTTCTTGATAGGTCCAATTACAATCAGAAAGACAACGGGGAGATGATTCCGAGAGTAAGTGTGCAGAAGCGTTAAAATCAAGTGAAGAAAAGGACCTGAAGTTGGAAGAAACTGAAAAAAGAGTTCAACAACTTCAGGAATCACTCACAAGGTAATTTTTGTTTTTGTCAACTAATCCTAAGTTTTGCATAGACAATCAGGCTATCTATCATGATTTGACTTCATAATGAGCTGTATATTTGGAAAACAACACTCACCATCTATAGAGTATGTTTGGAACTTTGGATCCCGGAAGATGCCAGGGAAAGGAAGAAATATGCTCAGGAGTTAAAAGAGTCATTTTCGACCATGTTTTAGACTCAGGCGATAATGGACTAAATCAAAATGTCACAGTCAACTTCCCCTGCTTCTTATTTTCTATGAAGTTTGGGGCAGTAAATACAAAGTATACAACAATGCAGCAAATCAAGGGTCTAACCAAAAATCCTCTCTGTAATTATGTACGGGGGTAAGGTTGTGTACATATTGACCCCAGGTCCCAAGTGAGTTGGGATTATACTGGATTGTTGTTATTACTGTTGTTGAAAGTTGTTTTCTTACATTTTTTGATATATATTTGAAGAAACAGTTTGAAAATGCAAAGGAAAGTGAAAAATTTCTTTAAACAGCAGACTGGTCATTTCCTCTTTGTCATTGCCCCTGATTATAATGAACACAATTCAACTTGACACCAGATAGAGTTTTCCTTGCACCAACAAGACAGCCCTGCATTCATGAATACTTTTATTGCACTGTTAATGTGATTATTGACCTTTGCATATAGGCTTGAAGAGAAGATGGCCAACATAGAGTCAGAAAATAAAGTCCTTCGCCAGCAAGCTCTAGCAATGGCACAAAGTACTAAATTACAGTCAGTCCGCTCAAGGTCAATCATTCAGGTATTCTCTCACATCTGTACAAATTTATTTCCTTTTGGACATCAAATTCTATCAGTTACTTATTTATCTGTCCTTTTCTTTTTCCACTGCATGCAGAGAACTGAAAGCACAAAAAGTACTATTAGTACCTTAGTAAGTTATATAGTTGATTATATGCTTTATTACATATCACCACCCAACACATTGGTCAGTGACTAATAATTGTGGAAATAATTACAGGATCTTCATAGTTCTTCGCTGAATGCAAGAGATGGTCATGAGGTTGAGGGAAGACCGCAAAAATCCCTTAACGAGAAACAACAAGAGTATCAAGACTTGCTCATCCGCTGTGTCGCACAACATTTGGGCTTTTCCAAGGGCAGGCCTGTTGCTGCTTGCATTATCTACAAATGTCTTAGGCAGTGGCGGTCATTTGAAGTTGAGAGGACCAGTATCTTTGACAGGATAATACAAACCATTGGCCAAGCTATTGAGGTAGGAATTAAAAGAGTAAATATTGGTGCAAAAAAGGCTTGAATTGATATACTTGGAGTCTTTTCAAAACTTGAACTGGTGTTTATGAAGATTTGGACCTTCATCCTAAAGATCAATGCTTTATATATTTGGTTTGTATCGATCCCTTGACACACATTTCTGAATTGCAGACTCAGGATAACAATGATATTTTAGCTTATTGGTTGTCCAATGCATCAACTTTGTTGCTTCTGCTTCAACGCACATTAAAAGCAAGTGGGGCTGCTGGGATGGCCCCACAGCATCGACGATCAACATCAGCTACTCTTTTTGGGAGAATGACACAGGTAAAATAACATTCAATTTGGAGATGCTCTTTTGTGATTCAACATACACCGGAAGAATTTAGAATTGGACCGGCTAATGTATATGAGTCAAATCACATAAAAAGTTTGAGTCCAATTGATTTTCTATTTTATCTCAAGACCTTATAAACAAATCTATCCCTCTCTAACCTTTGGGCGATTAAAGCTAGAATTACTTTGTTTTCTAGAGTTTTCGTGGAACTCCTCAAGGGGTCAATCTTTCTCTCATTGATGGTGATTCACCTGGTGGGGTGGATACCTTACGCCAAGTTGAAGCAAAGTATCCCGCTCTTCTGTTCAAGCAACAGCTAACAGCTTATGTGGAAAAGATTTATGGAATGATTCGTGATAATTTGAAGAAAGAGATTTCTCCTATGCTTGGATCATGCATTCAGGTTCTTGCATATTTTAAGTAATTGTATAGAACTCCAGCAAACATTGAGCATTATGTTAAAGTATTCCACATTGTAATGAACTAGGCACCGAGGATATCAAGAGCAAGCTTGATTAAAGGAACAGCACGGACCCTTGCAAATGCCGCGGCTCAAGAAATTCTTATTGCTCACTGGCAAGGAATTGTCAAAAGCCTCGCAAACTTTTTGGACATGTTGAAAGCCAATCATGTAAGAACTTGTATCTAACTGATGTTTTCATGCTCTGCTCTTTCTTTTTTTGATTCTTTTAAACTTACTGAAAATTTTTCAGGTGCCTCCATTCCTAGTTCGTAAAGTATTCACACAAGTTTTCTCTTTCATCAATGTCCAGTTGTTCAACAGGTTCATTATAGACTCATACTAAACATCTTTTTGTTTGTGCCTGTTGCCTATTTCTGCATGCTGATTACTCTTTAATGATTCTCTCTCGTTGATGCAGCCTCTTACTAAGACGAGAATGCTGCTCATTTAGCAATGGTGAGTATGTCAAGGCTGGGCTTGCCGAGCTTGAACATTGGTGCTATAAAGCAACTGATGAGGTAACTCTTTTACCCATTGCATGTTGATATCAATTGTTTTTATGACAATAGTATTCTCTTGAAGTGCCATGCATTGTTTTGACTATTAAACTACTCAATAAGTGCTGGACACCCAACCTGATACTTAACAAATTCTCTAGAATAAGAAAAACTGTTCTGCAGTATGCAGGTTCTGCATGGGAAGAGCTCAAACACATAAGACAGGCAATAGGATTTCTGGTAAATCACTCTTTTGACCCCTACACACCCTTGCCCCAGTGCATATGTTGTAAATAACACGTGTGATATGTGATCATTTTCATGTACTGCATTATTAGGTCATTCATCAGAAACCGAAGAAGACTTTCGATGAGATAAGCCACGATTTATGTCCCGTAAGCATATTTTATACTAAGTCCTTCCAACTATGTATTCAACTATGTGTTTTTTAATCTTCTCAATGTATGTGTTCATTTGCAGGTGCTTAGTGTTCAACAGTTGTACAGAATCAGCACAATGTACTGGGATGATAAATATGGCACTCATAGTCTTTCACCTGAAGTAAGATATCTATTAGTCATTTCTCTCCCTTTCTTTCTCTATTCCTATTTTTACATATAATTATTTCTACCCTCAAAGCTCGACCTGCTATTATCCATGCATGGTGTAATGGTGTTGCTTATACCAAGATATTCACATATAGGGTGTGTTCTTTTCAGCTTATTTTCAGTTGGGTTCAACACTCCTCAAATAGCCATTAAAACTAAATTACTCAACTTTGGTGCACTTTTCAATTCAGTTCTGTAAATTCCAGTTGAAAAGAACAACCAAAGCTATCTGAACATGTTTTCAATTGGCAAAGTCAGATTTTAGTGTTGACATTAATTGAAGCAGGCCATATGATCATAATGTCTGATTTTTATAGCCACACACCACCATCCATATTGAGCTTTAAGAACAATGTTTGTGGCTGTGGGCTTGTTGTATTGGTTTATTTTCACAACCACTTATCGTCAAATATATGCTACAGTTTTATTGGCTTTAAGGAATTTGTTCATTGATCGCAAACAGTGGTTTGTTACGACAGGTTATATCCAATATGAGGATTATAATGACCGAAGATTCAAACAATGCTGTCAGCAGTTCTTTTCTGCTGGATGATGATTCAAGGTAAGATTTGGGAGTCTACATATAGTCATTTCCTTTTACATATCCCTCATTATGTGCCTCTTAAATATTTCTACGTGAACCATTGAATAAGTGCAACCATTTAACCAATGGTCCCAAGAATCCGAATCTCTATATCTGATATACGTAGTAATTGTCATGTGATTACTTTTTTCACGAACACATGTTTTGTTGGGTATGTTGCTGCAGCATACCATTCTCAGTGGACGATCTCTCGAAGCCTATGGAGCAGATTGATATTTCAGACATTGAACCGCCACCGCTTATTCGGGAAAATTCAGGCTTTAGTTTCTTACTACCGCGCGCAGATTGATAGGTTTCAATTGATCTTTAGCTAATGTTCACTGACAAAACTGTAGTAGAAATCCAACCGTTAGCAAGAGAAGAAAATTTTGTTTCCCTTGAGATCGTTCTTTGGTTTCCTGTTTTTAGTTGTTTCTCTTGAAAGATTAGCTTCTGTAGTTAAAGGCAGAAAGAAGATGATGATGAAAGAAAGAGCTTAGAATCAAGGCAATTTGGTTTGACTTCAATATAATGCAGTAGTGTGTGTGTATTGTGTGTGTGTGTGTGTGTGTGTGTGTGTGTGTATATATATATATATATATATAAAATTTCTTTAAGGCCTTCTATGTCCCAATTTTTTCCTACTCCGGTTTGGAACACACTAAAAAATAGACTCGTGTGATTTTGGCTTGTTAAAAAAAGATAGAAATATTGTGTAGTCTTTTTGGAAAAGGAAATGATAGAACATTAACGACAAACCAAAAGTGAAAGTAAGAAGAAAATACTACAATCAAATTATTGTACAATTGTTGTCAATAAATATTGTTAACCTTATGCTTAGAGTATTGAACATAACGAATAAAATATGGTCATCGACCAATTATGCACCTTGTAGAAGACTTTCCTACTTGTACCTAGTGGAGTTGGCACTACTCTAATTATTGATGGATTTGTTATGCCAGTTGGCAAATGGCAAGTGGTGGACATGGGTAATACTTGAATTTTATACCTGAGTTCGATTCCTGACAATTACGTTGTGATGTAACTATGCTAATCATATGATTTCTAGTTAAAATTTATTTTACCACCTCTGGTTATCGTTCAACTGGTCCTAAGGGGCCCTCAAGAATGAGATTCATATTTTTTTATTGATAGATTTGTTATAGCAGAGTTACTATGAAATTGTTATCCCTCTCCGAGCGTTGGTAATGAAAATTTTTTACGTTTGAAACATCAAATGTAATGATAATTCCGATGGTGTATTACCCATATCATTTGAAAACTTAATTTTATATTCACATATTCATTCGGCTTAATTTTTTTTAGATCAAACTAGATAAATTTTAAACATTATTTAAATAAAAATATGTTACATTTTTATTAATTTTTTTTGAATGCTATTAACTCAATTACAAATTACAATTTAGTAGTATCAATGTTCTAAAATAAAAATATATTATATTTTTATTTATTTATTTTATTTTGAACGCTATTAACTCAATTACAATATAATATCAATGTTCGTACTTTTTCAACATGATAAACCAATGTCCCCGTCTTGGTTGGAACTCAAATCTAGATGAACTTCCCCATGAATTTTGAAGAATGAACTTCCTATACCATTCAAGCAAAGGGAGAAGTTCAAAATATATACTCCATACAAAATAATTTTATTAAACTTATCATACAAAAATGTTCATGAAACTATTTCATTATACTCCGTATTAATATGCAAAATGATTTTTATTTAATACTCCCTCCGTCCCCAATTTGATTACAATTTTTTTTTCTCTCCTCTCGATAACTTTTGTTTGTTTACGCAATTTCATCAAGTATTTGATAAAATAAAATATTCTTGTCACCTCTTATTTTGTAGAACTTTAGACGTAGTTTTTTAATATGTAATTTTTATAACTTATTGATATACCAATTTGTAAATAAAATGATTTCAAAAACTAGGAAATTTTACTCCGTAACCCGCAATTTATAATCAAATTGGGGACGGAGGGAGTAGATGATCAAAGATTATCCATTTTAACTAAAAGAAATCATATCTGATTAAGCCTCAGCTTACCTCAAGCATTACGTACAAAGAGAAAAAAATATTGCCTTTCTTTTACTCCGTAATACGTAATTATATCGGATTTGTTAAGTTTCTATACAATATAAATAATTAACAAATATCTAAATTTAAAAAATTGAATCTGGTCTTATGGCTCGTTTGGTTTGATTTCTGCTTTTGATCCATTCTGATCCTCAAAAAACCGACAAATGGATTCTCCTCGGGTCCAAAATCAAAGTATAACACCAAAAAAAATCTGGAGTCAAAATCGAAAAAACATTGTTCAAAAACAGAACCAAATGAGCCTTTTTTCTTTTCTTTTTTCAAAATTTCTTTCATTATTAAAGAAATATCTCGACAGGAGTTTTATGCTCCTGAATCCTATTTGAACAAAGGTATCAATCTCTAAAGTTTATATATCATTATCATTATCCATTCCACAACACACACCAGAGAGTACTAAAAAAGTGTTTGGCACCAAACAACTTTATACAGATACACATTTTTTCATATCACTTTGGGTGGTCATATAGACAGGAAGATTAGAGAGAGATCCCAATTCTGGTCACACACCATTTACCTAGTCAGGTAGTACACCACCAGAAAGAGAAGCACAAACGATGCCACAAGCGTACACATTCTTTGGTTTGATTTGGTCTCAAATACCTTAAAGCAAAAAAAGAATTAAAAAACAAAACAAAACAACAAAGGGATTCAGTATATAAATACTTAAAGCTGTGAGGGAGAGAGCGATAAAAACGAGCGGTCAACGTACCATCTTAAATTTGTCCATTGTTCCAGCTAACACTCCCCTTGAAGAATCCATGTCATTGCCCTAATCATGAAATAAAATGAAATTTATGAAACATGATAACACCATAGGATATATGACTATACGTTATTTTTACATTTGGTCTCCGACTTAGTTTTTTTCCCACACTTCACTTGGTCATTTTTGATAACTTCTCTAGCCTGTATTTTTAATATTTTGCCAAATGAATGATGACAAGGACCAAAAGTGGCATGAAATTTACGGTTGTGCAACAAAAGTGAAAAAAATGGAAGTTGGGAGCAAAATTTGATGATGACCTAGTTGCCGTGGGACCTAAAATGGAATATTTTCTAGGCTATAACATTAATGTTTGATGTAATACCATTCTGTCCAGCATGCGGTTGTGTGTCTCCACCTCCTCGTGTATGTCACCTGACAGCTGTAATAACAACTTGTTCAATCTTATTTCTCATTTAGTATGCTATATGTGAAAATGGTTTGATCTAACTGTAGATAAAACAATATAGACATGGAAAAATGCATAAGAAAAACTAAAGTGTACTAAGGAAACTGTTTGATTTTCTAATAATCTAGATTAGAAACAAATCAATGGCCAAGAACAAGTTACACTTCCACAGAAAGGCAAATCTCTCATCATCCTACAACCAAAACACCACTCTTCCTAGACCCTTCCAGCCTCCTATTCACATCAAACCCAACCAACTTGCACCCATGTCCAAAAAAAGCATGCAGTTGGAGTGTTTTCTATTCATATACAGCACTTTTTTTATGCTAGACTGTTCTAGATATAGCTTTGCTCAAATTAGAGGCATTTGAGAAAGTAAAACATAAATTATCATTGAAAAGTTAGTAGGGAAATGAAAGCATACTCTTTTTAGCAGAATGACTCTATCTTGCAGCCCATCTAGTGCTTTTTCATTTTCATGTTCATCAATCTCATGAGAAGAATATGACGACGAAGCCCTGATACCACCTTCCTCGATGCCATCAAATAGAGCAGCTCTAGCACCACGCTCCCTGAATTCAGATATTTTAAACGTTATTCATTGAATTGATTGACATCAGTGACATCAAATAATGTCCGAGCAAGCATTGTTAGCTACATAAGAAGAAGACAAACATAGAATTCCTAAATGTAAGCTTGCAGCTACAACTACTTAACCAAATCTAGGGATCTCAAATTCAAAAAACAAAATCTCATTGAACCTTAGAAGAATACATAGTAAAAAATCTCGCTCCGGATTCACTTATTCACAATTCCAGACATGGTCAGATATTTAACCGCAAATAAACAACACAACTGTTTCAAGAGCTGGCAGTGTTACCTTCGAGAATTCATGGCGGAGTGTATTCCAGAGGCGTGAAACTAGGCAGCTGACTGCGAGACACAGCAAATGTAAGCTAATCAGGAAGGGGGAACAAATCAATAAAATCAATCGATTCGGAGTTACGGTCCGTAACACGAAACAGCATATTCTTTCGAGCACAGATGAGAAAATCGTTTAGAACGAATACTGCTAGATCGGCGCAACATAGAACCTAGACTACATGGAGTAATGGACGTCGGCCGGCGTACCTTTGCCGGTGATCCAATCGGAGCGGCGGAGGAGATGCGGAGTAGGGCGGCGATTGGTGTGAATGCTCGGAGCTGGAGAGTATTAATAGCGCGGGTCAATTGCCAGTTTTTTCTTTACCAATTTCACTCATATACGAAACCACCGTTCACCGTGACGGCATCGTTGGATTGTAACCTGGTTCTGTGGGCCGGGTTCACGCTTTCCGCCCCGGCGCCGTTAGTTGGGTGACCGTCGTGACTAGTGTGATTATGACTTGTACACATTCCACACACTCCACGTCCTCTCTCCCATCTCACGAAAATACTTCTATGTGATACAACAATTTTTATTTACCTTTTCACTAATTTTTAACCACCCTTCTCATTCCTTGTGTGTTATATTTTGTTTATTTATTTACCTCGAAATAATTTTAAAATATCATATTTTTATAAAAATTATTTACATATTTTAAAAAATCACACAAGTGATTTTACATTGAGTTCTTTGTTTTTTAGTTTAAAATTTTCGTTATCTTTATATTCTCTCCATCTTGATGGTGGGAGTACATGTTTAAGTCTAAATTCAATTTTATAATAGATATTATTTTATGAACTTTTCATATTATACCCATTTGTCTAAAAAAATGCTCTTATTCGATTTGCGATGTTTGACTAAAATTATTTTTAAATTTATATAGATAAAATTTGATGTAAAATTTAAAAGTAAATAAAAAAGTAAAAAAATTACAAGAGAATGAACCGTGCATTTTGGGACACAAAAGTGCTCAATTGGTCAATTGGTAAACTTGATGATTCATGTTCTCCTGCACTTTCCACACCTCAACTCAACCCTCTTGTCACTTATGAGGTTGGGATGAGATGCAAGGAAAAGAGTAAGAGATAAGAATCATCAATTTTACAAACGAAATATCGTAAGTGTCTAAAAGTACCGAGTCATATTCGAGTAATTTTGTGTCAAGGTCAAAAGAATTACGGTGGTTTTAAAATGAGAAAGACAGCCAATGGAAATAATAAAGCTAGCATAACTCCAAACCTCAAAAAGATGATCTTGTACTTCGCATAAACCATATAAATTTTAATTATATTTGCAACACACAACAAAAGCAAGAAACATGAGATGATTTTTTTGTGTTATTGATTTTGTTTATATTTTATCTCGATATAATGACACCCAAAGAGTCAATGTCTCTGTTTTTGTTAGAACTCGAACATGGATGAACTTTTCTATGAATCTTGGAATTTGGATAGTGTGTTTCTTACCACAACATGAGATAATGTGGATGTTTCTCTGTACTTATAAGTCAATTAAAGCTGTCTATACGTAATTTCTAACTTATAAATCAGCTGATGACATGTTTCTGTATGCTTATAAGCTGTTTATAAACGTGAAAAAACAAGGTCTTAGTTACTTGTTTTTAAGTTAATTTTTTCGTTTTTCTGTTTTAACCAAATTATTTACGAAATTGCCCTCAACATTCATGAATATTTCTAAACGACTTATTTATCATATAAGTCATTCTATTTCCATGAAAATATATTTGACCTATAAACATTTTATAAATTAAAAACTACTCAACCAATAAGTCAATTATCCAAATTCGGGTCACCCTTTTCCTTTACCATAAGTCCATAACGATGTTCTAATGGAAAGCCCTGTATATTCCAAGATTCGCCCGACCCGGGAGGCAAAAGTGTTCACAACACTCTTCACTCTCTCTTGAATCTCCCCCGCACAGCGCCTAAGCATTGGGCCGTACCGTAGTACACCAGTTGAGCCAGATAGCTCCCGAGAATCAAACGAATATCTGTAACCCGAAATTTCTGGGGAGGGTATTAGAAATGGCGAACCCTCAGAAGCCATGGAAGGCGGAGTACGCCAAGTCCTCTCGATCCTCCTGCAAAACCTGCAAGAACCCCATTGACAAGGAGACGCTCAGGCTCGGCAAGATGGTCCAGGCCACCCAATTCGATGGCCTCATGCCCGTAAGCCCCACCCGTGTTACCCATTCTTCATCCGTTGTTATGATTTCATGGGCGCTGTTAATTATGTGTTTGAGCATTGAGGAACCTGTTGAGATTACATACTTGTATCATGTGATTATGGAGTTTCATTGAAATCGATGCTTCACTTGAAAAAAAAGAGAACATTTTGAATTCGTCAAGAAATGTGTTGAAAAGTAAAAAGGGCGCGGTTAAAATTTGTCTAGAGGATGGAGAAAAGCTGGTGAGCCACATAGAGGACTGTAAATTTTTTTTTTTCCTGGGATGAAAAAGGAAAGCGTAACATTCATTGTGGGACGAGGGATTATATAGATTGTGGTGGACATGTTGTATTAGGAGATGTTATTCCCTAATCATGGGATAAAATAGGTGCTAAGTGCTCTCTACAAGGTCTGTTAGGCAGAAGCCTAGTTCCCAAAGCAGATACAGAGTATACATTTTTTAGGACTAATGCTTCTTTCCAAGAACCATTCTTTATAGGGAGCAACACATCAATTCCACTTATGATTTTTCTTCTGACAGCTGTATTTAGTTTTTTAGTACATTGTGTCTAATTTGTTTTTATTCATGGATTTAGATGTGGAATCATGCTAGCTGCATCCTACGAAAGGCAAAACAGATAAAAACGTACGCGTTCTGCTCCCTACTTTGGTCTTGGTTTTGTGACTTTTGTCACCATAGAAAAGAAAGTTGTACGGTACTATTTACATGTTTTGGCAATTTAAATTTGATTTTCTTTATTATGTTTTTAGCACTGATGATGTTGAAGGATTAGAATCACTTCGTTGGGAGGATCAAGAGAAGATTAGGAAATATGTAGAGAGTGATGAGTCCTCAAGTGCCCCTAGCCTAGTTGCAATGGAATATGGTGTCGAAACCTCTCCAACTTCTCGTGCTACCTGTAAGTGCTGCAATGCAAAGATTATGAAAGGAGAGGTCAGTTCTTATATTCATTAACAGTTCTTGACAAATTCTGGTGCATGCTACATTTATTGGAAGTTCTAATGTGCTCTTCAGTGAGTAGATTAGGATGGAAAGCCTTTTTTATACACTGGAATATTTTGTTCCAAAGGCACACGCATGTCGCATAATGTATTAAAGGTTTGTCTTGTTGTCATGTAAGTATGTAGTGATCAATGATCATGGCACCTTTAAATGACTGTTCATTTTATGAAGGTCACTTGCTCACTAGGAAATGTTCCAACTTCCAAGGCATATTTTTTATTTTCTTACTGCATTGAAGTTTCACGTTAAAATGAGTATATCTGCACACCTACATGAAAAAATGCAAAGTGATTATTTCAAAAATGTTGTTTCATTTTTCATTGATGGACTCATGGACGGCTAAGCAAACACTTTGACCAATTTGGTAGTTGGTTCATTGTGGTTTAAAGGTATGTATGTATTTGTGGAATAGGTCCGCATCTCATCAAAGGCTAAAGGTCAGGCAGCTAGGTCTTTGGCATGGCACCATGCGAAATGTTTCGTGGATATGTCTCCTGATACCCAAGTTGATAAATTTCCGGGATGGGAGATCCTTCCTGCCAGTGATCAGACAGCTGTTTGCTCCCTTGTTAAGAATTCTACTGTAAAAGGTGCATTGAAATTCATTTTGCCCATTGCCTACCTTCTCATTTCCTTTATCTTAGTGTGCTTGTTTTATCTTCTGTCCGAATTGCAGTTTCCAAAGATGAACTTTTACAAGAATCCACACCTACAACGAGTGCTAAAAGAAAGCAATCCAGCAACAATGACCAGAAATCAAAGCTTGCTAAAACTGAACCCGAAGCTTTTGCAAGTGATGTTGAGAAAAAAACATCTGAATGGGAAAGCGAACTAAAGGCACAAACCAAAGCTCTATGGGATCTTAAGGATGAGTTGAAGAAGCACGTGAGTACAGCAGAATTACGTGAGATGCTTGAATGCAATGACCATGCCTCCACAGGATCGGAGCTTGATTTACGAGACAGATGGTAGTTTGTTTTACTTGCCTATTAGAAGGTTTAGGAATTGAGCTGCAGTTAAAATTATGATGCATGCATAGTTCCTCAATATCTACTCTAGTAAGTGTTTACTGTTCCTGATTATGGTGCTAGAAATTTGCTATACAAAAAAATCTTATAGAAAGATGGAGAAGTAATTCAATGTTTAAGAGTGAAATCACTGCAAATGTTTGTTGGCATCGTGTCATAAGGTTTTTGTTTACTAATCTTTTGGGCCACTTTCTTTTGTCAAATGCTTAGCTTTATTGCTTCCAGTGAGAAATGGTTTGTATACTTTGTAATACACATTTCCGCTTTTTGAACTTATCCATTTTATTTGCATCTGCTCTTTTTCAGTGCTGACGGGATGCTTTTTGGAGCGCTCACTAGATGTCCAATTTGTTCTGGTCACCTTTCTTATTCAGAAGGCAAGTATAAGTGCCATGGCTATTCATCAGCATGGAGCAAGTGCTCGTACTCTACAACTGAACCAATACGTGTCAATGGGAAGTGGAAAATCCCTGAAGGGACCAGTAATGAGTATCTACTCAAGGTATTCAATTTAATAAGTACCAATACGTGATGTCAAAAATATATATAACCACAAGAAACTGTAACTAATAATGAATTCCCATTGAGTTGTTGTAAACTAATGAAATAAATTTATACTCCTATAAATGTGAAATATTTAAAATCTGTCGATGAAGTAGCAGTTAGTCAATTGATGCAACTTTCAACGCTGAGCTGGGGTCTCTTTGGGATAGGGGTAAGGTTTGCGTGACCCTACTCTTGTGGGATTCAACTGGGTTGTGTTGTTGTATTTAAACTTTGTCGATGCTATTATTTTGGAGAAAATAATGCCATATGAACTGTAGAGGAACAAAACCTGGCTTTACAAGTGCATGGTCCAAATTTAATGTCTTCTACTGTTATTTTGGTGTGTCCTTATTCCTTAAAGTTTCTTTGATCATTCTCAGTGGTATAAGTCACAAAAGACAAAGAAGATAGCTAGAATAATGCCGCCATCTTCATGCACCTCACCATCTACCAGCAAAGCTATGAACAAAATGGGCGAGTCAATTGAAGGTGATAATTTAGGAGACCTAAAAGTAGCTTTTGCAGGAATGGGCAGTGACTCTATGGTTAGTAATTTTCAAATGCTCTCAGTTTCTATGTCATATTGTTTTTCAAAAGACCTTTTAGTTTTTCCTTTCCAATTTTAATAACCATTTAAGAATGCCCATCACAAATTTTGTTATGTGATTTTTGCAGTCGGAGTGGAAGAAAAAAGTTGAGGAAGCAGGTGCTCTAGTTCATGCCAAGATAAAGAAAGGTATGCAATAATTCTTCCAATTTTTATCAAAATACTTATTTTTTGATCATTCACGAGCAAAGCCTTCTTCTGTGCTTGTGCTACAGACACAAGCTGCTTAGTTGTGAGTGGAACGCTGGAGAGCAGTGATGCTGAGATAAAGAAGGCAAGGTAAAGCTCCCCTTGTTATTGGCCAAAGCATACTCATTGATTATGTTCAATACTTAAACCATTATTGTATCTTTGACAGGAGGATGAAACTGCCTATTGTTCGGGAGGATTATTTAGTGGACTGCTTTAAGAGGAAGAAAAAACTTCCTTTTGATATGTACAAAGTAGAAGCAATTGGAGAGACACATAGTGTGGTTACTGTCAAAGTGAAAGGGAGGAGTGCTGTACATGAGTCATCTGGTTTACAAGACTCTGGGCATATCCTCGAGGCTGGAAATAGCATCTATAATACAACTTTAAGTATGTCTGATCTTGCATCTGGTATCAATAGGTAATTCTAGTTCTGCCATGTTTTTTACTTTGTACTGAAAGTTCTCTTTGCTATCATGCTTTTAAAGTAAAAACCAACATCTACTGCCCTAGTGGCCTTTACCATTATTGTGATCCTCTGTTTTGTTGTAGAATTGGAAGAAAAGTTTTTTTCCTGTTATATTTATTGCATGTCAAAACTGAATGGAGTGAATGCTGCTATTAAAAAAAAGAATGATACTGCGAAACCAATCTTGCAACTTATCACATATTGTGAAACAATCTTCTGTGCTAGCCACTGATTAATTCTCAATGCACTACTTAACACTTTCTAAACCTAAAATTTAATGCAAGTTAATATCATTTGACAATGTTACTTTTTCTGTTTTCCTCTTATTTTGGCTGTCTGAAGTTACTATATTCTTCAAATCATTGAGGAAGACAAAGGATCAGATTGCTATGTGTTCAGAAAATGGGGACGTGTCGGAAATGAAAAAATTGGAGGAATCAAACTTGATAACATGCCAAAGTCAGATGCCATATCAAATTTCGAGCGCTTGTTTCTTGAGAAGACTGGCAATTCATGGGAAGCATGGGAAGGAAAAGTAGATTTTCAGAAGCAACCTGGCAGATTTTATCCATTAGACATTGTATGGCAGTTACCACTTTGACTTTAATTGAAATATGAAGGATGAATTCTCCCTACACTCAACTTACATGGAGTATGGTTTTGACTATCCAGGATTATGGAGTTGATAAAAGTGCTTCAAAGCAGAAAAACCTTGACTACACAAATAGCAAATTGGTGCCTCAACTAATTGAATTGTTGAAATTGCTTTTTAACACAGAGACATACAGGTCAGAAGAGCATTAAATTTTCCTGGCTTCTAGAATATGGAGAATGCGTCTGAGTGAATTGATTGTTTACAGGGCTGCTATGATGGAGTTCCAGATCAATTTGTCTGAAATGCCACTAGGAAAGCTGAGCAAGAATAATATACAAAAAGGTTAAGTAATTTCACTTCCCTTAACTGAATAGTCTTTTTTACGGATTTTTCATGTATATTATTTTTGTTTATGCATTTAAGTGCACCATTTTGCTTGGGAGACTGACTTTTGTAGTGGGATATTATGGTGTCTTTAGGTTTTGAGGCATTAACGGAGATTCAAAATTTGCTAATAAAGAACAATGTTGATCCTGCTTTCAAGGAGAATCTCTTAATTGATGCAAGCAACCGTTTCTTTACCATGATTCCTTCAATTCATCCGCATGTGATCAAGGATGAGGATGATTTCAAATCAAAGGTGAACTACAATTGTGAAGTTGTGATTTGCTCTATCAAACTAATTACACATGTGACAATGTGACATGTACAACTAAGATTCGAATACCTTCTAAACCAGTTGAAAGAATATCATTTTTTAAGTGCAACTTTCAATTTTAATTCCTGAAACCGATAACATTCAAATCAAAAAAATCCTGAAACCAATATTAGTTGTGGGATACTTCCATATTACTCCAACTGTCCAACATATTTATTACCTGTAAATTGGTGGCAAATGGTTGTTTTTATCTCCTAAAGATGATCCAAGTTGCTGTAAACATCTACATTTGCTTTTTATAGGTGAAAATGCTGGAAGCTCTTCAAGATATTGAGATTGCTTCAAGACTTGTAGGACTTGGTGGTGATGATAATTCTTCCCTGGATGAGAAGTATGAAAAACTACGATGTGAAATTTCTCCTATTCCTCATGACTGTGAAGATTACCATTTGGTTGAGAAGTATCTCCAATCTACTCATGCTCCCACTCATAAGGTGGCTTTAGATGCTTTACATTATCTTTCTTACGGAGTAGAATACCTTTGCCTATTTTTTTGTTATTTGTCGATGAAATATGTTTTGCTACGTTTGCAAACCTCTGTTGTGTCTTTTCCATTCCATTTGTTTCTAATAAATTTGATCTAACTGATGAGTATAACATATAATGGGAATGAAATAAATAGAAGATTGTTTTTTTTGTTTTCCTCAGGACTGGTCTCTCGAAGTGCTAGAAGTGTTTTCTCTAGAACGAAAAGGGGAATTCGACAAGTTTGCTCCTTTGAGAAATAAATTAAAGAATAGAATGCTTTTATGGCATGGTACTTGTCAAATCTTTCCAAGATATATTCATTTCAAGTCTCAGACATAAATAGAAGTGAAATGTAACAGGGTACTTGTTTATAAAAAAACTTCCAGGTTCACGGCTGACAAATTTTGTGGGCATTCTTAGCCAAGGACTAAGGATTGCTCCTCCAGAAGCCCCAACTACTGGATATATGGTCTGCTTCCACCATTCTATTCTCTTTTTCTTGCACTCTATTTACACTTGACATGTCTGGTTATCCCTACCCCTTTTAGACATATGAAAAAACTATATATTATAGGCTATGCACTGAGCTTCTTAATAATATTATGACCTGCAGTTTGGCAAGGGAATTTACTTTGCTGACATGGTCAGTAAGAGTGCTCAGTATTGTTTCACAAACCGGAATAATCCTGTGGGCTTTATGCTGCTCAGTGAAGTTGCTTTGGGAAATATCTATGAGCTAAAAAATGCTCAAGTATGTCTATCTATCCATGGATCTATATCTATCTATCTTATTATCTATTCCCTCTATCCCACAAAGAACTTCATATTTATCTTATTTGGATGTCCCAAAAAACTTCACACTTGCTCAAAAGGTAAGAAGTATGTGGCTTATAAAATTGATCTGTTCTTAACAAATTTCACCCACACACTTTTCACTTTTCAATACTTTTCTTTAACTCCGTAATATCAAACAATATAGTTCTTTATGGGACGGAAGGAGCATCATTGATTCATTGTTCCTCATTTTTATTGATTCTTACATGCTTGCTTGTGTATCACTTTCTTGAGTTTTTACTTTGTAGCCCTGTGATTTCTTTTTCTTTTTTTGCTTGAATCTAGTACATGGACAAGCCCCCAAGAGGGAAACATTCCACAAAAGGTCTTGGCATGACAGTACCCGAAGAATCTGACTATGCCAAGTGGAGGGGTGAAGTAGTTGTGCCTTGTGGAAAACCGGTGCCATCAAAAGTGAAGGGATCAGAGCTTCTATACAATGAATATATTGTCTATGATGCTGCACAGGCAAGCATTCTGATATGTTATTTACATGTTTCTGTGTATAAATGGCTCCATTCATCCCCCCCAAATAAGGAGTCATGTTTTGCCTTTGTTCAAAGGTGCAACTTGTTAATTTTGGCAAGGTAGAAATGTTAAAAGTTATCAAATCATTTTTAAAAAAAGAGTAAGTTCCACAAATGGTCCACTATAATTAAGGATATTCTGCATTTAGTCTCTAGTCAATTACTTAATGAAGTTCATTGGTGGTTCACATTAATTGTTAACATTTTTTCAAGTTTTAGTTTTCTGTGTTATTAAACACGACCACCACTTACAAACCTTCCTACAAAAGTAGGGTCTAAGGAGGATGTGTGCAGACATTACCCCTACCCGGACCCGGAAGTTGATAGACTTTTTCTAAGAGATCCTCCTTGACTCAAATACAAACACACATAGTTAACAAAGTAACAGAGCAAATACATTAATACAATAGCACGAGCAAAGTTGAAGCACAAAGACATGAAACACACAAACTAACACAAGGGGAACTAGACCCAAAGCATAAAAGCATACAATTGCTACTTTTAGTCCTTTGTTAGTGTGTATTGTTTTGAGGACATTTGATGGAAAGAGAACTAAAACTGGCATTGCTCACAATTAAATTGGGCCTCTAAGTCTCCAATGGAATTTCACAAAGTGGTGGACTAAATTTGGAATATCCCGAAATATAGAGGACCATTAAAAAATTATCTGGTGTAACCAAACTGTCATATATAACTTGCTTGTAACTTTTTTTTGGCAAAAAGCATACATTCTACTGTAGTAAACTATACATATAGAAGCATGCATTGAAACACATTGAAGCACAGAATCCTTACAGATTATAATTCATTGTTTATTCAGGTCAAGCTGCAGTTCTTAGTGAAGGTGAAGTTTCAGTACAAGAGGTGAACCGTATGACTGTTTTTCGCAGTTGTTTCTGCTTTGTAGAATCCTAGTTTTTTTGGATGTTCTACCCACTAGGTACCTCTACATTTTGGTTTTATGGTGTGTCTGAATCGGCCAAATCTCGTTTTGGGGTGGGCGACTGGAAACTTGGCTTCATCCAGAACACCAAAACCATGTCTAAATATGGCTTTTTGTAAGATATAAAATCTTACTCTGTTTTTGCTGTAATGAACTAATCTAACTCAATGTATATTTTGTCACATTCATAGCATTCCCTAGATATCCTCAAATTTGAAAGTTTTTGTTTGAGCCTGGGTGATGTAGGCGGAGAAAAAAGAGAGAGCTACCCCGCATGGTTATATTAGATTATTATTGAAGAATATAAATTAATCTTTTATTTATAAACAGGGAAAATAAAGAAAATATTGACTATTTTTCTCGTTTACGACTATGCATTATAAGTGTGGATAAATAAATATTTGCAATGTGGTTGAATAAATCTATTTCTACTCCAAAAATTGTACATCAAAATGTGTTCTAAAAGTTAGACTTACATTCTGTGTTAATGTAATTGCGAGATTTATAGTTTACATGACACAAAATGTTAGTGAAAAATTTTGTGATCGTACTGACATTTTGTATCAATATAAAATATCAAAATGTAAATGTAAATTTTTGGTGTACATATTGAAGTACAGTTTTTGAGTACACCTAACAATTTGAGGTACAGTTTTTTAATGTCTCTCCCCACAAACACAGGAGAGATATTTCACAAAATGGGCGAAAAAAGGTATTTTTAAATAAAAAGCGATAAAAGAAAAATAATAGTGGTACACCAAAAAGTGTATCTCAAGTGTACACCACTTCATCTTCATCACACAATCTCAAGTGTGGAATGAAAAAATTAAAAATGATTAAAAATTCAACGGTTATGATCAATGCTGTGGGGTACCCAAAATGGTGACCTCAATTGGACCTCAAACATTTTACATACACACAAAAAATAAAAATTTGGGCACACGTAAATTTTATTTTCTATGTTTATTCGTGTATTACTTGTAATAAAAACAATGTCATCATTTTAGCGTCTCTTAATACAGAGTATTTTTGTAATTCTAAAGGATAAGTCTCTTTCTGACTTTCAAATCCGGTCAAACGGTTACCAAGACCGTTACGAGTAAGAAGTAAGTTATTTATAGAGTAAATTCCATAAAAGGTCCCCAGTTATAGGTCGTTTTACATATTTAGTCCCTATATATCAAATATTACTAATTTAGTCCCCAATTATTATATCATTTTTCACGAATGGTCCTTTGTAACGTTTTTGTTAAGAACATTGATAAAATTATATATTCATACTTCTCTCTTTTCTCAATTAAGCTTCATCCCTCCTCTCGTACTCTTTCTCAAACTCGTCGTTGAGTTTGAAGCTCTAAACCCAAAACTAAAAATGATCACTCCTCTTTCAATAAGCTTTATGGATGAGTTTTATCTGTTAGTCTCAAAAAATTACAAAGAAAATAAACGTTAAACTCATCCATGAAGGTTATTGGCTTCGAATTTGGGTTCCACCAGTTCGACAAATAATTGAGAGAAGAGTGATAATTTCGATTTTGGGTTCAAAGCTTCAAATTCAACGACGGGTTTGGGAAAGGAGCACGAGGGGAGAGAAGAAAATTAATTGGGGAGAGAAAAGAGTGTGAATTTATAATTTTATCCACGTTTTTAAAGGAAATGTTAACAAAGGACCATTCGTGGAAATGAACATAAGAATTGGGGACTAAATTTGTAATATTTGATATGTAGGGACTAAATATGTAAAACGACCTATAACTGAGGACCTTTTATGGAATTTACTCTTGTGTACCGCCAAGGTATGCCCTAACGTTTTGTGTTAGTGTGATGATTTATACTTAAATAAAATGTCAGTGTGAATTTTTTGGATTGAAATAAAATTTTGTGTCAGTTTGAACTGTTAAAATGTTGACGCATCTCCTTGAAATACAACTTGTGGTACACTTGTATGGTTGGTAATAGTTCTGTTGCGTGGGATAGCTTATAGCTACATGTTACAGCTATGTGAAAGGGACAATTCACTATTGCTCCCTCCTAAATATAAGAATCAATGCAGTGCTTTACCTTGTTGACCAAGTACACTTTTATCTTCAATAAAGCATACCTAATAGGAAAATGCTAGGGTGCCACCACATGGGTGCACCCATGTAGTGGCACCCTAGCATGGTTTAACATTGTATGATATGGTTGAGGTGAATTCATTCCCTATATTTACTTCTATAATTTCGAGTTATTTTTTTACTTACCTTTTGTTGCTATGTACATTTAATACTCTGTATGCACTTCTTTGTTCTATATTTTTTTTTCTGGTTTAATTTAGTACAAAGATTAAGAAATTTTAAGGTTGAAGCTTAAAAGGTTAGATTTTATATACTTTTAAAGAAATATTTTTTATACTTTTTTTTTAGAAAAAATAGTTGTTTACAAAAGAACTTTACAAAATATAGTTGTTCAGACTTGAAATATTTTTATACCCAAAAAGACTCTTTTTATGCATAAAAAATATAAAATATACATAAGGGTGAGTTTTGGATAGAATTAGGTGATAATTGAGCCAAGTAGATATTCAAATGGGTAAACTTAGATCCAAAGTCACATTTTTGGGTTTGAAACAAATTTAAAGATAAAACTAAGAAAAATGTTTGGGATACACCAAAAGTGTACCTCAAATGTACACCACCCCTCCAATCCCACATATATTGGTAAATAAATTAAACAAGAAATAAATAAATAAAAATGAATGGTAGATAGATGGGTGGGGTACATGGTACACTACCTCTCTAATACATTTTCGCTTATCTTTTACGCGACAGACGGTGAAAGAGGAAGAGAGAAGAAACGAGAGAAAGAGAGAGAGAAGGGGTCGCGGGTGACAAATCACACCATCGCCGGCGACTCCCTGCGCGTGACACCTCACGAATCACAGATTCCGAGAGAGGAGGACGAGAGCTTGCGCCGGACGGGCATCACACGTCCTAGGGCAGCGTTGTTGTGTCTAGTTCTTCTGCGATTGATAGGTATACGGCTCAAACCTCTGAATTATAGTTCTATACTTGTTGATTTGAAGCTTTTACGTGTTTAATTTGAATGATTTGTGCGTGATTCTGAAATCGTGAGTTGATCCTCTAGGTTCTAGCATCCAGTTTAGATCCGAAGCCACCTTGCTCGAATTACAACTTGAATTTAGGGTTCTTGTGTTATTTTGACTCTGAAATTGCGATTTATGAGTTTTGAATTTAGGGTTCTGTTTTGGATTGATAAATGCTTGTTTGTTAAGAATGTGAGCGACTAGTGTTATTACTTGGTTCGATGTGTGGGTTTTGACGCAAATCCTTTACCGCTGAAATTCATAAACTTATTTTCTTAAAGTATGAACTGAGAGAGGTTGATATATGTCCGTATGGGGTCCTACTCTTCTTAAAGTCTAAGTCAAGTCTCTTATTTGAGACAATTTAGGGATATGTAGTTGTGAGAACTATTCTAGGTCGACATTTTTTATGATGCAGTCATGCTTTTTGTGATATTAAACTAATGCTACGTTTAATAAATATTTTTCTAGATTGTTTTTCCAAATTATTTGTTCAAAACCATAAATATTTGCTTGTTCAAAATTATGTTAGTTTACAATTTCATTAATTGTAAAAATTATTTGTGCTTTAAAGATGTTTTTTTACACTATTCTTGTTTGTGCGCTTGTTCTTTGTGCGGCTGGTTCTTCGGCTCCCAGTTTCTCCGCTCCTAGTTCTCTTGTGTGTGGTCAATCGTTTTCTATTGTGTTTTTGGTGAGTAATCATTTATCTATATATATATTTTCATTATCTTTCATTTTAAATTGCATTTTATTTTTTTAATCTAGAATTGAAGATATTTTACTTTAAAAATTACTTCAGAGTACCTCGTGTTTTGTACTAAAATTTTTAAAACCCGTTCTATTCAAAATATACTTCAAAGATGCTTAAAATTCATCAAAATTATCCAAAGGAAATATGTCCGTATATCTCTATAAGAAGTGAATTGTCAATTGCCTAAAATACTCATGTTAACCCAACATTTTCAATCAAGCTTCTAATTTCCTTCTAAACACCTTGTTTTGAACTTAAACATTTTTGATGTAGTTCTTTAGAACAATACCCCTTCCACTTAGATTTGGAATTTTATCAAAGCGACCATAAAGAGCATCGACATAGGGTCAGAACCTTTCAGCTATAGATTGCATTTCATCGGATAATTGGACTTTGCTTGGCTTTTGCCTATCTTAAAGCGTCCACCAAATGCGCAATAAAATAGTTAGTTCCCTATGATGCCAGATACATCTTAAGTATCAAGAAATGAGAATCATTTTATTTCAGTGTTTGCAGTGTCAATAGAGTAAACACGGCTGTAATCATGATGTTGTCGAGTATTAAAACAATTTTAACTTAGGTTAAAAAATTAGTTTAGATCTCAATGTTTTTGGGGCATTACAACCAACATGTAGTTAACTATGAAAAAACATTAACCTACATGTTTGCTACATTGTGTCCGTAATATTGAGATTTGAACTGACTTTCGAGCTCAGATTGAAATAGTTTTCGTACTCGACAACATTTTAGTTGGAGTAGTGTTTACACCATTGATGCCCCATAAGCTAAAATGGGGTGGTTTTCTTGTGTATTGATATCCAAAATAGGTTTGGTATCATAGGAACTCAATGATTTTATCGTGTTTTTGATAGACGCTTTGAGATTGGTCGGAAGCCATGCAAAGTCTAGTCGTTCGTTTAAATGTCGCGTGTTATTGAAGGGGGTGACCCCATATGTCTATTCTCCTAATAATTGCTTTGTTAATTCCAAATTGAAGAAAGTGTAAGAGGTATTTCTTTCCAAGGACTCCATCAAAGATGTCCAAGTTGGAAGCAACACATTTGGAGGGAAATATAGATCTTGGTTAAAAATATTGGATTAAGGAGGGTAGCCCAAAATGTAAATCAAATAATGTGTAGGACTGAGAGTTATTACTAGAAAATTAAGGGTACTTTGTAAGTGATTTTTTGTCTCAATCTTCAATAATGTTGGGTGATCCACCCCTGAAGTGAAAAAGGCGCACGTTTGGTGTCACATCTCAAACGTCAATTCGCCCCGTCTCCTTGAAGTAACTTTGGGTTGCCTCTGATAAGGCTGTGCATTGTGCCTCCCACACGGGAGATGCAAAGTCATCATGGAGAGAGGAATGGAAAATGAACGGGGCAGTGTTCCTGCGCGGGAAGAAGAAGAAGCCTTCACTTTTTTCCATTGATAATCACGGATAGCTATCACCTCCGTTGAAGAATCAGCAACTCAGTTACTTGTAAATCTATTATTTCATTACTTCAAGTTCAAAATGGCACTTTGAAAAGGTAAAAATTGCTCTCGCAATTCCTCGTATTTGTTTTAATCTTTTATTTTATTAGTTTAGGTTCAAATTGACATTTAGAGTAAGTAAAAACTGCTTTCTTGCAATTCCTCATCAACCATAATTTTTTTGTGCTCATACTCTAAAATGCCAATATATGACAAGGTTCAAATCTGATTTTCCTTATTTTGCAAAATTAACATTATCCATTTTTCTCACTACCATTTCCGTGTTTTGAGCATAACCTATAGCACTACAGTGGAAGATGATTAGGAAAATGCATAAAATGTGTGAATGACATAATGGGTAATATAGTGTATTAACTATTTTTAATACCAAACCCTTCTATAATCTCAACCATCGCAAAAATTTTGGGGAGTAAGGTTCAATATTAATTATATTCATAATCAGGAATTTAAGTAAAAAAATAATATCTTTTTTTACTAGGAGTAGAAACAGATAAAACTTACAAATTTCTTCCAAGATATATAATTTTGAATAAACTCCAATGCCCAGGTCAAAATACGCGACGTTCTTACTATATGACCCATGCTTTCTGCATTGTCGGTACATCTTTAGTTCTGATGTAGTGGTTGCTAGTGGGGATATCCAAAACCATTACACCATTAAAACATTGAGCAAATTGATATAAATAAGACAAACCTTTTGTTTACACAAATACGAATGATGTACATTTTTTACAACAATCCATAATGTCATTATATGACAATCCCAATTTAAGTAACGTATGTGGCAATCAGGAATTGGGGGGGGGGGTGTGTGGGGACAGCGGTGGGGAGCATAGAGCTGTAGTTGGATAATAATTATCAATTTTACAAACGAAACAACTTAGGTGCTCTTATTGGAGTTGTTCTGAAACTTGAGGACCCGAACTTGTAATGAGAGATGAGTTCTCAAATCTCAAGGCAAACTCTATATAGAGATGAGCTCTTGCACGTCCTACAACTTCGAGAACCTTCTCGTAAAGCAACCAAGAAAAAGCCCCTCGTCTTTAATGGGCTTCACCAATAATTTGGAATCATGACTCCATCACCATCATCTTCCCCATGGCGCCCACATGTAGGAGGCTAAACTTAAAGAGTATGAAAAAAGACGCATCACACGTGCATGCACCCAAGCTCAATATCAAATAGTGCTCCATAGATAATAAAAAAAAGTTTTGTCTGATTTCACTTCACAAATTCAAGAAATTCCTATGAGCGACTCACTTGAAAAAGAAATGAACAAAAAGAAAGAGAAATCAGTTATGAGTTGGATCGACATTTTTGTGTATAGATGTGGTCATGTTTGTTGGTATATGAAATATGAAACTATGAAAGCAGTTAATAGAAATAAAATATTTTTCTAGAATATTTTTCCAAATTATCCAATGCTCAAAACTATTAATATTTGCTTGTTTGAAAATATGTTGTTCTACATTTGCATTAATTATAAAAACTTAATCAAGCTTATAGAGCAGTTATCTTTTCAGGTTGCTCTTCCTGTGCCTCATCCTATTGTGCCAGCTCAATCTCATGCGGCTTCTCATGCCGTGCCAGTGCCTCAACGGTATCTTGTTTCCTTTGAGGTTAGTAATCGATTATCTTTTTTTGAACCAAAATGAAACAATATAACCCATAACAATCGGCATCATAACAATACATTAAACCACAACTACCTAATCACCTTATATTAACACCTGTACCATTTAAAAAATGCAAGCATGTGACTGAATCCATAAGAAAACATCTTTAGCTGGTATCAGATTTCCTTTATAGATACTTTGGTTTCTGCTTCTCCATTGCCATAACAATAGGCTCCAAAAAAACTCTTTCCGTCCTAGAGTATTCATCCAATTGACAGTTCAAAACAAGTGTAATATATTAAAATTATCTTTATACTAATATACATTATCGTTTGTACTTAATTAAGGCTCTCTCTCTCTCTCTCTCTCCTCCCTTTCTCTCCCTTCCTCCCTCTCTCTCTCTCACTTCATCTATTACAAATTTTTATTTTGGTACGTAGCAAGAAACTCAATTTTGTTATAATGTACGGAGTACATATATTATTGGGTATGTTGAAAGAATCTTCTGTTTTTATCTAGTGTAAGTTTCTTGATATGCTGCAAAGAAGTTGATTTTTTAGGTATATTGCAATTTTTTTTAAGTATGTTGCAAATAGATCTACAAGCTTTTATAATTTCATTCTTTGTTTTGAATAATGCGTGGATCACTTCATCTCTAAATAGCATAAATTTTAATTTTATATACGCCTCGTAACCAGTTGGATCAATTCAAACGCGATAACTCTATATCATGAACAAGCACTCTTAAACTCGAATTCAAAGCGACCCGAACCCGAAATAATCCAATTTGATAATACCAAATCCAAACCATACCCGACCAATCGTTTTGTCGGGTCTAATAAACATATATCTATCAATTCTACTCTTTGTTTGAAGTCTCTACATATCAATCAAAGGATGACTTTGTGCTTAGGAATAGAAATTTTGCTCCCAACAACATTGTACAAAACTTGTCTATTGGTTCCTATAAGCCATTGTTAACCTAGCTCATGCTGATCCCCTTGGATTCCTTTTTTTTAATAAAAGCATGCATCAGTCTTTATCTTGTAACCCCAATTTTCAAATGTTATTGCCTTAATCCCTTTACACTATGTTTGATTCAAAGAACTTAAAAAGAAAAAAAAAGTGATTTTCTAATTTCCTCACAAAAATAGTAAGAATTCAGCCTCTCCTGTGGCGTTTTGTTTTTTCTAAAAAAAAGTTGGGAAACAGTGGGATTCAACTAGGAGACACGTCTCTCTTTTAAGATAGGCCTGGACACTTTTTTTAAAAAAAGTGAAAGTACAATTCTGGGATTTTATGGGATCTGTAAGAACATTTTTTGGTTTTTGTGAATTTGAGATGTTTTTTCTTCCAGTTTAAGTTGTTGAAAACTAGTTTATTTGTTCATCTATAAAAAAAGGGTTAAACATGTGAAGTAATGGTTCAAAGAAGAGGGAGATTATGGAAAGTTGTATTTTCAGTTAAGAGATCTAAAATGTTTTTTGGTTGTGTTTTACACAATTAACAAAGACATACGTGTTGGTACGTAAATTGGAACAAAAAGCCGAAAAATACCCTGAACTTACAATTGGAATTTTCCCGGAAACATGGACCTTACACGGTCTATGGCCACAACCCGGAAAAAAACATAAAAAACGAGAATCTGAGCGATTAGAGAGAAAGCCAATTTTCCCACCTTTCTGGGTATCACCACTAGCAGCCACGACATCCCAACTGAAGATGGCACAGCAGTGGAGAAAACATGGTTCCTACAGCAAGGATGTCAAGCAACGAGTGTATTTCAACTTGGGCATCAAAGTTGATTCCGAATTGAATATTTTGGAAACAATATGTAAGTTTTGTCTATTTACACTTCCAGTAAAAAAAAGTTATTATTTATTGAAAATTCTAAGTATTAATCATCAATTTCATGAAATCGATTACTCCTACCGCCTCTACCCGGTAAACACCTCCCCCTCTCCCCCACCAAGTCTCAACCCAAACTACTCTCCACCTACGTCAATTGTACTTCAAAAGTATAATTGATTTTAAAGTCAAATTTTTTGATTTTATACCTTCAAGGTGCAATTGACGTAGGTGGGAGAGTAGTTTGGATTGAGACTTGGCGGGGGAGAGGGGGAGGTGTTTACCGGGGGGTTAGGCGGTAGGAGTTATCAATTTCATGAAATTGATGATTAATACTTAGAATTTTCAATAAATAATAACTTTTTTTTATTGGAAGTGTAAATAGACAAAACTTATATATTGTTTCCAAAATATTCAACTCGGAATCAACTTTGATGCCCAAGTTGAAATACACTCGTTGCTTGACATCCTTGCTGTAGGAACCATGTTTTCTCCACTGCTGTGCCATCTTCAGTTGGGATGTCGTGGCTGCTAGTGGTGATACTCAGAAAGGTGGGAAAATTGGCTTTCTCTCTAATCGCTCAGATTCTCGTTTTTTATGTTTTTTTTCCGGGTTGTGGCCATAGAACGTGTAAGGTCCATGTTTCCGGGAAAATTCCAATTGTAAGTTCAGGGTATTTTTCGGCTTTTTGTTCCAATTTACGTGCCAACGCGTATGTCTTTGTTAGCTGTATAAAACACAACCAAAAAACATTTCAGATCTCTTAACTGAAAATACAACTTTTCCATAATCTCTCTCTTCTTTGAATCATTACTTCACATGTTTAACCCTTTTTTTTAGATGAACAAATAAACTAGTTTTCAACAACTTAAACTGGAAGAAAAAGCATCTCAAATTCACAAAAACCAGAAAATTTTCTTACAGATCTCATAAAATCCCAGAATCGTACTTTCACTTTTTTTAAAAAAAGTGTCCAGGCCTATCTTAAAAGAGAGATGTGTCTCCTAGCTGAATCCTGCTGTTTCTCAACTTTTTTTAGAAAAAAACAAAACTATACAAATGCCACAAGAGAGGCTGAATTCTTCCTATTTTTGTGAGGAAATTAGAAAATCACTTTTTCCTTTTCTTTTTAAGATCTTTGAATCAAACATAGTGTAAAGGGATTAAGGCAATAACATTTGAAAATTGAGGTTACAAGATAAAGACTGATGCATGCTTTTATTGAAAAAAAGGAATCCAAGGGGATCAGCGGGAGCTAGGTTAACAATGGCTTATAGGCAACAATAAACAAGTTTTGTACAATGTTGTTGGGAGCAAAATTTCTATTTCTAAGCACAAAGTCATCCTTTGATTGATATGTCAAACAAAGAGTAGAATTGGTAGATATATGTTGATTAAACCCGACAAAACGGTTGGTCGGGTATGGTTTGGATTTGGTATTATAAAATTGGATTATTTCGGGTTCTGGGTCGCTTTGAATTCGAGTTTAAGAGTGCTTGTTCATGATATAGAGTTATCGAGTTTGAATTGATCCAACTGGTTACGAGGCGTATATAAAATTAAAATTTATGCTATTTAGAGATGAAGTGATCCACGCATTATTCAAAACAAAGAATGAAATTATAAAAGCTTGTAGATCTATTTGCAACATACTTAAAAAAATTGCAATATACCTAAAAAATCAATTTCTTTGCAGCATATCAAGAAACTTACACTACATAAAAACAGAAGATTCTTTCAACATACCCAATAATATATGTACTCCGTACATTATAACAAAATTGAGTTTCTTGCTACATACCAAAATAAAAATTTGCAATAGATGAAGTGAGAGAGAGAGGGAGGAAGGGAGAGAGAGAGAGCCTTAATTAAGTACAAACGTTAATGTATAATAGTATAAAGATAATTTTAATATATTACACTTGTTTTGAACTGTCAATTGGATGAATACTCTAGGACGGAAAGAGTTTTTTTGAAGCCTATTGTTATGGCAATGGAGAAGCAGAAACCAAAGTATCTATAAAGGAAATCTGATACCAGCTAAAGATGTTTTCTTATAGATTTAGTCACATGCTTGCATTTTTTAAATGGTACAGGTTTTAATATAAGGTGATTAGGTAGTTGTGGTTTAATGTATTGTTATGATGCCGATTGTTGTGGTTTAATGTATAGTGGTCAATAGAATATTTTAATTTATGTTATTATTTCTCCATCTATTTTTTAATATCCTTGTACATATGCTATTTCACACCTTTTATTTTATTATTTTTATTATTATCAAAAGTTAATATTTAATCTCTAACAAATACTTAAATAATAAGGGGATACTCATATTTTCAAAAATTAAAGACTATATATTTTATTCTTGTATACATATGACATTTTAAATTTAATATTTAGTTGATTGAAAAATAAAAAATATAGCATATTAAATTATAATTAATAAATATTACATGATTTTTAAAAACAACAATTTTTTAATTATAAAATATACATAGTATATTTGTTTTCAAATAAAAATTAAATAATTCTCAATTTTTAAAACTATTTTAAAAGTTCATAAATACAAATTCACACTTGCACAAAACAACTACGGAGTATATATATTTATTTTGTATGAACCTTTTGTAAAACCATAAATAGATATGATTGATACCTAGCCTTTTGAACAAAGATTGAGTAGCTCACTTGGTTGATAACTTGCACTGGCATATAGGAGGAGCTGGGTTCGATTCCCATCTGGCTCTTTCAATTTTTATGTGGGAAAATTTAATAAAATATAGATTTAAGCCCAAACCCGAGAACCAGACGGGTCGACCCGGGTCACCCGGTTCACCGGGTCTGACGGGTTTGGGCGGGTCAAATGGGAAGCGGGTTTCTTCAGTGGACCGGACCGGATATGCTGCCGGTTCACGGGTTGACCGGTTGGTCGGTCCGGTCTGGTCTTCAAAACACTGCATAAAACCCTACCCTGACCTCACATCCTCACAACTACTATAGCCCATGCAATTGCCTCTATAAGTTTTGTTGACTTTCATGATCAAAATTTTGAATAAAATGTCAACCAAATGTATTCGGTGCAGGGGTTAGAGTGGTCATGAAGGCGAGGTTAGGGCTAAGGGTTTATGTGGAGCATTAAGTAGAATAGGACCCGTCAATTTTATGAACGAAACACCATAAATATCTCAATTTAAGTGGTGTCACGATGTTACCCAATTTAGAGTAGTATAACTCTACAATTTTCTTTAGATATGTAGATAATAAACATTTTAGATTTAATTTTTTTGATTTCATTGTGTACAATCTGTATAACCTCCCTCATAAACTCCAATCCCCGACCTCACATCCTCATAACCATTACAATTGTAGTTCATAAGTTTTGTTGACTTTTTGGGTTAAAAGTTTGACCAAAATGGCAACCATGTATACGGTGCAATGGCAAGGGCTAGAGTAGTCATGAGGGTGCGAGGTCGCGAATGGGACTTTATGAAGAGCGTTAGGGAGAATAGTAACTGTAAATTTTACAAACGGAATATTATAAATACCTCAATTTAAGTGGTTCCACGATATTACACCACATTTAGAGAAGTATAATTCTACAAGTTTTCTTGAATACTCCCTTCGTTCTGCTTAAGGATGTAAACAAATCAAATATTTTAAATTTGATTCGAGATTCATATTCGAATATGGTCGAATTCGTGTTATTCAAATACAAATTCAAATGTTATCTTTGATTCGAATATTAATCAAATACAAATACAAATAGGGATATATTCGATTCGGATGATATTCGAATATTCGAATATATGTATATACACACAAACCATGTTTTCAACATCAAAAGTCAAGCAAAGTAATATAGTATAAAGTGTATTTAAAATACTAAGAATTCAATAAATTAACGTAACATAAAAATCTAAAGCATATGATTTTTAATAGTTACTCCTTCCGTCCGGATTTTAAGTATCCATTTTGACTTTTGGTCATTTTTATTGGGTGTTGACTTTGGGAAGGAAATGTCTAAAATACCCTTATCCCCTTCCCCTTCCCCTTCCCTGTTATCTCAACACTGCCCTTCCCTCATCCTTACCTTCCCTCATCCTAAGCCCACACAACCACCGCCACCTCCCAATCGCCCCATCGACCCAACCCACACCACCACCGTCACCTCCACCCGCCGCACCCCCACCGTCACCACCAATCCCTGACTTGAATGCCTGTAATTGCTCCAACTCCATTGCCGCCCCAACTCCCACTACCACCAGCCCCACTGCCGCACCCAGCCTATCATCACCGTCGGCTCACCATCGCCGCCGACACCATCGCCGGCAA
>OOIL02004257.1:3435253-3549719 GCA_900332095.2 Cuscuta campestris | reverse complement strand
ATGAAAAAATTCACTAAGCCTAGAATTGTAATGCTTTTAGGCCTGGGATTATGATTAATTGGAATGATTTGTTTCTTTATATCTATTATTTTAATACTTCTCTAAAAGGGAGATGAAGATCTCTTCGACTCAGGTATATATTAAAAAAAGGAAAAAAACTGCAGCGGTAGGTTTTATAAGGTTCCTCTTGCAAAAGTTATTCTATACAGAGTGAGCTTTGTTCAAGGTTTAAAAGATTTTGGTGGCTAAATGATATGAGCTATAATTTGGCAGGTTCCAGTGGGCGTGGTTGAAGCCATGACAGTGTTAAAACATCCATTGCCCAGTGCATAAAGGTTTGTTGGTTTTGAAAAACAAAAGGTGTGTTACTAACAAAAGGCGTGTTAAAACATTCATTGCCCAGTGCCCATTGTCCAGTGCTTTATTTATTTCTCAATTCATTACTGATTTGATATTCTTCAATTTGTTTTTTATTACTTTTCAGATGAAAGTAGTAATGGAACTAGGAAGCTTGATCCATCCATAGCCAGCAAAGGCCATCCGAGGTATAGACAATGAATAAGGTAGTGGCTTTTACAAATAATATTTTTTGTGTTTAATTCATTAAGTTTCTAGGCATTTAATTCTAAGGCCCATTAGAAATTAGAATCCTCTTGCGTAGTTTCTAACTTCCTATTTTTTTAATGTTATTGACTACATAACAATACATTATACGAAGTGATTTTATCTCAAATTTTAAGTGAAATGGACTTCCCCAGTTTTTAAGTGAAATGGACTTCCCCAGTGAAATGGACCATCCTAGATTTTTAAGTGAAATGGACTTCCCCAGTTTAGTTGGTATTAGTTCCTTGCGTATTCCTCAACACCCAAACTAGAATATCGAGCAGATCAGGACGACATGTGACAAAGTGTAAAATCGATAGTCTCAAAGCTCCTAGATACACATTTGGAGTTTGAACACACGTCTTAAATATGAAAAAATTCACTAAGCCTAGAATTGTAATGCTATTAGGCCTGGGATTATCATTAATTGGAATGATTTGTTTATTTATATTTATTATTTTAATACTTTTCTAAAAGGGAGATGAAGATCTCTTCGACTCAGGTATATATTAAAAAAAGGAAAAAAACTGCAGCGGTAGGTTTTATAAGGTTCCTCTTGCAAAATTATTCCATACAGATTGAGCTTTGTTCAAGGTTTAAAAGATTTTGGTGGCTAAATGATATGAGCTTGTAATTTGGCAGGTCCCAGTGGGCGTGGTTGAAGCCATGACAGTGTTAAAACATCCATTGCCCAGTGCACAAGGGTTTGTGGGTTTTGAAAAACAAAAGGTGTGTAACTAACAAAAGGCGAGTTAAAACATTCATTGCCCAGTGCCCATTGTCCAGTGCTTTATTTTTTTCTCAATTCATTACTGATTTGATATTCCTCAATTTGTTTTTCATTACTTTTCAGATGAAAGAAGAAAATAGTCGATGGAGACAACGGCGGGATTGGGATTATGGTTCGAAACCCTAGCTCTAGAACATGAATCTTTGATGCATAAAACAGCAAGAAGATGCAGTGATCGAGTAGGAACGCAAAGAGCGATGGTCTTGAGAACTACCCCCGGCGAGAAACTTGTGACGAAACTTGTGACGAGAAGGTACAGAAACGAAGCCAAATTCACAGTCCAACCATTAGTGTTTTCAAGGGTATACTCTTTAACTCCATATTTTTTTTCTTTAGTTTCCTCTTCCTTTTTGTGTTGATTTCATGTTTATTATCAGTTCTAGTTGTATTGTGTATGTTTTAGGGCTTGAACAAAGATGAAATCATATTTAATCCTGTTAAATGATTGATTTCGTTTATATTTTAAATATAATGCACTCTTTGATTGCTTTTTATATGTTATGTTTAAAGCTTCAGGAAAAATTTTATGTCTTAGTGTTTAATTGATAATTTTGGAGGCTAAGTCTCAATCCTTTCCCAAAAGTGGCAATTTATACTCCTTATAAATTTGTTCAGTTTGATAATATGAATATTTTGTTTGTAACTTTGTATAGTCTTGTTAATTTGATAATCTAAATTTTCAATTTGTGATTTTGGAGGCTGAATTTGAATCCTTTCTTAATAACATGTCTTCTTACTTAATTAGAATGTCATCAATTTTACATTTGAACGTCTCGCATGAAAATCAGGGCTCTCTCTCTCTCAAGCTACATTTAATCAAAAAGTATTTTAAAATTTCAAAATGTCAATACTTCAGGCTTAGTATGAAATAAATATTCAAAGAAAGATTCAAAGGCACTGGTTCTGAAATTAGAATGTATAAGGACATTGCAAATTGACAACAATGACAGTTACACCTCTTGCAATAGTTATTCCATAAAGACTGAGCTTTGTTCAAGATTTAAAAGATTTTGGTGGCTGCATGATATGAGCTGTAATTTGGCAGGGAATACATCCCAGTGGTCGTGGTTGAAGCCATGACGGTGTTAAAACATCCATTGCCCAGTGCACAAGGGTTTGTGGGTTTGGAAAAACAAAAGGTGTGTTACTAACAAAAGGCGTGTTAAAACATTCATTGCCCAGTGCCCATTGTCCAGTTCTTTATTTATTTTTCAACTCGTTACTGATTTGATATTCTTCAATTTGTTTTTATTACTTTTCAGATGAAAGAAGAAATGGAACTAGGAAGCTTGATCCATCCATAGCCAGCAAAGGCCATCCGAGGTACGGACAATGAATAAGGCAATGGCTTTTACTAATAATATTTTTTTGTCTTTAATTCATTAAGTTTCTAGGCATTTAATTCTAAGGCCCATTAGAATTCTCTTGCGTAGTTTCTAACTTCCTATTTTTATAATGTTATTGACTACATTACAATACATTATACGGAGGAAATTTATCTCAGATTTTATATAGCCTTCTACTCTCATGTATCACCTCTTAACAAGTAACTCCTAAAGATGATCTTAGGCTCATTCTCCGCCTAGAATATACTAAGAAATCTCCACATGGTGCAATATTTGTTAAACAAAACCTCCCAAAGGTTAGTTGGTCTCTCCGCCCTCTTTGTTGAAGTAATATCTCTGTTACTCAATTGTTTGAGTCGCTACCACAGTTTGTTATATAGTTGTTCATCTATCGGGGTGGCAGTTATATTCTTTGGATGTGAGCCTCCCAAGTGTCATGTGATATGGAGTTTCTATTGCTGAGTTATTATTTTCCTACCACATACGTTTGACTTGCCTAGCTTTTTAAGTGAAATGGACTTCCCCAGTTTAGTTGGTATTAGTTTCTTGCGTATTCCTCAACACCCAAACTAGAATATCCAGCATATCAGCACAACATGGGACAAAGTGTAAAATTGATAGTCTCAAGGCTCCTAGATACACATTTGGAGTTTGAACAGATGTCTTAAATATAAAAAAATTCACTAAGCCAGGAATTGTAATACTATTAGGCCTGAGATTATCGTTAATTGGAATGATTTGTTTATTTATATTTATTATTTTAATACTTCTCTAAAAGGGAGATGAAGATCTCTTCGACTCTGGTATATATTAAAAAAAAGGGAAAAAACTGCAGCAGTAGATTTTATATGGTTCCTCTTGCAAAAGTTATTCCATACAGATTGAGCTTTGTTCAAGGTTTAAAAGATTTTGTGGCTAAATGATATGATCTGTAATTTGGCAGGGAATACATCGCAGTGGGCGTGGTTGAAGCCTTGACAGTGTTAAAACATCCATTGCCCCGTGCACAAGGGTTTGTGGGTTTTGAAAAACAAAAGGTGTGTTGCTAACAAAAGGCGTGTTAAAACATTCATTGCCCAGTGCCCATTGTCCAGTTCTTTATGTATTTCTCAACTCATTACTGATGTGATATTCTTCAATTTGTTTTTTATTACTTTTCAGATGAAAGAAGAAATGGAACTGGGACGCTTGATCCATCCATAGCCAGCAAAGGCCATCCGATGTATGGACAATGAGTAAGGGATTGGCTTTTACTAAAAATATTTCTTTAATTTCTGCATTAGAAATTTAAATAATTAATCATTATTTTGCAAAAAAATAGTATTTGGAAATGAGAATAGGTTTGGGTGACATGCAAGTCTGGTTAACTCGAGTTTGCTGAAGCACGATGTTATATACTCAAAAGCAGTTCCACATTGATTTCGAACATCACTCTTTATTGCAGCCTGTGTACTATGAAGATTTGCCAGTTTTCTGTAACTCTTGCAAAATAATTGGCCTAAAAAATGGTCACTCTCTTTTTAACTCCTCGGATAGTGCTTCAATTGCTACGAATATCCGCTCTTAGGTTGCTTCTATGAACAACTCATCAAAATAGATTTATTTTTGTTTTTCTTTAAAATAAATTTGTATCTATTTTCATTTGAGGTGCATGATATTTAACAGTTCATATATTTGTAAGTGTGCTTTCCAATCCTAATCTTTTCATGCATGATTTTTATAGAAGACAACTTATCCTGAAATAAGCTTTGAATCATCAAGAATTCAAGATTTGTGGAGTTGGGTAATAGCTTCAACAACTCATCATCCTTCACCTGTATTTGCTGGAAGTTTGGCATCTGGACTTTCAGCTTTAGACNGAATATCCGCTCTTAGGTTGCTTCTATGAACAACTCATCAAAATAGATTTATTTTTGTTTTTCTTTAAAATAAATTTGTATCTATTTTCATTTGAGGTGCATGATATTTAACAGTTCATATATTTGTAAGTGTGCTTTCCAATCCTAATCTTTTCATGCATGATTTTTATAGAAGACAACTTATCCTGAAATAAGCTTTGAATCATCAAGAATTCAAGATTTGTGGAGTTGGGTAATAGCTTGAACAACTCATCATCCTTCACCTGTACTTGCTGGAAGTTTGCTTTAGACTTCCTTCATAGTTCTAGAGATTTTGTTTGTGTGGTGCCATTGAAGGCCACGGGTAGTGTAAGATTGGGATCCAAGAATAGAGATTTTGCAGTCACTACATTGCTTAGGAAGCAAAAAACAAACATGACTATCCATCGCCACAACCACAAGAAATTGATTCAAATGTTAGGGGAGGAGTGCTTTGCTATCTATATCCTTTCAAACCTTTGGAAGAGAAGCCAAAGCCCGTCATATTAAACTATGAGAAACCACTTATTGACCTACAGAAGAAGATAATTGATGTATGTTCCTTTTAGTAACTAAATGTCTGACATGTTGTGTATATCAATTTTCATATTGGTTTTAAATTGTGTTTGCTTTATCTGACAAGCTAAAGATATCCTTGACTATAGGTTCAGAAGATCGAATGATACTGGGCTTGACTTCAGTGATCAACTTATACTACTAGAAATCAAATATCTGCAGGTTTATTTTATTAAATACATATCCGAAGTATCAGTTTATTTTCGTTTTCCATGATTGCTCACTTCTGTCTTCAACCATCATTCCATCAATATGCTTCAGGTTCCTTTCCTTGACAATAATCAAATCGGCAAAACCAGCAATTTGGTATAATATATAAGCAGGTCTACCATTTCAGAATTATCCTTTCTCCAATAATCTATATTTAAAAGACAGCATACACCCAAAGTTTTATTGCAGCTAAAGTACTCACGGAGTGTATCTTGGAGCCTATGCAAAATAGTGAGGTATTTACCATCCATATCATTACAACACCCATTTATTTCAGCATCTCCACACCTTCTACATTTAACAAACTTCACTCTATCTGTTTTAAGTTTGCTCATTTGTAATGGTTGATCGTGCCATATGTTTATAGAGACATGAGTACATCCATAGTGACTGCTAGCAAAGCTGCCCGCACTGCACAGACCAAAGAGGATCCCGAAAAGAAGAATGCGAATGAAATGAGGCTCTTGTGGTTTTGGTCTCTCTTCAACCAAAGAATTTCTATTTCCTAATCCGCTCTTTTTAATTTAAACCTAAACACTGAATATTATGCCTGTGACAACATCACTGATAGTATTGGATAATTTTATGAAGCTTGCGGCCTAGCATGGTACATGCATTCCAGTGCAACAAACTATGGTCCTCACTTTCCATTGGTTAACTTGGTGTCTTATTGAGAGTGCAAAGGATTTTGTTTTGTTTTTGAACTCATATGAATAAGTAATGTATTATTTATACAATGTTAGTGTATGTGCTGAATTTTTAAGGAGTTAAGGCTTAATTTGTTGCTCCATTTGGTTTCAACACATCTTCTAAGACAAATGATATGTATTGTACACACTACACAAATAGTCTCTCTGTCTGTATTTAATCTTAATGTTTTGTCCCTATTTAATCTTAATGTTTTGAATTATGATTTTTTTTTTGCTCAAGTGGATTTTAGTTCAACTTATTTCAATATTGGTGAAAAATCAATTCCCTCTATGTCATCCGGTGTAACGTTTGTTCTGGTTAATGTTCTTGCAAGTAAGTTTCATGAATCTCTTTTCGTTCTCTGGGAGTAGAAAATGCAATCTAAGTTAGTTACTCGTACCATTCCTTTTGAAGAAACACCTTCGGTGATGGAGAAATCATATTGTTTGGCATAAATCATGGGAGATAGGTTAGTCACTCCCAAATATCAAAATGATTTTTGATCATTCACGCAAGGTGTTTGTTGAATTTACTCCTCTGGCACAATCTTTTTTATCGACCATTATATCTAAATGTCAATTGATAAATATTTAATGGGACAGGGCAGTGGAAATCATTTAGATTAATTGCACTGCTATGAGTTGATAAATATTAGTCGTGACAGAGAAAAAGGTGAAGAAAAGAGAAGCCAAAGGATTATAGTGCAGGTTTTTTTGTTTTTTTTGTTGTGTTTTTTGCTGTTTATTTGGAACTTATTTCGAGAATGTTCTATTTACTTTGAATATTTTATGGTTTTTTTTGAAAGCTCCAGATTGAGAGTGAAGAACGAGGGGGAGATAGAGGTTGAGGATGGCATCATAGATTCAAAATCTAGAAGCGTTTTTAATAAAACACCAAAGGCTCGTTCATGGTAGATGCTAATAGAGGCGAAGGACGATGAATAGAGGAGAGCGTTCGAGAACCTACAGGCTACCATTGGCCAGTAATTATTTCAAGGTTTGAGTTTTAATTTTAGAGGAAATGACAATGGTTTCTAGCTTTCTAGAACGGTTTGCAATCACGGATGTTGGACTTAGTGTTTTCTGCTATGAATAGAACGGTGAATAAAAATATGTTCCTCCAAATATTTAGTGAATAAAAATATTCATGGCATCTTTCATGTATGTTAAGGAAGATTTTCAATCAAAATAAGAAGAAAGGGTTGGAGGAAGCATATCATCATCCTTCTGCAGTTGAAAGATGAAAGAAAAGAAAGTCAACAGGAAATCCAAACATTCTTCGACCTATTGAGAGGTAATGTTTTTATTTTTTAATGTAGAACTTTTGGTCATTATCAAGTAGTCATTATTCAAGTAAATGTCCATCATTTCTCCCACTATGTCATTATTAAGTCCTATTTAGAGAATAAAAAAGTTTAAGTTCTACATTGGAAAAGTCATTATGTTTTAGTCCTATTTAGTGCAAATTTTACAAAGTATAATCTCAACTATGAAAAAAATTAACAAGAAAAAAGTCTGAAATGAAGTAAAACATTTATAATATACCAAAATATAAGTTCTATGGTATGTACAATGTCAATTATGATCATATACATTATTAAAAAATAATGTAAAATGTTCATATATAATGACACATTATCTTAATACAAATTCTTATTTTAGAGATAAAATATAGGTTTCTTATTTTGATTTCTTTCTAGGGTTTATATCTATTTATAGTTATAAAATATAAAGACTGTCATAAATTTCATAATTGAAATAATTATTAGTATTGTTTAACAATAATAATGATTTTTAAATTGTAATGTAGGTATCACATAAAAGAAGCGGTGCTGGACGGCGGGATTCCGTTCAACAAAGCGTACGGAATGAGCGCATTCGAGTACCACGGGACCGACCCGAGATTCAATAAGGTGTTCAACCTCGGAATATCCGACCACTCCACCATCACCATGAAGAAGATTCTCGACGATTACCGTGGCTTCGACGTCCTCAAATCCCTGGTGGACGTCGGCGGCGGCACCGGCGCCACCCTCAAAATGATTCTCTCCAAATACCCACACATCAAGGGCGTCAACTTCGATCTGCCCTACGTCATTCGCGACGCTCCTCTCTCCTGGCATCGAGCACGTCAGAGGAGACATGTTCCAGAGCGTGCCTAGAGGGGACACGGTTTTCATGAAGTGGATCTGCCACGACTGGAGCGACGCCCACTGCCTGAAGCTGCTGAGGAACTGCCACGCGGCGGTGCCGGAGGACAGGAAGGTGATCGTGGCGGAGTGCATCCTGCCGGAAGCGCCGGACGCTTCGCCGGCGACGAGGAACGTGGTGCACATTGATGTGATCATGCTGGCGCATAACCCCGACGGGAAGGAGAGGACCGAGAAGGAGTTTGAGGCGCTGGCTGTGGCAGGGCCGGCCCAATAGGGGGACAAAGTGTCCGTCCGGGCCGGGCCCAATAATTTAAGGGGCACAAAAAAATTTTCTTTTAAGTATTACTTCCTCCGTCAGGGAATGATGTTCCCGTTCTACTCTTTTTTCCGTCCGGAAATGATGTTCTCATTCTACCTTATTTTGTCTTCTTTTCCAAAATTACCCTCTTCATTTCCTTTCTCTTCTCCCTTTTTCCCCTTTCTTCTCTTTCCTTCTTTTTTTGTTCCGCCCCTATCTTATTTCCCCTTATTGTTCTTTTTCGTTTTCTCTCCTTCTCCTCCAATTCCACCGTATCTTCTTCTATCCCCAACCTTCTTCTTTCTCGTGTGTCTTCCCTCAGATCTACAACTTTCTCATTTTCTTTCTCCCCCCCTCCGATTCTTCTTCTTCTTCTTCTTCGTCTTTTTCTTCTTTTTCTAGATCTATGCTAGATCTATGGGGCTGGCAGCGATGGCAACGATGGTAGAGCAGGTGGCGGCGATGGTAGAGCAGATGGCGGTGGTCAGAGCTAGATTCAGATAGATTTGTGTTAGATCTTTTTCTTCTTGTTTTGTTTCCTCTTATTTTTCCCTTCCCTTATTGGGTTGAGGACTGAAGGAGATGGTGATAGGGACGACGATGATGCGGTAGTCAGCGATGGCGCCGGGGCAATGTTTGGGCGGCAATGGAGTTGGGGCAGTTGTGGGTGGCGATATGCTAGGGCCGCGGTGGGCAGCGGTACGATGGTCGGAGGTGGGTTGGGGCAGCGGTGGCTAGGGGTAAGATAGTGGTGGGGGCAAAGCAATAATTCAAAGGAAGGTATGAGGGTACTTTAGACATTTTAATGCCATAGTCAACATTCACTAAAAATGAACAAAAGTCAAACTGGGAACGTCTTTCCTAGACGGAGGGAGTATATATATGCATCCCATTAAGGCCCAGGTCCAGCGCCCCCTTCACCACTTATCTTAATCTACCCCCTTAGCCCAATGCCCCAATTCAATCCACTCCTCACCCGGATGGAGAAAAAAAAGGAATCCTCATACTACCGAAGAAAGGACGCTGAAGAGCGCAAGAGCCGATAGCAGAAGAAAGGACACCGAAGAAAGGACGCCGGCACGCCGCCGTCATGCCGCCGGAGGCCGACCTCCACCCTCCAGGATAGTTTTCCAATTTTGTAATTTTTATTTCTTAAATCTTAATTTTCTTTATTGTTTCATTTTTTAGATTTAAAATCTAGGGTTATTTATTAGTTTTTGATTTGAAATCTTTTCTAATTTCATTCTTTGAAATAGAATGAATTAATGGTTTTATGTGTGTTTTATTTGATTTGGATGAATTGATTTGAATTTTTTATTTATAATATATTTATATAAAAATACTGAAAACCAAAAAAAATTAAAAACTGATAAATTGATGAATTGATATGAATTTATGATTTATTTATTTATTTATTTGCTTGCTTTTTCAGTTTTTCATATATACTTGATTTTACTATGTAGTAGAGTTGATGAATTTGGATTTAATTTCAGAAATAATTCAATAGCTATGGCTCCTAAACAATTATTTGATAGTCAAAAAAGAAAAAAAAACTAAAACGAGATGAAAAATGAGAAAGTCTCAAGTCGAAGCTCTATATAAGTTTATGAAACATGTTACTGAAGACGAAGAAGTAGAAGTAAAAGAGATGGAAGAATAAGAGTATCTATAAATATGTTAATTTGATATATCATTAGATAGAGATAATATTTTTAGGGCCTTTTTTCTCTGTTTCGGCCCGGGCATATGAATTCTCAGGACCGGCCTTAGGCTGTGGCCGTCGGCTTCCGGGGGTTCCGCAAGGTCTGTTGCGCGGTTAACTCTTGGATTATGGTGTAACACCCTAACTTGAACTGTCTCGTGGATTATTCCAAATTAGAGAGTTAAGAGGAAATATACTCATTTCTTATAAAAAAAACATCATATAAATATTTATTAAAAACAGCGGAAGTGAGTTTAATACACAATATGTTTGTGAACATAACGTCATAAAATAAAATACAAACTTTTTATTCAAGCAAATAATATAAACACATAACCGTATTTATCAAAACGGATTTAATTGCCATGTCCTGCACTTCCACTTGTTCCAGCTACATCACCTACGCACAGTAAAAACCAAAAATACTGCACGCTCAGCATATTTGCTGAGTGGTACAAAACAATATAAGACGGAGTCTCGTAAAAATATAATTTTTATGAAAATCAATATTTTAGTTTTACAGAATGAATTTGCATACATGAAACTACATAGTTATAAGTTAGATAAAACTTTATAAAAGATTTTATCCAAACTACTGAGATACGAAATATTCAATTTAACGACATACACCTGGGGTCTCCGAATGTAGCCCTGAGAAATACTGCCTTTTGAGCATCATTCTCGCAACCTTGGTCGTTGGTTCTGTATACGATGAGCGGTGATAGGGGTCTCCTACCGTTGCTCCGAAATACAAGTTTACAATGCTCTCAAGTTGTTCAAACTTAGATAATATAAAAGTTTGAATTTTATTTCCTATATATCAAATCATTTTTATAAATCAATATTTTATAATAAATCACTTTTAAAAGTGTATAAAATATTAATTTAAAAATAAAATACTACAGTACTTTGTATATTTTTTTAAATAACTTTGAATCGTACAAAAAGAGTGTTTTGTTTTAAAAGATTTTTACAAATATAATAGTTGAACGGGAAGTCCGTGCAATACAATTTTGTACATACCTCGAGTTCGAGAGAGAAAATGAAACGGAGTTGTTGAAGACTAATAAGGAACCGAGACTTTAGAGGTGTTATCGAGCTTTACCGAAGAGAAAAAAAAAAATAGCAAAAAGTGTTTCAATAGCTTGAAGAATACTCAAAAAAACGCAGAATTTTCGGAGAGTTTTCTTACCTTAAACGGGCTCTAAGCGAATTCTTGTTGGCTCTAACTTCTTCTATTCTTTTGGGAAAAGTTTGGTAGTGTATTGGGAGTAAAATAACTTAGGGAGAAAGACCAAACTAGGACTAAAACATTAAAAATATACCAAAATAGGACTTCCATGTTTTTATTCCCAAAATAGGACTTACATTACCAAACATGGTCATATATATTACCAAAAAAGTATAGTAATTTGCACATGACACTGCCACATTACCACAATGCAAAGTCACATTACCACAGTGCAAAGTCTTATTCTGGAAAAAAAAACATGAAAGTCCTATTTTGGTACTTTTCTCTATGTTTTAATCCTATTTAGGGGTTTTTCCCTTGTTGTAATGCTAATTTTTGTTAAGACACTAACATAGCGTCTCGCAAACAGTGGATAAATTTCAGTAATGGTACCTGAACTTTCACTGGAATTTTGAAGTGGTACCTAAACTTCAAATCCTTTCACAAAAATCCTTGAACTTATATAATCCTTTCACTAAAAATCCATTTACTCGTTTCCGGGTTAACTTCGGTCATTTGGACTAAATTAGAATTTTACATATTTTAAAATTGTCAATTTGACCCCATTTCTTTTTTTTCTTCTTCTTCCCCCTCCCACTCCCTTCTTTTTCTTCTTCTTCCACCCCTTTCTTCTTCTTCTTCTTCACCCACCCCACTCTCAGTCCCATAAGCCGGAGTGCCACAGAGGGAGTGCAAAAGGCCGTCGTGCCTCTGCTGCTCCGGCAAGACGGACAACCCGAAATCGGAAACCTGTGATAGAACTCCACGGCGCCGACGAACTGCCGGAAATACTCTCCTCCTCCAGCCTCCTCTCCGCCGCAAACCTCCCCAGAAGCTCCCCGCCCCGGACGTACTCCATGACGAAGAAGATCTTCCGCTTCAATGGATCACAGATTATACCCTTGGAAATTGTAAACTGAAATTGTAAACTACAATAAACTGAAATTGTATCTACAATAAACTGAAATTGTAAACTACAATAAACTGAAATTGTATCTACAATAAACTGAAATTGTGAACTACAATAAACTAAAATTGTAAACTACGGAGTACAATTTACTGAAATTGAAACTGAAATTGTATCGCAGATCTTCCGCCACAATAAACTAAAATTGTAAACTACCAATTAAAACACTGAGAGTCATAGTCGGCATCGGACAAAAACGAAGGAGAAGAAAACAATGGATCGCAGATTATACCCTTGACGAACCACTAACCCTTGATTTAGGATCTGTGTTGACGATGCTTCGCTGCTGGTTTGTGTCTTGATCATCGCCGGCCGATCTCCATTTCCTTAGTCTGTCTTGGGATGGGAAGAAGAAAAAAAAAAAAGAAATGAGGTCAAATTGAAAATTTTAAAATATATAAAATTTTAATTTAGCCAAAATGACCGAAAATTAATTCGAAATTCTAGTGAAAGATTGTAAATGGACTTTTAGTGGAAGGATTATATAAATTCAGGGATTTATTTTTATGAAAGAATTTGAAGTTTAGGTACCACTTCGAAATTCTAGTGAAAGTTCAGGTAGAATTATTAAAATTTACCCCACAAACAGCTGTGTGGAGGAAGTTTTCAAAAAAAATGTGAGTATTTCTTGTGCTGAACCAAAGGAGCGATTTAAGCTTTTGGAATCAGAGTCTCAAATTTCTCTAGACGAGCTGGCAAGAACCCGTCATTATTACCAGTAATAGCAGAAAAAGAAAGAAAGAAGTTTTGCCATGATGGGTTGTTGCCTGCCGCCTACAAATTTCTCTCCCGGAAGGTAATCTCAATTTCAGATTGTTTAAATTTTACTCCGTAATTTAACAAAACTGAATTGCAATCCGTTTGAGAACCTCAGCCATTCTTTCTCTCGGAATGTCACTTTTATTAATTCTGGGCAAAAAGATACTGGCAAGTAGTGAAATGTAATGAATAAGTAGAATTTATCAGGAGTACGAATGTCTTCTACAAATTAATACTCTAGTCCTCTTTTCCCAAAGTGTTTGTCTTTTTTTGGTGAATATTAAGCATCAATTACATTAATAATCATCAATTACATTAATCATGATTCATTTCTGCATGGAGTGGTACACTTTCTTACATATCTGCTTGTTTTGTAGCTTAGGGGCTAAAAGGAAAATCAATCAATGGTTCCCTAAATCATTGTCCAAAAAAAGGAATCATGTCTCAAACGTTGTTTAGAAAAAGTGCAGTTTAGACAAGTGAAGTCAGACCTTGATGCAATTTGTAAAAAGAAGTGTAGAATTTCTGTATAAAATTCGATTCACTACATTTGAAGGTTGTTGAAATCAGAATCAACACTATTGAAACTCCATTTTTGATAGGGAGAGAAAGTTTGTTACAAGTTGTTTCTATCAGACTACACACAAGAAAATGCTAGATGACTAATATATATGTGTGTGTGTAAGATTTTCTTGAATGGGATAGAGAATCACATGACTTATGGTTCCTTTGAGATAAAAGAGAAAATGAGAAGCAGCCTGCATATGGTGAGTTGTTGGAGCAGAAACATACTGGCGAAGATGTTGAACTGAATAGGAGACTTGGGGCTGACCAACCTGGATCCTGACTAGCTTGAGCATAACTTGTAGGTGTCTGTATAGTAAAAACATTAGCAAGGAAACTAGAAAAACTAATAAGTAAAGAAAAGTATAGACATAGAATAGAGGATGAGCAGTGGAACAATTGGTTTGGGCTTTGGATTGTAAACTAGGACATACATAGTCTGAAAATTTAGCCAGAACAGTAGTGCTCTTGCATGGTCTAAGAACAAGAGGAGTAAAAGAAGTGGGAAGCTCTGTGTGTGGAGAAGATGAAGATGTAGATTGGGGTATGAGATCAGGAACTCTAGTGTCAATAATAGGAAAAGAGTGAGGGAAAGAATCATCGGTGGGTAAGGAATGAGAAGATGGAATGGGGTTGGGAATGGTATCCTCATCTGAAACAGAAAAGGGGTGGGATAGAAAACATCTGGAAGAGTAGTGGTGGATGAAGAAATGGTTTTGTAGGGAAAGATGTCCTCATGAAAGATGACATTCTCGGCTGAGAAAGGTGGTTTTAGTGTTTAAGTCAAAGAGTTTGTATCCCTCTTGGGCAATGGGATAACCTAAGGAACACATCTCCTGCCCTTAGGAGCAAATTTGTGTAGTGTTCTGCCTTCCACTCTAGCATAACATAAACAACCAATAGTATTGAGATGGTCATATTTAGGTGGGGAACCAAATAAGGCTTCTAAGGGAGTCTTCCAAGATAATTTTGCCATGGGCATTTTGTTTATGAGATATGTTGCAGCAAGAAGGGAATCTCCTCCCCAAAGAAATAGGGATTTTAGCATGAATTCTCAAACATCTAGCTTTTCCATGAGATGTCTATGTTTCCCTGTCACCACCCCATTTTGTTGTGGGGTGTAGGTCATACTTTTCTGATGGATTATGCGAAGGGTAGAAAAAAGTTTGTGGCATTCAGATCTAACTGTTTCAGACCCATTGTCACTTCTCACGTGTTTGGGTTGGGTGTGGTGATGATTGTAGACAAAATGGAAAAAGGTTTCAATAATAGAACAAACTTGGTCCTTATTGTGTAACCAATAAGTCCAAGTGGCTCTGGTGTTATCAACTATGGTCAAGAAGTATTTGGCTCCATTTAAGACTGGTGTTTTATAAGGTCCCCCACAAATCCACATGAATCAAATGAAAGGGCAACAGGGAATTTTTAAAGTTGTATTTTGAAAAAGAGAGCTTATGTATCTTTGCCATAGAACAACAACAATCAAGTTTAATCCCACAAAATTAGGGTCTGGGGAGGGTGTATGTACGTAGACTTATGATAGTAGAGCTCTTTGCCATAGAAGAAACATCACAATTCAATTTATATTGATTTAAAGGCTTACAATCAACAAGATTACTCAATTTGGACATAGAAGCATGACCTAATCTCACATGAAGTTGATACAGATATTCTTTAGTAGAAACATTAACAGTAGAAGTAAAACAAGTGAATAAAGAACTAGGACTATGTGGTGTAGGAATGCGGGAACTGCTTTGGTGGGACAGGGAAGTGGTACTATGAGAGTGGAAAGACCATTATATCCTTCTCTAGAAGCCAATATCCCTGTAGTATTTTTCAACTCTGCCAGCGATTCCATCAGGTAAGGTAATAGACTGATAGGAATGGGGTTATTTAAAGTTTTAATGTTATGGAAGAGGTTTAGATGAGGGGACATATGTTCAAACGCTCCTGTATCAACTATCCAATGACACTGTTTCTCCACATTATGACTCTAGTCAGAACAAAGGAGGGATCAGGTGCCATACCTGCAAAGTTGGCAGTGGCCAAGTTGTTTCAGGTTGTTCTCCGTGTGCAGTTTTGCCTTTGTACATCTTTGCCATCTCCTGACATATAGCTGATACAAGGCCTTGATCCACCTATACTTTGTTGTGTTGATTTCCACTATTGTATTCAATAGGAGAGTCCAAATAAGACTCATCACTTTTCTCATCATGGACAGTATGGGCTGCCAATTTGGGAGAACCAAACTTCTTGTTCTTCTTGCCTTTGTACCAATCTGGATACCCTATCCTTTCAAAGCATTGTTCATACAATTACCCTTCACTCTTGCAGAATTTAAAATATTTATTTAGAGATATCCGGTTCGCATATTTTACTTTTCTATTTTGTTAAATGCGGGCTGTCATTCTATTTTCCCTTGACTTCTCTTTTGTACTGTGATGTCCTGTGTCATGAAGAAGGCTGCTGATTCTGGTATATTCCTACTGAAATTTCTTTGTGTCTCAATGTGTTGAAGTAAAATTCCCTACTTAAATTAGAAACTGGTTCAGCTGAAAGCATCTGACCACAAACTCCTTCAATGGCAGCCCATTTCTCCAGGAAATCACATTTACATTCCTTCATCTTCCCACATTCACAGGAAGTAAAGCCACTCAATTCTTGCAAAACTTCCCAGTGCTACTTGAGTTTTGTTAAGTAGGCAGAAACTGTTAGACTGCCTTGATATATTTAGTTCAATTCCTTCTGTATCTGATATATTAGGGGAGCATTAGTATGTCCATACCTTTCTCCAATTTCAGACCATTATTCCTCTGCAGAATTGACATACATTAAGGAACCAGACAGTTCAGGTATCATAGAGTTTAGGATTCAGCAGGTAACCATGTAGTCTGTCCTAAATCCTAGTGCAACACTGATCGTTAGTGTCTGTGAGTTGTGGCTTAGAACAGATCCCATCGATGAAGCCGAGATTGGATTTCGCTCCTAATGCCATTGTGATTGTCTTAATCGAGGCAAAGAAGTTGCTTCCTGTGAACTTCGTAGTAGTCAAAGCCAGACCGGGATGGTCTTTTCCAGTGAGTCCCTATGAATCAACAACTTGATTTCCAGACGTCTTACTGTTGATTCTCCCATTGTCTTCGACGGAGATACAATCACAGAGGAGACGAGCTATCGCGGAAGGATCAATTAAATCATGAGAGCTCAAGATCATTGCTTTGATACCATGTTGAAATCAGACACAACAATATTGAAACTCCATTATTGATAGAGAGAGAAAGTTTGTTACAGGTTTGTTTCTATTAGACTACACACAAGAAAATGCTTGATGAGTAATATATATAAATACAAAGGAAAGAAAAGGGAAAATAGAATGACATCTGGCATTTAACAAAATAGAAAAGTAAACATATACGAAGCAGATATCTCTGCAAAGGTGCATTCAATATTTTTGTATGATTTGATATGAGTTTTTTAAGACCCACCAAATCCGGTGGGGTGACTCTTATCATATTCAATCAAAACTCTACCAAAACGAACAAATAAAATATCAGAAAATATAAGTAAGATCCATTATATGTAGCTTATTATGAAAATAAAAAGCACACTCACGACTTCCTACTACTTATGAAGTTTTGGGTAGTAAATGCATAAGGGTCGGGAGGAAACAACCTCTCTATTTTTAATAGGGGTCTAGTTTTGTTCATCTTAATCCCTGTATACCGCGCTTAACCCTGACTCCAACGTAGTCGAGATTATACTGGGTTTTTCTATTGCTACTGTTATTGTTATAAAACACATGAAAATTAGATTTCACTAACCTAGGGATTTGAGTTTTCAGCAATCTGTGGAGACCATCTTGGCCAGTGCTCAAGGCTTATCCAGGAGGGAATGTGAAAGGGAAGCGAGTGCTTAGAAGAGCATTTGGGATCAATGCTGCAGTTGAATTTGTAAATGCTAATGAAGCAAAGAAGCTCGTTTCTGTTGACGGGTATGTTGTGTTAGATGTGCGTGACAAGACTCAGTTCGAGCGTGCACATATAAAAGATTGCTTTCATGTTCCAGTCTTCATCGAAAATAAGGACAATGACTTGGGTTGGTTCCTTGTCCCCCCCCCCCTTTTTACCATGCAGACTGCGTGCTTTTCGTAGCTGATTAATGTTCTGTTGATGTTACAGGAACTTCGTTAAAGAGAGCTGTGCATAGCAATTTTTCTGGCTTATTCTATGGTCTACCTTTTACTAAACCAAATCCCGAATTTGTGCAATCTGTTAGAAGCCAGTTATCACCTGAAAGCAACTTGTTACTTGTTTGTCAAGAAGGAATGAGGTAAGCAGTTTATGATTAAGGCTAAAGGGGCATAAATGCAATAAGACCACTCTATCGAATAAAAAACAGAAGATGAAATAGGGTCTTAGAATAACTCTCCCAAAACCTGAAAAATAAGAATACTTCTTGCCTCAGCCATTGCCAATGGTTGTTTCTTCCTCTCAAACTCATCTTAGAAGAAAGCGTGATTTGTATACTGTTTGCAAACTACTAACAAAATGATTACTTAAAGAATACATTCAAGAAATCATTTTGTGCCTGTTGATCTGCCAATTGCAAAATCATAATAATTCAACACTGATAAATTCAAGATTAATTCTAAAATAGATATTAGATTCGTATTGTGTATTAGTTCACATGTTACAAATATTTTTTTCGGAATTTTTACTAATTTCAGAATGTAGTTTATTGATCACATGCTAGAAATATTACTCCATAATTGTCCACGTCACAGTTCACACCCAAATGCTTCCTGACACCATCCTCACCAACCAATATTTCCTCTCATAAATAGTTGAGGCTTGTGTTAAGCAACATTAGGGTGTGAGAGACTTAAGTGACCACTCGTCCTATGCTAAATTGTTTCACTCTGTCTTTATTATTGCTGGATGGGAATATTAACAAATTCATATCTATAAAAACTTGTATGCTATCCTTTATCTTCTTGTGATATTGGCTAGTTTATTTCCATGCATGCTTCAAGGTCTGCTGCTGCTGCAAAAATGTTGGAGGATGCTGGTTACCAGAAAATAGCTTGTATAGCATCGGGTCTTCAATCTGTGAAACCAGGTAAGTGTTCGAACAACCTTATACTTAAATCCTCTAAAAATAGTGTGGATAAATATCCTTTTTTCCAGGAACATTTGATTCCGTGGGTTCCACGGAGTTGCAAAATGCAGGCAAGGCTGGTTTAGTTATGGTACAAGGCAAGGTTTCAGCTGTGCTAGGAACTCTACTAATCTGTATGTTTTCTGTGACGATTCTTCAAAAAAAACCATTCTGCATTTTTTTCTAAAATTAAACAGACAATTTTTGTTCATAGAAAACCTAAACGGAACTCATAATCCATTAAAAATGCATCGCATTTAAGATAAAAGGAAACCAAATACCCTCAGCATCCTAAACTAGCTGTAGATCCGTAGCTATGCTCCTCACTCAAAGACTTTTCATCCATGTCAATGCGTTGTCTTTGATTCTGCATTCTGATGATCATTATTCCTATGAATCTAGGTGCATTTCTTTTTATAACATTCTTCCCAGAACAAGCGGAAAAACTACTTCGAATCATTCCTTTCAGCTAGCCCCAATGTGAGTATATCTTTCTTGCAAATCATGAGAGCTTAGAAATCTCCTAGAACAAATGTATGGTCTAGTTATTGGAAGTTGGGACGACCTCTGACACTCATTTTTAAAATGGTCTATGTAAATTACAGGCCCGCCCTATTGGATGCCCCGTACAATTTTATAAGTTTATGCTCAGACCTCGATCTTACTCTTGTATATGCAAAAAAAATCCAAATTAGGGTTCTAGGAAAAATCTATATAAATTCTATTGAAAATTATTAAACGAACTTCAATATTGTAAAAAAAGATTCAAATTGAATTTATTATGCAACTGACCTCGAAAGAGAAAGATTCGGAATTTTGGATATATAAACTATAATGTATAAACTACTTTGTAGTTGAAATGAACTAATTACGAACAAATATATGGACAAAAAGGATAACGCTAAAACAGCGGAACTAACATATATAGTTGATATAGTTAAATACTTTTTAAACAAGTAACGGAGATTCAAAACATTAATATTTGTATCTGTTTCATAACAAAAACTTTATTTTACATTATCTTCAAATTGGCAACTAATTCACACAAACTTATAACCTATTTGCGAAACTTCATGTATTTATGGAATGAAGGAAAACGCTCGTCTTCATCATCAATTTGTCCTGGCCGGGTTCAAACGCCAAGTGATCCTTATTAATTAGCTTGAGTGCACACATTTTTGTACGTGTATGTAGCTTGAGCTAGAAATCACCTTCTGTTATAACAGACGTGAGAAAGTATGAACACGAACAATCGACAATCATGAAAAAGACAGAGATTTAACGTGGTTTACTAACAACTTGTTAGTAACCTCCACGGATAGAAGAGAAAAACTATTATTGATCAGTATTTTCTCACCAGATTACAAATTCTCTCTACCATGAGTTGAAGAGTACAAATACAAGCTATATATATAGAGAAGGGGATATAGGTAATCCTAATCCTACTACATATATAAAGATGAGATTAGGAAAGATAATCCTAATCCTATTCCTAGTCGTAAATCCTAATACGTCTAGAATACAGATTCAAGGCATTTTCTAACACCTTCCTTATAGAGTAGAAATGGAAGCAGTAGCGTTCGATGCAGATGAAGTATTAGACCCAACTTTGGTTCCCCTTTTAGGCCTTGCAATATTGGGGTCAACATAAATAGGCGTAGTGGGATGCTTATCTATTACTCCCTCCGTCCCACTATATTTGTCCACTTTCATTTTTGCACACCATTCAATACACTTCTTTAATCCATTTTATCTTGTAATTTGTATATTAAAAAATTATAGAAATTATATATTAATAATCTATATGTTAAGACAAATCAAACAAGATCACGCATGACTATATTTAGGCTTACACATTGAGAGAATTTGATGAGTCAAAGTGCTTAGATGAACAGTTCCAAAAGTCAAAAGTGGACGAATATAGCAGGATGGAGGGAGTAATAAGCATTTGGTTTCAAGCATATCAACTACTTCAGACATTTTTGGCCTTGTTGCCGCACTTGCTTGTGTGTCAATAATCCAATCTCTATGACTTTACTTCTTCTATATCATATTCATTTTCGTCTAAGGTTTTGTCGACAAACTCCACGTGCATGCCACTCTCATGCAACTTCCAAGCCTATCATGTGAGGCCAAAATGAATGTAACAAAGAAAAATCCAAAAAGAAAACCGTAAAGAATGTGCATCTTTAGAAGATACAATTATCAAAATGTAACATGTAGAAAAATATTAGTATATTACATCCGACTTCATAACGTAACACTTTGACGAAGTTACAAAATTTGATCAAAATATATAGAAAAAACTTTGAGTTATAATGTAAGTTACTTAATGTAATTAGATAAATGTTAACATGTAGTTTTAGGATATCATATTTTAAAAATATTTATGTATAGAAATCGATATGGATAATTAAAATATTACGGTATGGAGTATATTGAAAACATGCAAAAATCAAAATGAGAGCCATATAGAAATGGATGGATTATAAAAGTTTAGAGAAATCACCCGAAGTAGGAGCAAATCATAGCCCTTTTCCACAAAATAGGAGGGGCGTGTTTTTATATCCAAAAGAGGATTATTGCACTGTGATAATGAGGTACTGTGTATTGCCATTCCATAGTGTTCTTCGGTATCAAATGATGGCATTATAGGTCTTACTTTGAGGATATAAACATGAAAGTCATATTTTAGTTCATTCCTTATGTTTATTCATATTTTAGTCTCTCCCAAAAATCTATGTATGTTGGGTAGAAGCGGAAATCATGTAATAATGAATTTCCTATTTTACTATGTATGTGGTAGTTGCTTTTTTAGTTACATAGTTCCAGAAAATTTGGTGTTGATGTGAGATTGGTCTCTTGGTAGACGTCTTGCCAAACCAAAATCAGCAATTTTAGGTTGAAAAGCTTCATCCAAAAGTATGTTACATGTTTTTATGTCTCGGTGTAAAATGCACATATGGAATTCTTTGTGTAGATATGCCAAACCCCTTGCAATCCCTAAAATTATACTGTATCTTTGCTTCCAGTTGAGAGAACCTCTCTTTTCCCCTGTTTCCACATTCAATTATTCAGTAGATTATAACAATATAAAATGATTATGGTTCTGAACAAAGAGAGTCTCTAAAATGATTTAGTTAGGCGTTTGTGTCGGCGTTTACCAAATAGGAATTTGCCAACGTTATTGTTTTTCATGTACTCATATATAAGGAATCTGTCTAGTCCTTTGGTGCAACACCCTAGAAGTCGAACAAGATTTTGGTGATGAACATTACTTATGAGCTTCAGTTCGCTTTCAAGATCTTCCTCCATCTGTTTGGATTGTTCTATAGCCAATTTCTTCACAGCAACTATTTTTCCATTCTTCAAAGTGCCCTGTTTAACAAACAAGTTCTATTTATTAATAGCCTGCTTCATCTTTTAAATTTCTTTTACTTTTTAATAGTTAGACACATGTTTGGTACCGCCCAAAACTCTCCTGGAGGTCTTGAAAAAGATTTACTTTCTAACGCCCTCCTCGTGTTGACGAGAGTACAATTTAATAGTTAGTTAAAACTCAGACACATGTTTGCTACTAATGAGAATGGTTTTTGATTGGCCAAGGAGAGTCCTCCTCCTCCCCCATGAAGAGGATCCATAGATCTAATATTAAGGTAAAAGAGTGTTCATAAATAAGGTTTAATTACCTTGTAGACGTCACCAAAACCCCCTTCCCCTAAGTTATTCTCTTCACTGAAGCTACTTGTTGTTGACTTTAGATCTCTATATCTTTAGTTAATTGGGGCCTTTTAGCTCTGTTGCTCCCAAAATATCACCTGCAGGTAAGCATAATAAAATAAATCAATTTTTATCTAAACCACCACTTGTAAATAGCTTATTAATGATATTACTGAGGAGGTTTCCCTGTAGTTTTTTTAAGGCAACTTGTTTTATTTGAAGTGCAGGGGGGTATTTTTTGTTTGGCCCCAAATTTCATTGTGAATGTTTTAACAAATGAAAAAACATGTATTGTCTTAAAAAAAGACCTGTTTTTTTTGTTAAAAATGGACAGCCAATATCTCTAAAATAAAAGTGACATATTTTTATCCCAAAATAGGATAATACGCTGACATTCTGACAATGTGACATTGTATATTGGCATTTTAATTTTTTTTTAATATTATACTCTGTATGTTGCCATTATTGATGTCATATTTTGATTATTTCCATTCCATCCGTTCTCAAAAACACTTCCTCTTTCATTTATTCCACTTCCAATAAAACGCTTCCACTTTCTATTAAAAAACTTCTTTTACCCTTATTTTTTCATACTGTACCTATCACATCATACTTTTTCTCTAATAATCTATCCATAACATCTTACTTTTACTCATCACATCAAGGGAAAAATTGGAGGTCAACTACAATTTAACACCTCCTTATTCTTACACTTAGTCAAACTAGGAACTCTTTTTTAGAACGGAGAGTATATGTTTTAAGAAAAATGTTAGGGGTAAATAAAAATCAAATACAAATGAGTGGTTATGGAGGGGGTGGGGGACAAATGGGGTACACAAAGGTGTACCCCTAGCATCTCCCATGTTTTAATTGTATTTTTATCTCTCCATAACGGCCTATTTGGGTTGGGGGAATGAGGGGAATGGAAGGGTGATGGAGGGAGGGGCTTTCTTTGTCTCTTGTTTGGATTGGAAGGAAACAAAGGGTGAGGGAGATGTAGGGAGTCCTTCCAATTCTCCCAAAGCCATCCTACCAAATTGGCCTCCAAATGGGAGTCATTTGGAGGGAAGGAGAACAAGTTTTGTGTTCCACACTTAATTTCATCGTCGCCATCACCAATCTTTGCCGTTAGAATCGTCTTCGTCGTCACCATTGGAATTTTCGCCAAGTTCATCATCGGGACTCGGAACCCAAACCTTGGCAACAGATGAAGAGGAGGGGAGGAAGATGGTCATAATACGGAAACAAGATATCATCCTCTCTCTTCCTCTCCTCTATGATACTCTCCATTATTTTATTAGATTTGGTCTCTCTCCTATTAAAACATAAATGTTCAAAGTTTAGCTCCACCAATGAAATTTTACTTGAGATTATAATACCATTCTTAACTTTCCTTAAAACTTGGATTCTCGCATTAGAATTATTAATGATCTTTTTCAAAAATTGGAACAATGTGTTTATCATACAACACGCGAGTAAAAAACCATTTCTTCCGTTCCTTTTTAGTTGTCTGGTTTGCTTTTCAAACTTAATGTTTGACCAATAATATCTACTAAGGGTATTATGGTAAACTTTCATTAAGGGTATTATGGTAAACTTTCATCTTTTCATTAAGGGTATTATGGTAAACTTTCATCTTTTTTCAACTCTCCTTAAAAACTACCAAAAGTCAAAATGAGAACATCTTAGGGGGATGGAGGGAGTATAATTTTTATATTTTAATTCATTGCATATTGTATTTATAGTTAGTCAAATGTTTGATATGCAAAGCGAAAAGAACAGTTAAGAAAAAGAGAAGGAATGGATGGAGTAGTATTCCTCCATAATAAAAGAGGGGGTACCGAGGGATCAATTACCTTTGGGCACCGTGCTTGAAAACTTTGATCGTCCATACAAAGCAAAAATTAGGAGAACAAAATCGAGGGATGCACCCTCCAACTCTCCAAGAGAGGCCTTATTATTGCTTGAATCTCCTACTACCAGACACATAGTTTCCTAACACATGTATCGTCCAGGTGTATGTAACTTTGAGGGAGGTTTGTTGGACCTAGCCCGCACAGATAAGTCTTTGGACACCTTCCAAAAGACTTTTTATTAATTGGTTGGGGTAACCATTAAATATTGGTTTCCTTTCTCTTTTCCACACGGTGTGGGAGGAGTTTGGTAATTGGTACCCAAAATTATACTCCCCCGTCTCAAAATGTTTGATGTATTATGCAAAATTCAATGAAGCGAAAATTCAAGTTTTTTAATTCATTTTATTTAAAGATTGGTATAAAAATAAAGCATAAAATTAATATATTTGAAAACTACGGAGTACATTAAATGTTCTTCAAAACAAGATGTAATAAAAATATTTTATTTTATTAAATAATCTATGAAAACATACAAACAAACAATGATTATCTTGGTTTTTGAATAGTAAACTAAGACAAGGCATTCTTTTAGATGGAGGGAGTATTGTTACTTAAAACGTACCTGGTTTCAGGATGGAGTTGATATTTGTAGTCTGATTGTCAGCAAAAAAGGGGTTGTGGAATATCTCATGAAAAAAACCAGCATAAAAAGTGATTGCATTTGAGTTGGCAAGGCAAATCTGAAAACTTATGCTATCCGAACATAGCATAACACTACAAAAAAAGGAGGCAATACCGACAGGGGTTAATATGTCGCTAAAGGTTGAATATCTGTCACTACTCGCTTTTACCGACAGATAATTGTCTGTCGCTACGCTGTCGCTAAAAACTCCGTCAGTAAAAGTATTACCGACAGGTAAAATATATTGTCGCTAAAATAGTGTAATAGCGACAGACCAAAGATGTCGCTAAAAAAGAGAAGAGTACCAACAAAACATATATGTCGCTAAAACATGAATTACTGACAAAAATTAGTGTTGGTAAATCCTTCTTTTCTGTCGGTAATACCTTCTTTTTACCAACATTAACATTAATTATACCTGTCGCTAAAAGTTGGATTACCCACAAAAAATTGTGTGACTAAAACATTTTTTTCTGTCGGTAATAGTTTTTTTGACCAACATTAACATTTATTATAACTGTTACTAATACCATGTTTCACACCAGCATGCTTTATTTAAGTGATATCAAAAAATTTCATTGAAAAATAAAAAATAATACTCATACTTGTATTAACAACAATACATAATATGATAACATTTCAAAGGGTTACAACTAACCCATTTACTAGAAAGTAAACTAACATCTCAAAATTAGTTCATCATTTGCGTACGTTTCAAGCTAAAGTATAAATAGTCAAAGTGAACTAAATTAAAATACGCATTGATATGGAAGATATAGTCCAAAGCTTTAATGCTCGTCACTGTCTACATCTTCAAGTTCATCGCTCTAACCTCATCATCTTTGTTCCATCGATCCTCATTATGACTTTGCTCAGTGGTTGTATTACCATCAATTGTAAGGTCATCGATTTCAGATTGATTAGCCGTTGAATCCTATGCAAAAAAAATTATAAGCACAAAATAAAGTAATTACAAATTATGCACCAAATTTACCTTACACTCATGCACTTTAGCTCGCCGGAGACAGGAGTTCACTGTAGAGAGCTGCTGGACTGATTGCCACCGTCTGATTTCCGTCCGGAATCGGACCTCCATGCCTCGCTGCTAGCCGATCGACGATGAAGGACAACCACCAGCCCTACTCTGTGTCCACTCTGTGTCCAGATGCTGATCGAAGATGCGAGCCCACAGATACAGTGTAAACCTCCTAACCCCAAGTGGTAGCCTAACGTGAATATATTGATCGTGTCAAAAGTGAAGCTCAAGAACACTTATGTTTTACTCCCCTTTCAGGTTTCAGTTCATAATTATATTTAAAAAACACATAAATTCTTGCTTCTCACACACATGAGAGGCTCGAGCTTTCTAATTGTCAGTAGTATCCAGGCCCTGGATTTATACTTGGTTTTGATCATGGAACAGACATTTGACACCGAGCCTGACATCTCATACAGATTACATCCACGGTAAATTTTATTCCACTCTCTCCATAAAACAAGTAGAGCATTACCAAAGTATATACAAGACAATAATCTAGTAGGGAGCAAGAAAGAATAAATAATCATTTACCCAATGAAAGAATAGTAGGATGATACCTCAAGAAAAGCACGTGGCTCATTAAGATCTGCATTAAACTCAAAGTGATATGCTTTCAAATGTCCAAACGATTTAGCAATCTCCATAAGCTGGAATAGCAGCATAAAATTTATGCCCTCTGGCAGGATGAAAAAAGAAACTAGAAACATTATCTAAAATAAACATTTTTACCGATGTTAAGATTAATTCTCTTACCATATCAGATGAAATAACTTCGGAGATTCCACCAACAAAAATCTACAATATGTAATAAACATTGTTGGAACAGAAAAAAGGGATCAACGAGAAAAAGAAGACGAGAAACAATTGCCTTAAGGCCAAATAAAAGAGTGATTATAAGTAGCTAGACAGGGTCCCTAAAGGAACCCAATGACATATGTGGCATCTATGATCATCATCCAATTCATTTTCTTGTGGAGCTTGCTTTGTATAGAAATGAAAGGTGATGACAATTGTCGATTGACGATGCTACATGCTTTATTAGTCGCCCTGATGAAACCTACCTAGCTCCATAAGTTTGTCAAAGAAGGCAAAACAATAGCAATGTGCAAAAGCCATGGCATGTCTGTAAAAATCGTGGACACTTATAATTAAAAGTTAAAGACTTGTAAATACAGTACATATCATGATTTGAATAGAATTCCTTATTATATTGTGAAATTGAAACCAAATCAGAGAGAAGGGCAGCCATGGCAGTCTAACAAGTGAATACAAAATTAGAGTGAACAAATCTAAAGAAAATAGTGAGAAAGATTAGATTAAAGAAAGGTGAAAAAATTGAAACCGAATCAGAGAGAAGGCCGCCGTATGATTTCCGCCCGGAATCACTGAGGTCGGAACCGGACCTCCATGCCTCGCTGCTAGCCGATGGACGATGAAGGCCAACCACCCCCGCCCTGCTCTGTGTCCAGATGCTGATCGAAGATGAGAGCCTACCGCCCGCAGTTCTGGTCGAAGAAGAAAGTCGTCGCCGGTTACTCTGTTGCCTCGTCGTGCTCCGTTCGTGTCTCAGATCCCTAATCCTCGATTCCGTCCCAAACTGTCTTCCGCCTCTTGTTCCCCTAGCTTGATCTCCCTCCCTACTCTATCAACATTAAAACTTCTCAATATTGTAAATTGGCCCCATTTTGCTAATGTACTTGCTAATTGGTCCTTTCCTTATAATTAGATTCTAAAATCAAACCATAAACACAAATTCATCCAAAATCATACAGTAATATTAACCATTACAGTGACGGATCCAGAAAAAATATGAGCGTTGGCAAATACACACTAAAGAGTATGGTGGGGTTCAGGGATGGATTTTCCGATTTTTAAAAAGCGTTTGATAATAATAAAAAATAAAGAATTCAATTTTAAACAAGTATTTAAATAAAAAATAATTTTTAAAGTAGAAAATAAAATATAAAGTATATCAAAACGTAATATAATTATGATATTTCAAATATTTTACCTATATATGTTTTTAAGTGATTATTTTTTATTTTTAAAATAAGATTTTCTTTTGTGATCAGTGGGGGCAAACTAATTTTTTATCAGGGTCGTTCTTTTAATTCTCTACAATAAAATTATTTTAATACTCCGGTACTATATATTACGGAGTAAAAAAAATTGATTGGGGGCGACTGCCCCCACATTCATACACGTAGATCCTCCCGTGTTAACCAAGGTTATACAATTTAATATAAAAACAAAGTCAATAAGTCTAACAAAATATAACAACACATGCACAAATAATAGACTTATCACTTTTTACCATGAACCACAAAATAAACACAAGGCAGGAAATTGAGGCATTTTGGGTTGTCACACTATTTGGGCCATAACTTTGGCTATGGGTGTCCAATTTCAGCAGTCTACCCGTTTCTGTAAAAGGTCTCGGCGAGACGCACAAGGGCCTGATGGGTCTTGACCGATCGAGATCCATCTTCGATCCAAAATCCTGCTTTTTAGACCGTTAATTTTATAGTTTTGTCTCCTTTGAGGTCTTTTTCCTACTTGTTTATAATTTTTTTAGCTATAAATACCTTGCTTGTGAGCAGTTTTATGCAAACTTGGTATGGTAGTTACTTCGGTCAATCCCCTGATTTTTGGTTTTTTATTTGTAGTTGACCGACATATCTTTTAACCGCATTGGAAATGATTAAGAATCTCTACCTTATTATTCTATATCAATAATGTGAATAATTCTACTTATCTCTACTGACGTTTTAATCCCTCTCGGTTTTACTTTGTTGATTTGTTCTTTTATCATATATCTTGATTCTATTTGGTCAATTTAGTTTTTTAATTTTAACTTATAACTTAAAAATCTGAAATTAAAAATTAAAATTTTTAGTTTGTAAATATTCAATGTAAAAAAATAATTTTTAATCTTTAATTTTTAGTTTTTTATCTTTTAAATTTACAATTCATTTTTAATATCATATATTTTTGTGCGACCAAACAACAAAATTCAAATTGAGAATTTTCATTTCCAATTTCATGACCTCAATTTCGTGTACTAAATGATGCCTAATTTTATGGTTTTTTATAATTAAGATATTTAAATTAAATGTCAATAAAATCAATACCGACAGATAAAATGTTGTTGCTAAAACTATAAACAATACCGACAGATAAATTTTTGTTGCTAATACGATAAACAATACCGGCAGATAAATTTTTTGTTGCTAATATTATAAACAATACTGACAGATAAAGTTTTGTCGTTAAAGCTATAAGTTATACCGACAGATAAAAATTTGTTGCTAAAACTATAACCAATAGCAACAAATATTACTCTTTCTGTGGGTCAAATAGGTTTTGCCTTCAAATAATTTTATCTGTCGGCAATATTCTCTTTTTAGCGACAAATAAGGTTTCTGTCCCTAAAAATCTGTCGGTACTGCCCTCTTTTTTTGTAGTGTAAATACTTGTATTATTAGGTCCTAATGGCGTCTTAGTTGTTGCATAGAAACTAGGAATTTTTGGTGTTGCTGCCATACATTCTTCAGCACTTTTGAGACAGCTGAAGTTAGCTCAGTAGTTGCATGAGTTTCGGGTCGCAATACGATTCCCAGAGAAAAGGTGGTTGCCCGCGTCCGTGGATTTGTAGAAGAAATTAGAGTTAATTTCTAAAATGATGATCAATAACTATATATTTTTCCAAACTAATCATCAAATTTAACTAATTCCCAAGATGGTACTCATCAATTGAAAATAATACTCAGTTTAGCCCCCCAACTAACGATCGTTAAAACAGCGTTAAAACGATATTAAAATATATATTACTTTCTCAAAATGGTACTTTCTAACTGGGTGTTTTCTCAAATTGGTCCATTTTCTAAATAAAAGTACATTAATGTATAAATTTTATAAATTTAAAAATATTTTTTCATAATTAATGTATTTTTATTTCAAAAATAAACCAATTTGAGAAAATACCCCGTTAGAAAGTACCCCGGAGTACTATTTTTGAAAAATAATATAAAGTTTAATGTCTTTTTAATGCCAATTTAATGATTTTTAGTTGGGGGACTGAACTGAGAATTATTCTCAAATACCGAGTACCATTTCAGGAGTTAGTTTGTTTTGAAGACTAATTTAAAAAAACACATAGTTATTGAGTATCATTCTGAGAATTTAATCAAAAAATTACTGCTCTCTTACCTTTGCTTGATTATCATACCTTTGCTCGATCATCATATGTGACCAAAAAAATGAAAAGCATCCTCTGGTTTAGAAAACCCATTCTTATATTGACTAGAGGATAACGAGTGTTTATTTTGTGCTTGACTTCCTAATTTTGCCTTTGATATGATGGATAAGAGTATATTGAGTATATTAAGGCTCCATTTCGTTCAACTTATTTTTTCTGATCTTATCTGATTTTTTGTAGTTCTGATCTGATCTGATTGGATCTGATCTAATCTGAATTGATCTGATTTGATCTAATCTGATTGGATTTGATCTGATCTGATTGTTTCTGATCTGATCTGGTCTGATCTGATTAATTATGGTTTGTTTTAAAATTCAAATCAATATTTGATTTGACTTTATAATAATGTTTGAAAATTGTAATGATAATTCATATTATAATATAATTAATATTTTTTATTTTATGATTATTTTTTAATAAAATAAAATTAGTTAATTCATATATTAGAATAACCATTCATATTATAATCTAATAATATTTTTTAATTTATGGTTATTTTTTTGTGAAATTAGAATATTAATTTAATATTTTAATAATTACTTCATATATACGGAGTACATTAGAGTAAATATTTAATTTATATATGCATTAAAAAGTAATTAAATTTAGATAATCAATATATAGAAGATAGAATTTTTATTAAAATATCTCATCCTTATAAAAGATCAAAACTTTAGAAACTCAAATTACAGGTAGCAATAAAAATGTATTTTAAAAATAGAACTAGATTGAGATTGTCAATGTATTTTAAAAATAATTTTTCTGACGTCTAATAATTAAGGAATACTTTCTCAGTTTTCTATCTAACTTGTTTCTAAAGTTTATTCTTTTTTATTTTTAATAATAATAATAACAAAAATTCAACAACCACAAGAATAATAATAATAATAATAATAATAATAATTCTTGATGTGACTTGATCTGATCTGGTCTGATTTGATGGGATCTGATCTGATTAGATTTGATGTGATCTGATTCGTTCTGATTTGATCTGATCTGCTCTGAACTAACTGATCTGATCTGATTTTAATAAGAAAAAAATAAGAAAAAATAAGTTGAACGGAACGGGGTAATACTCCTCCGTCCCATTTACTTTTTTATGTTTTGACTTTTTTGGGCAAAAAGTAACACATTTTGGCCATAAATTAAATATAATTTGAAAAAATATATGTTGAAGAAATTAGATGTATCAAAACTATATCTTAACATTGACCTAATTTTATTCATTTTTTTAACCAAGCACAATTTATTAACCACCAAATCCATCAGTTTAAGGGTAAGGTTCACCAATGGTACCGGAACTTTAGCTGCAATTTCGAAGTGGTACCTAAATTTCAAATCCTTTCACAAAAATCCCTGAACTTACACAATCCTTTCACCAAAAGTCCATTTGCCCGTTTTTAGGTTAACTTCCGGTCATTTGGGTCAAATTAGAATTTTATATATTTTAAAATTTTCAATTTGACTACATTTCTTTTTTCTTTTCTTCCACTCCCCGCCGCTGTCGCACCACGTCAAAGTCGCCGGAAAATCAACTTGGTCAGATTCTTGCAGGACCAACGCCGTTCTCTTCGTCTTGAGATGAAGATCAAGAATATCTAAATCATTTTGTCCAATTTGGCCTGCAACTCCTTGAATTTGAATTTTTCCACTCGAAAAAACCCTAAAATGCGAAATTGTTAGTTTTTGCAAATCGCCATCAAATCTTGCAATTGAGGGGTCCTTGGGGGTTGCCGAGATGCCACGAATACTTTGGAGGGGATGAGCGACGTCAATTTTTCCGGAGGTGACCGGAAAACGCTCCAACCCGCCGAAAAACGCCGCCTCCTTCCGGTGGGTTGGAGCGTTTTCCGGCCACCTCTGGCAAAATTGACGTCGCTCATCCCCTTAAAGTGTTCGTGGCATCTCGGCGACCCCCAAGGACCCCTCAATTGCAAGATTTGATGGCGATTTGCAAAAACCCCCCAATTTCGGATTTTAGGGTTTTTTCGAGTGGAAAAATTCAAATTCGAGGAGTTGCAGGCCAAATTGGACAAAATGATTTGGATATTCTTGATCCTCATCTCAAGACGAAGAGAACGGCGTTGGTCCCGCGGGAATCTGACCAGGTTGATTTTCCGGCAACTTTGACGTGGTGCGACGGCAGCGGGGAGCGGAAGAAAAGAAAAAAAGAAATGTGGTCAAATTAAAAATTTTAAAATATATGAAATTCTAATTTGGTCCAAATGACCGGAAGTTAACTTAGAAACGGGCAAATGGACTTTTAGTGAAAGGATTGTGTAAGTTTAGGAATTTTTGTGAAAAGATTTGAAGTTTAAGTACCACTTCGAAATTCCAGCTAAAGTTCAGGTACTATTGGTGAAATTTACCCATCAGTTTTACATAAGTGGCAACTCCAAAACACACTAAAAGAAAACTGCAATATTAAAAGAGACACCCTACTATCTTGAGAGCCCATATATGTGCGATAATTATATTCATTTTATATGATAATTAATTGTCCTTTTTTCATAATTTGTGTTCAAAGAGAGTTATTTTTGGAAGAAAAAAAATAAAACCGGAACGAGTATATGAGACAAAAGGAGTAATACGGAGTATATATTTTTATATGAAATGATAGGTAATGTATGATTGAGTAGGAAGAAATAGACTTTGTAATATAAAATGTAACTTTTTTGACGAAAAAGTAAAAAATGAAAGATAAGGTGTTTTAAAAAAGTGAAAGAATAATAAATTATAGGTTACTCCTTACTGGTATGAGTTGTTCTTTCATAGTCCTAAAGTCCCTATGTGAAATGTGAACTTTTTTACACTTTTCATGGACTGGCAAGTAAATTTTTTTTCTTTTTTACAAAAGGCAAAATTCTTATATGATATTGATATGTATGGTGATTAGGATAGTTAATTAATTATTAGTTAATTAGTATTTATTATTTAATATTATTTAGTTAATGGGGTTTAGGGTTTAGTATGGGCCCGAGCCCATTAGGTCAATAATTAGCGTATCGTATTACTCTCTATATATTGTAATCCTTCCCCGTTATTATGGAATCAATCAATAATCAAGAATTCTCTTAATATCTCTCGTCTCACTTTTCTTAGAGCCCGGAAACGCTCGAAGTTTTCCTTCTCTCTTTGCCTCCCCTTTCTTGGAGCTCGAAGACGCTCGAAGTTCTTCCCTATCCGATACAATATTCGTATCAATTGGTGCTCTCATTGATTTGAACGCAAAAAACCAAAAAAAAAAAACAGAATCGCTGTATCCAACTGATTTGCTGCGGAACCTTGTAGACACGCGATTTGTGGTCGCTTAATTTTTATTGCCGGAGGGATTGCTCAAGACAGCCGCACCTTGTAGACACGCGATATTTGTAGACACGCGATATTCGTATTAATTGGTGCTTTCATTCTTGAACTCATCACATATCCAAAAAAAAACAAAAAAAAAATTAGTTCAGCCTTACTCTTGCTGCGCCGAAGACTTGCTGCGCACAATCTTTCAAGTTCAAGGAGTGTAAATTTGGTGCTAATAACAAGTTGTTAGGCCAATTATTGTTGTCATCTACTCCAAGATTAGCCACCCAGCCGCAAACCCTATTCCGGCTCCGATCTGTCAGCCACCCAGGTTCTGTTTAATTTGAGGCACTTTGGTGACTTGCTTTAATTTTTGGATTCAATTTGGAGGGAGCCATCTACAACAACTGAAGGGATGGATGTTTTTTCTCAATCGCAAAATCAAATACAACAAGATTTTTCTTCCCGAATAGATGCTCGATTCAAGCAATTAGAGACTTTGTTTATGTGTACTTGTGCACTGGACAAACTTACTAATTTGCTAAAAATTGTTCTATATGGAGAAATTGAGCACGACGAGGGAGTTTGTGCACTTTATGATCACATAGACGAAATTATAAAGAATCTCCGGTCATTTCATCATATTGAAGGTCGGTCAAATTATGATTTTGACTTACACACATTTGACATTGAAATCTCTTGCGCGATACAGGATTTGGTCCGTGGGCCCCTAATTTTGCCGAGTTTGATTCCATTGAAGTTACAAAACTTTAGAACAAACATGTTGGGCGCTATTAAATTTCTCATCGATACTCCACCTTCTGCGTCAAATCTGGTCTCTACAGTACTTGAGCAACACACTGCAGCACAGGATCAAGCATCCAAGGAGGAATCAAGCGTTGACTCACAAGTTGGAGATGAAGTGGACACCGGGCCTGAAGCAACAAACAAAGATGACGGGAGGTCCAACGTTGTGGAAAAAAATGAAGGTCCTCTTGCAGAAGATGTTGCTAATGTTGATAAGTCAGATTCTACTTTTCAGGAATTTTATACTTCAGCCGGAGTGGTCATTGCAAAGTATGATGTTCCAAAAAGTGTTGACAGAGTGGCAGATGCAGATGATAAGCAAGCATGCTCCCCTATTTTGATTGATACCATCAAGTTATTTGAGCTTGCCGATGTTGTCACGTATGAGCACTGGGGTTCAAAGAAAATAGTTCAATGCAAGTTTGGTCTTCTCTCTTATTTCTACCGGTATACTTCATCTGAGAAGCTTCTTGAAGATTGGTCTACAACTGGACATCTTGTCTAGTTCAGCACGTTCTCACATGTCCAAAAGCTTGAGTGGAAACCTCCACCTTGAGGACAAGGTGGTTTTTAAGGGGGTGGGAATGATATGTATGGTGATTAGGATATTTAATTAACTATTAGTTAATTAGTATTTATTATTTAATATTATTTAGTTAATGGGGTTTAGGGTTTAGTATGGGCCCGAGCCCATTAGGTCAATAATTAGCGTATCGTATTACTCTCTATATATTGTAATCCTTCCCCGTTATTATGGAATCAATCAATAATCAAGAATTCTCTTAATATCTCTCGTCTCACTTTTCTTAGAGCCCGGAAACGCTCGAAGTTTTCCTTCTCTCTTTGCCTCCCCTTTCTTGGAGCTCAAAGACGCTCGAAGTTCTTCCCTATCCGGTACAATATTCGTATCAGATATCAATGAATTAAAGTCCATAAAATGAACAAAGATCTTAAGACCATGTAAGAATTTGCAAACTATATTACCTTTGTCCATAAATTATTCTCTTTTATTATTTTGAAACTTTTGATAACTTTTCTTTGCATACAGTTTACATTTTTATTTTTTGATAAAATTAAATAAACATGTCATCACTTGTTTTGTAATGGGTACTAACTTTTACCGCTTTCATTACCCATTTTCGATATTCATTTGATAAAATAGTATAGCAATGTTAGTTCTTGTTGTGTACAGAGTATAATTTTGGATGTAGTTTTTAATATATAAAATTTAATTTTGAACTCTACATAAATTTTCATATAAAAAAATTAAAATTAATTTTAGTCAAAATTGTAAACAAAATGATTAATTTAAATTGAGACAGAGTATAACCTTTGATGTACCCTGTCATCCTCATAATTTTCTTTTTGTTTGTTTTTTCTTTGGTCAAAATTTTTTAACTTTGACCATAAAGTATGAAAAATATATAGGATTATTTAACACTCCGGTTATATCAATAGAGTAATTTAGAAACAAAGTTTTAAAATATCATATATTATAGGAAAAATTATGCAGAATAATCTCAACTTTATCCGGTCTATCAAAAATAAACCTAACTTTCACTGTGATGCATTATAATTTCAACTTTACTGAAACTTGTGAATTTTGGGTCGTCATTAAGTTACTAACAACGAGTTAACGGAAACGGCTTGTTTTGCGCAACATAATAAAAGTTAGGATTATTTTCGATGAGTTTTCATTTTTTAATTTTTTTGGAAATTTTAGTTTAAATTTTTGAAATTACTTTCTAAATCCATCATTTCTATTTTGTAAAGATTAGTCTAACTTTCGATGAAAATAAAAAATATATATATAAAATAACAAAAATGAGAAACATAACTAAAATCATACAAAGTTAATGAAAAATAGTAATTAATAGAAATTAACCTGAAAATGATAAGAAATGAAATAAAGTATATGTAGTGGTGGGTTTTAACATTTTACACACTATACAGAGCATTAATGTTGCTTCTTATTTTTCGAAAAAAATTATCTAGAAGAATCCTAACTTTACCCGTTCTTTCAAAAAATAAGTAGTACATTAATACTTTGTATAGTGCATAAAATGTTAGAGCACTCTACTCATTATACTTTTATTTTTTCTTTTCAATTTTAGTTTAATTTTTATTGATTGGCTTATTTATTTCATTAATTTTGTATGGTTCTGGTTATCTTTCTCATTTTTGATATTTTTATATTTATTTTTTTATATATTATAAGATAAGAATAATTTTTAAAAAAGGAAAAAGAAAGTGATGTAGAAAGTCATTATATTAGCATAAATAAAAATTTCAAAAAAAACAAAATTAAAAACAAAAGTTCACCCACCATTTTGTTGCGCAAAACAGTCATTCCTTAACCCACCGTTAACAACTTAATGGTGACCCAAAAGTCGCAAATTTTACTAAAGTTTGGATTATTATGCATTACAGTGAAAGGTTGGATTATTTTTGGAAGATGGAGTAAACTTGAGATTATTTTGGATAATTTTTGGGAGAAAAACCAAAATAGCACTCTAAGAGCATTAAAATACTCTAAATAGCAGTGCTATATGTTTCGTACATGTGATTCCGATTTTGTCCTTTAATTAAACAGCAAATGTTCATTATGCACTGCCAAAAAATATGGTTGATTTGGGCAGTGTGGTTGTTCACTCGTAATTGTGTAGTGGGCAATGTGGTTTATATGTGAGTTTTTAATGTGGCAGTGTAGAATGGGTATTTATTGTTATATTTTACGGCAGTGTGTAAATGTAATATTGTGTTCCTTAATTTCATGTTGTTGTGTAATGTCCATTGATTTATGTGGCAGTGATTTCATGTATAAATTCTACAGTCAAAAAATGTATGATTATTTTCATGTATGAATTTCACACTGCCAAAAAAATGTTAGCTCTTTTTATGTATGAATTCCACACTATTTTCATGTATGAATTCCACACTGCGAAAAATGTATATGATTGTTTTCATTTATGAATTTCACACTGCCTAAAAATGTATGACTGTTTTCATGAATAATCTATTACACCAAAACACACTGGCCAAACATGGACTTGGCTTTTTTTGGTCTTTCTTGATTTTGTATAATGTTATAAGATGTTAGTATTAGACCTATGCTGAATTTCATATATGTGGTATTGAAAAGAAATGGATAATGAAGGTATTATGTTGTAAATTTTAAGACTTTGTAAGCAGCATACACTGCAACATTATGTAGAATTGTGCAACATAGCACACTGGCCAAAACATAGGACATAACACACTGCCAAAAAGTATACCTAGATCACAAGCATTCCACACTGCCAAGAATCTTTGAGCTTACACTTCATACTTTGTTTATTAAAGTTATTCAAGCACTAATCATTTTAGTGATTTTTTTATCCGCTTCCGATGGAACTCAATAAATAATTTATTACATTGGGATTTTTAGATATAAATCCCATTTGACCAAAACACACTAGGCAAACATGGTCATAGGACATTTCCAAAAAGTTTAGCTAGAAGTTGATTATTCTACACTGTCAAAAAAATATCAGCCCCTATTCAGTAACACGTTTCCATAACGAACTCTTGAATGTTCAAACCCAATAGTCATAGAACGAAGCACATGGCTTTTGCACAATATGAAACTCAATTCATAATTCATAACATTGGCAGTTTTATATGTATGTCTAATTTTACTACCATATTATTAATGGAAGTTAATGAAGTACATACAAATTTGTTTAGGCCACGAACTTTTATACACTGCCATATTTTCACTCTTGTCTGCCACATTATATATAGAAGACAAATTCACTGCAAGAAAGTGTTTACAGAACATGATCAATCTGTACTGCCCATATATTTATAGCCACCATATTGAGTAACACATTTCATAACAATCTCTTTCATTGTAAAACCCTATTGTCATAAAATCAACCACAAGTTGTTTGCACAATATGAAAGTCAAATTATAATTTATAACATTGGTAGTTTTATATGTAAGTCCCATTGTCACCACTTGTTTATAGAATTTTTTATGTAGTTTTTTAATATATAATTCTTATTTTTTAATTATACACCAATTTTTACTTATATTGGTTTGAAAATAACTTCAATCAAACATCATAAATCGAATAAGAGCCCTATTTTGGGATGAATGAAGTATTTATAATTGGCATATTTTTATGATATAATTTTGATATATCGTATTTTTATTATATATATTTATTCAAAACTACATTTAATTGATTGAAGAAAGAATATGATAAAAAGAGTGCTATGCCACTATGCACAAAGTATACATTATGTGAGTCCGAATTTGATATATGAGTTGAAAGAGGAATTGAAACAATTGATAGTGGGATAGATAAAAGAGATTGACAACATAAAGGGTATAATTGGAAGAGATTGACAACATAAATAGCTAACTTGGTAAAAAAACAATAAGCGGTGCTAAATGCGTAGTATTAGATGGGTTAACCTATTGTTTCTTTCATGATTGACATTTTATTTTTATTGAATTCCTATTTTTGGAATAAAGGCATAGAACTTTTTTGTTTACATTTTTTATGTTTTACTCACATTTTAGTCTTTTTCTCTAAGCTCTTTTGACTAACAATTTTTTTTTTAAAATTAAACAAATGAGCGATTTTTAAGTAATAAAGGGAAAACTGAGATGTCTTATAAAAAGTTATATTAATAAAACATTCAATGTAACTATTTTATCCATATTTTTTTAGTATAATTTAACATATTGATGTTTTCTTGTTTATCATGTAAACTAATATACAAAAAATGTCTTATTCATATAAAAAAGTTGAAGAAAAAAATAATAAGTTTGAATCGTAAAAATAGTGATATGAAAAAAATAATTTATAAACTATAGTTATGAATATAACAGTTTTAATAATAATAATAATTATTATTATTATTATAATAATAATAATAATAATAATATTAATAATAATAATAATAATAATCACATTGAAATATATTATTTTTAGAGTAATTGGTTGAGGAGTAGAAAGAATTTGAAGATAATGAGAAAAGTTGGAAGAAAATTGGAAGGAACTGGAACAAACTAGAAAGAACTGGAAGGAACTGGAAAGAATTGGAAGAACTGGAAGGAACTGGAAGGAACTGAAAGAAACTGGAAGGAACTGGAAGAACTGGGGAAGGAATTGGAAGAAACTTAAAAAAGCTGGAAGGAACTGGAAGTTAAGAGTTCAAGCTCTAAAGAACAGGCTCTTAGTCTAAATGTTGGAATACCCAATATTTCAGTACATACCCTATCCCACAAAACTAAAGTTACACTGCCATTACCATTTACATCCAGTGATTGTATTGTCACCTTGTACCTATAATTAATACTAGCATGGCACACACGTTGTGTGTTTGTGCCCAAATTCTTTGTATAATGTACTATGATTTTGTAATATGGCATACACATAATACTTTACGAGAAGTTTAGACATTGTTTTACAAAATTTGAAGTGATCACCTACACTTCATTTATGATATGTTGCAAATGTATAAATTCTAACATAGGAACTGTTTTACAAAAATTGAAGTGCTCACATGCACTTCATTTATGAAATGTGGAGGATTCCTACCTTGTTGGGATACATATATGTTACAAGAGGGGTAGGAATACACATTTAAGTCAAAAAAAGTTTCTAAGTTCTTGAAACATGGGTTAAGTTTTCTTTTTGTGGCTGTCCTCTTCAACCTTCAGCTTTCTGTTTAAAGTTGGAGTGCTTGTTTGCTTTTGAGAGAGGCTGTAGAGGCTCAGTAGTGAGTAGATGTTTGATGTTTGTCTTTTGTAAGTGCTTGATGTTGGTTTGATGGCAGCGATAGCTGTGAGTGTTTGGAGGGATTTGTTCAGATTTAGAGAATTGATTGCCTCCAGCAGTGTATTCCATTCTAGTGTCTTTAATATTTTTTGAAGTTCCTTGGTGAAGAGGGTGACCTGTAGAGTACCACTGCCATCACTTGTTTCATCTACAGCCCTAAATCTGCAAAGTTGTATAGTAAGAAAGTGTGTACATAAGAAATGAAGTCGTTATGCACTGCGTGTTCATCATCATAATTACAGCGTTAGGAATTGAATTGCCTTAACTGATCACTGTATAATGTGAGGAAATTACATTCAGGTACACAAACTACATGTACACTAATCACCCTGTTCTTTTTACAGCGTCATTCATCATCATAAATGAATGATTCTGTTTTGTCTGCTTTCCAACTATAGTTGATTGTGTACCTGAATCTTTGTATGCTTAAACAAAATGAAAAGGAGACAGAACTGAAGTACAATGTGAACCTGTTTGCAGTTGTTGCCTCTTTATCCCCACACTGCATGCATTTATAAGTAATCCCTTCTCTAAAGTGTACTTTCCGATTGCAGCTGCTGCATCCAATGTACAACGTTATTGGTTCATTTTCATCTTCAGTCACAAACATTTGATAGGAGTTATAAAAAGAATTGAAGAAGTGTATTAAGAACCTGATTCGGTGTGTCCATGATGTCTGATGTGCTTGTCTTGTCAATTTCTTCTGGACTTACGAAAACAGACAAAGGATCTTGAAATTGTTTTGTTTCTAAGGCATGCTTTATTGTGTCAGCATTTGAACATTTCCTGCATGGATTTTATTTGTTTATAAAAGAACTTTTAAAAAGTAATAAGGTGTAAGAAGAGTTAAATATGCTTATCATTCTTCAAGAGATGCTCCGAGAGAAATGATTGGGTTCAATTCAATTGAGTCATCGTGATTGGTTTGCATCTGCATGAGCGGGACCTTGTGAGTGGGGTGTGGAAGGTTAATGTAAGCAGGTAGTATAGTTCAAGCTTTTACATATATTTGGACTTCTTAGACTCTATAATAAGTAAACTATATGTATTGAGTTTAAACAAATTTATTACATGTAACCAAAGTTAACCCGCATTAGCTTTATTACCATTTGGTAAGTTCAAAACATGGCATTAATATATAGATTGGTCAGATTTGGACTGTGGTTGCTTCAAAAAAAAAAAAAAAGATTTGGACTGTGGTAATTTTAGTTTCTAAATACTTGGGACAAGTCTTTATATTGGGTTAATCAATTATATGTACCCATCTATTTCAAAGGATGATACACATCAATAAAGGGTAAAAATGTACTAAAGCAGAAGGGAGTAGCGAAGCACCTGAGAAAACCTGATTTGTTTGAGAAACAGTAATAAACACTTGCCCCTACCGAATGTGTTCGTTGAAATTTATTTATTTAGATTTTATTTTCTATCACATGCTTTGTGAATTTAGACATGTAGTTTATATAAACAAAGGTTCTTAGACAAACAAAAAGAAAAATGGACAACTGACTGTCCACTATTCCTACATGAAACATGGCTTAAAAGGCCAACTTAATTACCATGCCCAGATCTTGGACTCAATTTCACATGAAAAACAATTTGGTGAATAAATGCAGGTACATGAAATGCCTTTAAACTTCCTCATTTCAACCTAAAATAAGTACATAGATTTTTTTAGGTCAAAATGAGTTGCCTTTGCCATGACTATAACCTTTTAACCTATGCATTGTTAGAAATGCACATGTCCTGTGCCAATTTCTTCTTGGTCATCTGAAAATCTAGCTACATCTCTAGAGTTTAAAGTACACACATTTTAGTATGAGGAGAGTATGTTATTTTCATTTTAAAAGCTCATAATCTGTTTCAAAACGTCCTCGTTATGGTTTAGTTTCTTCTTGAAAATCAGCTTTAAGATCATATTCCTTACAAAAATCAGTCGCTAATATTCCACTTTTCCCCTAAAAATCAATGCAAATTCAGATTTCTTTTAAAAATCACCTGTCTCTTGGAAATTGGCAATAGGTTACATGATTTGGAAAAGCAGGAGGGCAGCATGTGTCAGGGATGGTGAGGGCAGTTGAAATACTTGGCGTACGAGCTTGTTTAAATGAGTTCATTATTGATTCAGGTGAGATAAAAGTATATATCATAAAGGAATGAAATGGAAGACCTTCATTAGTAGGGCAGTGTTGAATTGAGTTGTCGCGGAAGCGATGTTTTTTGCTCGACCACGTAATTCACGATATCTAAGCCGACGTCTGAAGTTTATTTTTTCACGCCGCCTCAGTGACTCGTTGGCTTGATGAAGATCCAATTTCCATTGAATCTATAGGGACTTAAGAATATACGTGAGTATTAAGTAATGTTATGCATCATGTAACAAATATATGTTTATACCAAAATTAAGTTAACCATATATTATTATTTGTGTGAAAATGTAGCTACCATTCTAGAGGTAGATACACACTCTGTTTACAGAACACATTTGAAGGAAGTCGAACAAGTACTTGATGACATGAACAAAGAGCAGTGTCCATCATATCAATTGGATTAACGAATTAGAGAAGTCATCTAAATTTGTAACGACATACAAAGTATTAACAAAGTGTTCATCATCATAATTACAGTTTATAATCAATGAATAATTTAAAGGAACAAATCTTCAAAGTGTGTTAACATACCAAGGAAGTCGAAACACAGCTTGATGAGAGTAGGAAATAACACGAATAGTGTTTTCTTACTTGTGTGAAGGGTTTAAAGTTAAAATTAGGAGATTTGAATTCATAAAGGACAACTGCTTTATTTATGATTTTTCTTTTATGAAGTAGCATATAATTCTAGAAATGCTATATGATGTTGTCTCAGAAAATAAAACATTTTTTCTACCTGACCAACCCTCAGGCGATGCAAATACAACAGGTACACAATCAATAAGATAAATGAAGTGACAATTAATAAAAAAACAACCATTTGGAAAGCAAGAGCCATACGTTTCATCTTTAATGCTAGTACCAAATGATGATGCTATGGCTTCAATTAGATTAATTTTTAACAAATTGGTTTTCGCAATTTTTCAGGGTTATTTTAGTCATTGAAGAAAGCCGTAATAACTCTATCTACTGAATAACATTTTAAAAAAACTCACTAAAACTATGTTTCCTAATGTACATTTTGATATTACCTCGCCTTGTGCCTATTGTTGTTTATCTTTCATGAATCTGTGGTTTGCCATCATAAAAATCTTTTCTTTAATTGAATATAATGATTCTGCTTTATTTTATTTATTTAATTGAATGATTCTACTCTATTTTCTTTATTTAATTGAATGATTCTGTTCTGTCTCCTTTTCATTTTGTTTGTTTTTCTTGAACCTGATTCATAAGGGGACTTAGATTCATTTAATGGGTTTCTTTTTTCCTTGGTTTTCCTCTCTGTGATTGAAAGTTTCAATCTTTGCTTTTATGTTCTAACACAGATAGCTGTGAATTTATGTTCTAACACTAAAACTCCACCCTTAATAACAGAACATAACATCAAGTATTCATACAAAAGTCAGAATTTATAGTGTAAACGTAAACATAGTGTAAACAATTTGCCTCAGAATTGACTTCAAAAGAATATGCCTATATAAATACACAACTTAGAAAAGTCAACGGAATCAAACTTAGAAAAATCAAAGGAATTTATATAGGTATCGAAAATCTGAAGTCATCCAAGTACAGATGTGCAGCAAGGAAAATTGCTACAAAAAACCTGCATATTATATACGCATGGGCCCTCTAAAAATTACAAAACCTTAAAAAAAATCAATATAATTTTTTAAAAAAGTCTAAACTGAATTTAGAACCTCATTGCATAGAAAAGTAGAACTGCTTTCTAAAAAAGCAACCTTACTGGAGGACAAAAAATATATGCTAAAATCGCACTTATATAAACATTATTCACAAATAAACAACCTTCCAGAACTAAACATTCCACAATATAAAAAAATACAGCTTATTTCACCAAACACATTACAGAAGCTTCCCATATGAAAGCAGTGGTATAAGAAGCCCACTAAGCAAACAAGCAAGGCAATCCATGGGAAGCAAGGTTGAAAAACACACTGACTCAGATCTTTGTTCAGACAAAGATCTAGAATTGATAATCACATGCCTATATAAATAAACAATTTAGAGAAATTAAAGGAATTTATATGGGTACTAAAAATCTGAAATCATCAAAAGTACACAACTACACACTTATATGTGCCAAACTTAGAGAAATCAAAGGTACAGAAGTCCACACTTCTATTTGTCAACCTAGTAGATAAAATAAGCAAAAAATAGATGGGCAACTACTAACTTTATACCAGTAACAAGAGTGAGCAAATCCATTTAAGTTATTTCCTAGACCAAATGTTAAAATTCTTAATTAACTATAGAGAGAGTAATGAAATAAACAAAATAAATGGGGCATGCAGTAAAAACAAAAAAATTAAAGAACACAATAAATGGAGATGAAAGGAAACCAGTGCTTAGGCCTCAAATTATAGAAGTGGGTGTAGTTTCAGTGGATTCCCAAATTTTCTAACACAGATAGCTGTGAATTTGAAGTCTAAAAAATTTGAATAGTCCAAAAATTTTTTAACACAGAAACCTGTGACTTTGAACTCTTAAAAATTGAATAAGTGTATTAAAAATTTGGGTGAATTTTGAAATGGGCTGAATTATAAAACCTGTGAAATTCTAGAAGAGAATGAATTTTGATTGGGTTTCTTTTTTTTCAGCCACAAAAAGCTGTGAATTTGAGGAGTCTGAAATTGGAAGTCAAGAACCGAAGATTGCGCAGCTTATGAAGAAGAAGGGATATTCTGCTAAGTACCTGGAAATTGAAAAGGAAAATCGCCTGAAGGAGAGAAATTCTGCGGAGGAGGGAGATTCTGCAGATGACCAAAGTGAAGGAGAGAAATTCTGCGGAGGAGGGAGATTCTGCGGAAAAAGAACTAATTTAACGGAGGTAGACGTTGTTGGCTCCTATAATATAAGGGGGGACAATAAAATTTTTGTACTTTTATAGAGGCTCAGAGTATTATTTGTCACACACATTACACTTAAACCCGCTCTAAAAAAGAGCCACTTTTCGATTGCATTTTGTACAGCCCAAATAACACCAATCCGCATAATTTTCAATCTCAACGATTTAAGCAAACAACCAATATTTACCAGCCTACACATAAATTAAATGGCATCAACATTTTAAAGAAAGAAACAAAAAAAATGATTGATTGGAACTTTCAAACCTTTGTAGTTGCCTTGAGATCTTCAACAGATGTTATTGTAACTTTCCTTCTACGCACAGAATCTGTCTTCTCACTTTGGGTTGCAACTGTGAAGAAACTCATAGATATACTACAAGTGCGTAGAACACCAACCCTAAAGGCGTATAAAGCAGTAAATTTATATATAGGTAGAAGTTTATTATTATAAAAATGAGAAAGAGAGAAATATTGTTAGCATATATATTTATTTACTACCATATATGTAATTATTTACTTTGTAATTTGTTTCCTTGTAAGGAGTCCTTTCCATACTTGTAGTAGGACTTGGCACATGTATATATACGTTGTGAATATTAAATGAAAGGCAGTTCTGTAACACCCCAATCCGTATAACCCAGAATTACACGAATTAAGATGAAACGAGAGTTAAATAAAAATTTCGCTTGACATTTGAAAATGACAATTATTTATAATATCAAATTTACAGACTCTGGATCGCGGCCCATTTAAAAATATTTTCAGAGTAATACGGAAGTACAATAATAATCAAATCATGACACGTTTTAAAATCTGATTATCAAACATTTGCCTGCCATCCTTGCATCTTCTTCGACTCAATGCCCTCCGGGAGTGGTTCCATCTTTATCTTCTTGTTACTTACATGTAGTCAACGAAAAATACAAACTACACGCTCAGCGAAACCGCTGAGTGGCAGTGGCGGATCTAGAAATCCGAACCACTGGGGGCGAACTTGAAAAAAAACTTACTCTCCTTCCATCCCACAAAAACATTTCTTGTTTGAAAGAGACGAACTATAAAAATGTATGATTTTAATATTATTTACAAGCTAATTTTTATCCAAAACATCATATCCTTTTTTTGAACAATTTTGCAATTGTATTATTCTCACAAAAGCTAAATACATAATCTTACAGTCTCGAAATCAATACAATCTACTCCCTCTACATACTTTATACATATCCTACAATATTATAAAATAATAGTAGATCGACTTAGAAAATAAGATATTTTTAAAGTGTACCTTTTTTTTACAAAAGAATTTTTGTGTGAGATGGAATACTGAATTTCTTGGTGTAGATAAAAAATGATAATGAAAAACAAATTGTGGTGTAAGTAAGGTACAATTTGTTGTCCCAATAGATAGAGCAAGATTTTATTTGAGAAAAAAAGCAAAATAATACGGAGTATATTACATAGTAATATAATAGCAACGTATGAAATAAAAAATCAACTTTTTTTTTGTTTTTGAACAAGGTTTTTTTTTTTTGCTTTTACGCAAGTGGCCATGAATATGGGGGGCAACCAACTTTTTTATGGGGGGCATCACTTTTATTTCTATAAAAAAAATAAGGACTCAATGTACTAATAATTTTTTTTCTCAAACTCACTGGGGGCAAGTGCCCCCATTCCTTTCTACTTAGATCCGCCCATGCGAGTGGCACCACGCTAGAATTGTAGAATAGTTCACAGACATATACATATACATATATATATGTCCACAAAAATGTATAACAATATTCCTGATATGGCACATTATATCATATGGTCAATTTGATGAATCATGATGATAAATATTTAATGATAATTACATGATTATGGCACATTTAATTTAATCAATTTGATTGTTCTAGATGATGATTACATGACACCTATGTAATCAATATAATTGTTCTTGATGAGGATTACATGATGCGTAATTGATGTCACACATAGTCATGATGATTTTACTTGATGATGAATTCATGCTGTATGATTCTAAGTCAACAAGGAATGACCTTGCAACTATGAGATTCGCCCATTTGGTACGACGAACTCATGTCCTTCTTAGTCTCACGAGGGAGACTAGAAAAATAGGGGTGGTACTCGAAAGTCTGAATACCATGTACGTACACTAAGCCCGGTCAGGGTTGTCGGACTGCTAAGTCTCGCACAACCACGCTATAAGAGGTGCACAAGGCATGACCTCTTACGCATGCATATGATGTGATATGCTTCAATATAAATGTTGAAATGAATGACATGATGTGAACAATTTGCAAACACTATGAATATATATAATCATGCATTAAATTACTTGGGTGAAATATGATAAAAATGTCATTTAAATATGCTACGGGGCTCAGAACGGTCGGCCGTTTGGCGGGACGGTCGACCTTGATCTTCAGCAGGTCGGATTTGGCGGATCACCGTGACGGTCGACCGTGGTTGACTAGCTGCGGATGGCGGACTTCGGCTGGACGGGCAGCGGTCGACCGTTAGCCACTGGCGGTCGACCGTTTGGCTAACAGTCATGATCTGTTTCGATGTTTAACGCGACGGTCGACCGTTTGCGTCAACCATTTGGGTCTGCGAATCTTATCCTTGATATTTTGAGTGTCCAAAATACTTCTTTAAGTCTTTTAAACACCTTTGATTGAAATATACATATTATTAGGTCGATTCCCAAAGTTTATATTTACGTATGTGTATATTAACTTTTTGGATTTGGTGTATTTTGATCTTAATATATAGATGACTTATATATGCATCACATATATATTTTGGAATGATTTCAACATATGGATTAATATATATGTTCATGTACGTATGTGATGAATGATTCGACAAGTCTAACGCAAAGGTACAGACCTGGAAATAATCGGCCGAAACCTTACGGATGAGCGGGAGTGGAAACAACATCGAAATTCACTAACTTTGTCATTCCCGTCACAATTGGACAACCTGTTGTATTTTGGGCATATCTCCATCGTTTCTTCACGAAATCGCAAACCGTTTGATTCTGTGGATTCCTAAGATCTAAGGCTATAACTTTTGTACAGAAAGTATTTTGAGATAATGAATTTAAAATAGCGTAAATTGGACCTGAAGTTAGGAGAAAGTTGTTGTCCAGAATTTTGAATATTCCGGTGAACAACGGTTCCGACGATTAACCCATTAACTTCAATATTCCAACACCGAACCTTCTCTACGATACCTTCCGGATGTTCCTAATAATTGTTAGAGAGTTTGTGGTGAGTTCTTGGAATGAAACAATATGAATTTGGTGAAGAAAGTAGTCCAACCCGAGGAGCTCGCCACCACTGGCGCAGTCCCGGTATTTTGGCCATATCTTCTTCGTTACTTAACGAAATCGCGAGCCGTTTGTTGGGCTGGATTCGTATCGTCCGGGGCTACAACTTTGGTTCAAGAAGTATTTCGAAATAATGGATGGAAAATTTCAGTTTTTATCTCAAAGTGGACTAATGTATTTTGGACTCAAGGTTTGGAAACTATGGATGGTTTTCTTGCTTCTTCTTCTTCTTCCTTAGCATACAATCATGGAGTATTTTGTGTTTTCTTCTTTGCTTGCTGGCTTTCTGGTCCATACGAGAGAGAGAGAGTGTGTTGAAAGGAGATGGATGGTTGGTGTTGATGATGGATATAGTGGATGATGTTGAATGGTGGTGTATGGTGTAGTTTTGGGAGTATTATATAATTATTTGGAGTGTTGTATTAGTGGAGAGTTGAAATTAGGATTGTGAGCATCACAAAGGGAAGCTACGTGATTTGGGAGAGATTTGGAAAAATAAAGTTTTGGCTTCTTGCCAAAATTGAACAGTTTACTCCAAACGGTACGCGCTTTTTTGCCCAAACTGCTCCGAATCAGAAACGGGTTACGTTTTTGGAATGAGACTGTCAAAACTAGAATTTTGATGTAATCGAAATATTTTTCTGAGAACTTTTATTTTTCTCAGTGTTCAGGTTTGTCTCAATCATAAATAAATTTTATAGTATGAATGAGATATAATTATATGAATTAAATCCAAATGATAAATATGGTGTTGTGAAGTGTCAAAGATTTAGATTTCTAATCTTATGAAATCTCTTTTGAATTGAGTTTATTTTATGGGTCAAAATTACAAATTTTAATATTTAAAATCGACATAACTTGAAATCTATAAATCAGATTGGTTCTTAAAATGTACCGTTGGATTCGTCTCTTCGAGACATATCCATAAAAATAAGTTTTTTTTACAAAAAGTCATTATTTTGAAATCCTTTTATTCTTGGTCAAGCGTCTAAATATTCTTCATTGGTCAAAATGATATTCAAATTTACTTTTGTTTTATAATAAATTTTAGGCCATATTTTGTGGCGTTACAAGTTCAGTTTTCCAAAATTCTACATGGTATCAGAGCCAATTTCCCGGGAACTTCTCAAACCCTAGGCTCTTTTTGTCTCACGCACGGTGCCGCCACCATTGCTTCGCCGGCCGCCACACCACGGTCACCCCTCTTCGATCGGCTCACGTCGGTCACCACCGCTGCAGCGCCGGCTCACGTCGGACTCGTAATCACCGTCTCGCGCCGGTACTATCTTCGTTTCCATGGCAAGCGAAGGAACAAAGAAGGTCAGGCTCATCCACGACCCTACCTCTCCGTACTACATTCACCCGTCCGTAAGTGCGGGTAATTCCTTGACGAAGCATCTTCTCAAAGGTGACAATTACGATATTTGGGAGAAAACCATTATTAATGCTCTAGAGGAGCGTAGCAGAGCAGGTTTTCTCAATCCTTCCGGGTTTCCTAAACCCACTGATGAACAGGAATTGGCGGCATGGAAAGCTAATAATTCCATAATTTGTTTTTGGATCTGTAACAGTGTTGATGAACACATCCAACCTTCCATTATCTCCCATAAAATTGCTCATGAATTATGGTTAGATTTGAAGACCAGATATGGAGGTTCAAATGGACCTCGTATTCACCAATTTAAATTTGAGTTTTAATCTTTGCGTCAAAAGGGACAAACTGTGGTTGTTTATTATAACCAATTTGTGACTTTGTGGAACAAGCTATATGGATCTGTTGATCCAACGTGTGGTTTCCGGTGTGAGGCTACGGCTTTGATTCGGGCGCGCGAGGAACAGGAGAAGACTCATCATTTTTTGCTCGGGCTCGACGACGAACAGTTCGATCACATCCGATCTCAGATTATTGCCACCGAACCTGTTTCGGACATACACCGGGCTTATGCACTCATCGTTCAAGAGGAACGCCACAAGAGCATTGTCCGTGGCCGAGATGACCGTACGGACGCTCTCGCCTTTGCCATGCAACGTCCCGCTCCTACCTTGAGTCGTGGAGACCCCCCCATTATTCGTGCACACATTGTGGAAAAGACAGCCATTCTGTGGATCGGTGCTATCAATTGCATGGGTATCCGCCCGGGAAGGGCCGTGGGGGTCGCGGCACTGCATCCGGCCGAGGGGGTCGCGGTGGTGGCAGAACACCGTCCGGCGGCAGTAGCGCCCCTGGCCGTGGGTCTGGCCGAGGGATAGGATCGGCGATAGGGGGAGCAAATGCAGCCACCAATTCCAACGCCCTAGGCCTCACACCTGATCAGATGACCCGGTTACTTTCCATGCTCGACGTCTCTTCTTCAGACAAGGATACTGGGTCTAATGGTGAGGCATCGGCTCGTGAGTGGCTTATTGACAGTGGCGCCTCTCATCACATGACTGGTAATATCTCCCTTTTAACTGATGTGGTTCCCATGCCCCCCTGTGTCATCACGTTGCCCAATGGCACACAGACTACAACCACTCGATGTGGCCGTGTGCGGCTCTCACCCGAAGTAGTGCTTCGGGGTGTTTTGCTTGTTCCTCATCTACAGTGCAATCTTATTTCTGTTGGTTGTCTTATTCGAGATACCTCTTGTCTTGTTATTTTTAACAAAAACTGTTGTGTCATACAGGATTGTGTCACGAAGATGGAGATTGGACAGGGTAATGCACACAATGGAGTTTTCCTATTTCGTCCATGTTCTACAGCATTTGCTACCCAAGTGGATCCTTCTCTCCTTCATAAACGCTTGGGGCATCCTTCTGTGTTCAAGTTTTGTCGTCTCTTATTCCTTCTGCCAGTAGCTCTAAACTTAAATTATTACAATCATGTGAAATTTGTTTCCAATCAAAACAAGTTCGTAGCTCTTTTCCTGTTAGTTCCAATAAAGCTACGAGTGTTTTTTATCTACTTTTCTTTGAAACTGCGTATTTCATCCAAGTCATCATCGATAACCACCTTACTCACATTATATGTAGTTGACACGTAAACTTTTCCCTAAAAGAAAATCACACTTTATTTTACAACACAACCAAAAATTTAACATTAAAGGTGATTTAAAGACAAATTGTATCAAACTAATAAAAAATACCACTGAACTAAATATTTTTTAGGGAATACCATCTGCAATAATAGAATAATAGTTTCTGAACCCTTCTAGAGAACTTCATTCACCCTAGTGGCATGTTCACCCCACAGAGTGCATCCTATTCGCTTCTCACTAAATGAAATTTTTTTGAAATAAAAATAGGTATAATTAATGAAATAGTAAAGAAAGAAACACATAGAAAATAATGATACACATACTTTGCATCTTCAAGGATAAGTTCCATGAGCTTGGTTTGAACTCAATGAACATCTTTTATTTCTTCTTTATTTTTACTAACAACTCTTCCGATAAAATCTACAAAAATGAAAGTTGGGATGTAATATATATATATATATATATATATATATATATATATATATATATATATATATATATATATATATATATTTGAATGCACAATTTGAGAATGTTTTATGAAATAGTGCACAATTATCTACATGTTTATCATTGAAAAAACTGTACATGCTTTAGTATATTGGAAAAAAAGAAAAATTCAGGGTTAAAAATAATTGCTCCAGACACGAACTATTAAGGGAAAAAATATGGAAGGATAAAGGCATTACTTATCACAAACTTGTGATCAAGCCATGCTTGTTGCTGTAGGTAGTCAAATGTTGTAAAATCGTATTTATAAATTGGAAAATTTGAGACATTCTGCTTCTTGCACTATGTTTTGGTCATAAATTGCAAAATATAGGGATGTCTAGTAGTCTTGTAGGGTAGGTAGTTCTCCACAACTATCACATTCATTAGTACATATATTTCTCCCTCCTTGATGTAATCTTCATACTTTTCAACATGGGATTCCTTGATTTGAGCATAGATACGACTTCCATGCAGGATCAAAGCAAAATTACAGCAAATTACATACAAACAAATATAATAAAAACTCAAGAACAATGTCAAAATAATATAATATATATTATATCCGAGCGACCTCTTTGTCGTGAAATACAAAGTCCATTGGCTTCCCATGCCTTTCCGTTGCCAGCACATGATAGACACGAATTGCCCTCAGCCTCAAGAGCTAGTCGATCCGCGAATGAGTAATATTTTTTTACGGCGGAAAACATCTCTACACTAACGTATTGTAAAAGGTACTCTTGAGTTGCAGGTATACTCCTTTAAATAGGTAAAAAATAAAAAAATTGTAGATATTAAAATCGAGAATGGGAATCATCTCAAAATAATATTAGGATCATCAAGAGGTTTGGCTTATCTACATGAGGTGCTTCACGTTCGTATCATCCATAGAGATGTAAAGACCAAAAATATCCTTTTGGATGACGATCTACAACCTAAAATTACCGATTTTGAGCTAGAAACGTTTCTACCTGAGGACAAATCTTATCTCAGGACAAAATGTGTTAAAACATTTTAAGTTAAAAAATCAATTAATTTATGCAATTTTCCTATTGTATTAGTTCATGGGTTATTGATGGCATTGATAGAATCTGTACAAGGGACACATACCTCAAGAAGCAATTCATGTTGATGACATTGATATACTCCCTCCGTCCGGAAAAAACCTTCCCATTTGGACTTTTTCTCATTTTTTTGAATGGTTAACTTATGAGTTGAAATGGCTAAAATGCCCTTGAAAGGCTAGTGAAGAACGAGGAGGCCGGCAGTCCCTGGTTCTGTCCTTCGCCAACCCCCGTCGTCAATTTGAGCCCCACCACTACACCTTCACCACCCGTGCTCCGACCATCTTCCCTAGCCCCACCATCACAGCTAGCCCAACCCTTGCCACCACCATCAGTACTTTTATCGCCGGGATTCGCCGCCAGCCCCACCACCGTTGGCATCCCCTCCATCATGCTCGACCCAACACTGCTTCCTGAGCTACCATGGCACAGATCTAAAATAAATAACAAGGAGAAAGGGGTCGTGGTGTAGATCTATAAGAAATTATGAGAACTCATATAGATCTACCCTCATCATCACGTTAGCCGCCACAATTGCCGCCACCATCGCCGCCATATTCCATATCTGGAAGAAAGATGGAGAAGAAAGGATGAGGGAAGAAAGACAAAGGGGGGAGAGAAGAGAAGCAAGAATCGAGAGAGAGAGAGAGAGAGAGAGAGAGAGATGAGAAGAGAAGATCTGAGAAAGGAGGAGGATGAAAATGGACGGAAGAAAATGACGAGGAGATGGAGATTGGGCAGTGAAAAAAGATAGAGAAGAGGACGAAAGAAAAGAAGAATAAGAAGAAAAGGAAAAAAAGAAGAAAGAGGTTATTTAATGAGAAGGGCATTTTTGGAAGAATTGGGGTTAAAATTAGAAATGGGAAGATTTTTTCCGGACGGGGAAAAAGGAGAAACAGGAAGATTTTTTCCAGACGGAGGGAGTAAGTCTTATCCCTGGTTTTTTCTCTTTAGAGGATACATAGCGTCGGAGTATGTAATTCATGGCCAATTATCTGAGAAAGTTGATGTGTATAGATTTGTTGTTATAATCCTAGTAATCATAAGTGGTCAAAGAAGCAATGAGTTAAAGATATCTGGTGATTTCTGGAAAATAAGTTATTTTCTTAAAGTAATTTTCCTTTCACTTTCCATTTCTGATGTTTGGGAAAAGTCTGGAAAATTCCTGACAAATCCTAGAAGAGGAGTCTAACTTATGTCACACAGTGAGTTCTGAATCTCGAAACAAGGTTTGCCTAAGTGCCAAGCTTTATCATTTTAAGCCATATCCAAATTCCATTGAATAGGTTGATGGCGGCAATGAAGGAATGCGGTGATGGTGACCACGGAAAACTAGAAAGAGTGTGTCGTAGGAGGCGGCGAAGGAGAGGGGCCGGGGGATATCGGCAGAGGAGGAGGGCGGGGATGATGGTGGTGAAGGAGAGCACTGATGAAGTTAATGAAGGAGCGCTGCTATGGCGTAGAGACGGAGAAGCGATTGACGATGACGATCGAGAGAGCCGATGGGGGAAATTGACTTCCGGAGAAAATTGAGCTCATTTTCCTTTGACCGTAACTAATTTTCTGGAGACTTTTACTTCCAAACACCCAATTCAAAAATGGGGAAAAAGACTTCTACCAGTCATTTTCCTCCATTCCAAATGGACCTTAAGAAAATCCAGATGACTATTTAAGAACAAGTTCCCTTTGTTGGCTCCGTTTGGCATCAGCGTCAGAGATTAGCGTTAGCGTTTTGAAAAAGCTATCCGACGGTAGCCTTTAGCGTTAGCGTTTTCAGAATTAATCTGCACCGTTGAATTTTTATCCAAAACGCTAACGCTAATCGAAAAAGCTGTTACCAAACAAAGCCGTTACCTTTTTCATGTTTTCTACTCTGCGTCCGAATTAATCGTCTCACTTTCCATTATAGTCCATTACAAAATAATTGTATCATTTCTTTACTTTCCTAATAGTGTAAATCATATGTGGTCTACAATCTTTTTCTTTTCTCTAATCAAATTTAAACCACTCACATTTTATTTTTCAATATTTTCCTTAAATTCTGTGAAGTCAAGATCAGATTTTAATTCCCACCCACCTCGTTTTAACTGAGTTAGGCCAAATGCAAAAGCTATTTCATGTTAATTTATCCTGCTCGACAGGCTTGGAAGCTATACAAGAGAGGGTTACACATTGATTTGGTGGACGAGGGCTTGGGCCCTAATTATTATGACGCGAAAGAAGTAAAGAGAATCATAGAGATTGGCTAACTTTGCACCCAAGCATCTGTAGAAACACGACCGACAATGTTTGAAGTGCATCTGCTCATCCAAAACAAGACATTATCAGAGACCATGATCACACCCACTATGCCTATTTTGATTGAAACCAACTAAGTGATTGAGGTGGGATTTGATCGCCATAATTGCACTTGCAATTATGTTTGGAGACAAAACAAAGAACATGAATGATTTCTGTAAAAGCAAGATTAGGATGGGCAATTGTCAAATTTGAGGTTTATAAAAAGGAAAAAATCACATGAGTACTCCCAAAAATATGACTTTTTTACGAAAATACTCTCAGATTTGATAATTAATACCCTTGCTTCCAACTTTTTTATATTTTAACATTCCTGGTCTAAGTGGAAAAAGCTGACTTGTATTTCTTGTACTCATTTTTTGTTTTTAATTTAAATTGGGAATCTTACATCTTTTTATCATCTAAAAAACTAAATTTCATTTAAAAAAAATTTTTGTATAGGTAATTACTCCATTTACATAATTCTCATTTATATAATTTCATTTTGTTAAACTCTTTGGAGAGTCAAACCCAAACTATTAATTTATAATTAATGAAGAATTAACAAACATTTTAAACTTATGAGGGAAATCAAATGAATAAAATAAGATTATGAAAGGAATGAAAAATGTAATATGAGAGAAAGAAAATTACATTCACAATGCCCATGAAGAAGACTTGGGGCTCCAATTTTTACTAAAATTTAAATAGAAAAAGAGCTTTCAAAATATAAGTCAGCTTTTTTCACAAATTACTTGATTGGGCAAGTTAGAGTAATTACGTGAAAATATAAAAAAACTGGGAGCAATGGTGTTAATTATCAAGTTCGGGAGTATTTTTGTAAAAACCCAAAGTTTTGAGAGTATTCATATAAATTTTTCCTTATAAAAATACCCTTAGAATTTCTCTTATAAAAATGTCCAAATTACAAAAAGGTTTATATATTACTCAATCTCTCATATATTGATGTTGTACAATTGATCAGACATTAAAATCAAGTAAAAATGAAATTTTGTAGTTAAATTTGATGTAAATGAGAGAGAACTTATATAAGCCACAAAAAGTTTGCCAAAAATAGAAAATGAAACTTTATTATGGGACAATTGAAGAAGATATTGTAGAGTATTACAATGGGATGAACGAAGCAAAAGATTGAAGAACGGGTTTGGGTTGGGTACGATGGAGCATAGGTCTGGTTTTTGTGGGGTAAAGCTTCACCCTCATCCATCTATCAATCCCATATCTATCACCGGGTTCATCCATCATCCGTTATATACATTGCATGCAGGGCCAAAGTGAAGCAAGATGAAAATGGGTGATGAAGTAGTCTAGAATACAAAAGTTCTTAAGAAAATTAGAGATTAATGATGTTTTTTAATTAAATCCCGCAAAGAAACAATCTTTTAATTACAAACTATATTTCTTTATTGTGACTTTGGACAATAGAAAAACTATTAGAATAAGTGTTCGACACTAGAGGGGGTGAATAGTGTGGCACGAGAATTTTGATAAATTTTCACAGAATTAAAATTGAAGGAATAACGTAATGTGCAGAGTCAAAGAGTGAAGAAGGACACCATGATTTTTGTATTGGTTCACCACACCTTGAGACTAGTCAAGCCACCATGAGACTCTCTCGAGATTCCAGTACCTCCATTAAGCTAACAGGTGCTTAATTAACACACCACTAGGGGTGAGCATGTGTCGGATTCGGGTCTGGCCCGCACTCCATCGGGCAACCCGCACTTTTTCTGCATTTATTATATCAAATAACAAAAAGACAGATTAAATAAATTATTGATTAAATTAACTCTAAAAGATTAATAGAAAAAGAAGAGAAATGAGATGAATGTGTAATTGTATTTAGCTTTATTGAACGAGTAAGAAACCAATATGGTCAACTATATAATACGAGTAAAATAAAGTTAAAAAATTATAATTTTAGTTGTTGTGACATATTGGTGATCCGGAAACGACCCTGAAATACTTTTTTGTTATTACAAAATTCATAGTTGAAGTATCTCTTTGTTACGTAAGCATTGCCACCTACTCAATGTTACTCGTTATCTCATGTTCCAAGCGTCTCTTCCTGTTGAATTTTGGAGGGAATGTGTGAAAACCGCAGTTCACTCCATTTTATCAAGTTGAGATATGTAATTGGGTGTAAGTTGGGGCATTACATTACGGAGCAATTACCAATCAGTGAAGATTTTTAGTATAAGATTCCTATCCATGTAATATGTGCATGTAATATGTGTTCGCTGAACACATATTAGTACAATTATTAAGTTCAGTGACAATCCATCACTATACGCTGCAACTCATCACTTTTTCTAAATAAATAACTGTGTTTGTTGAACAAACATTTGTTCTAAATGAATATGTGTTCGCAGAACACATATTAATTCAATTATTAAGTTAACTACACGTTGCAAACCATCACTTATTCTAAATGAATAATTGTGTTTGCTGAACACACATTTGTTCAATTAAGAAGTCAACATCCGTTTCATTCCCTCTATTAACCAATTTTTAAATGATTCAATAAAAATGAATACTTATTTGATGGGTTGGCTATTTATTTAAAATATGAGAAAAATTTTAAGTTTACTATACACAAAATATTTAAAATAACATGTACTAAATATTTCACAAAAACAACATACACTTTATATTTAAAAAAGATACACGGAATATTTAAAAACAACATACATTGAATATTAAAAAAAACAACATACACTGAATATTTAAAAACATAACCTGAATATTTAAAAACAACATACACTATATATTTATAAACATCAAACACTAAATATTACGATGAAAAAAACGATTACATGTATAGCATGCGTAGTTGGTAGCACTTTGATCCTTCCGTCATAAATCTCATCTCATTTATCCTTGGTAGCGTTTTTGCTTGCGACGCCCAGAATGCGATATTTCTCATTTTGGTATTATTGGTGGCAATATTGGATATACTGCATATTTAAAATTATTTGGGAATATCACAGGTGTAATATGACTCGCGTAGCACATCTGATATCGTTGCAAGCTATACAGGTGAGAGACAATCATCCGCATGTTGCTTGAAAGAATGGAACGAAGAGTGTACATGCATGCATGGAATCCCATCTCCTTGCCATTGTCCATAAGTACACAACTTACTCCCTAAGTCGATCACGAAGCTATACATATACCCTAGGTTAGAGAAGGAAGCCCTAGAGACAACATATTAATTTCCGCCATAATGCACCGTTTGAAACATTTGTTTATCTTTTTCCCTCGTTTCAGAGATCTTTGGAATCTTCGGAGTAAATCGTATATTTTTTCATTTCCAATCAAAACAGGACATTGTGTCGTGACTCAAATGAATCAACCAGTTTATTGTACGACATCATGATAATAGCACTCACCGGTAGCATCTGACAACCTTTTAACATATCGTTTAAGCTCTCTGAACTATTCGTGGTAAGTATCCCACATCGACTACCACCGTCGAATGCTAGTGTCCACAACTCCTGCAGAATCTCAGCAAGATATTGATATGTTGGTTCACTCTGATCACGAATTCCCTGCATATTTTTTTGGAACTCCTCGACACTCGGAGTACTCCCTGCCAACCACATGAGGTCCTTGAGTTTCTTATTGTGAAACTTTGAAATAAAGTTACTATGGACATGACGTAGACAGAAACACTTTATTAATTATATTCCTTGTCTGAAGCTCTTCCACATCACGATAGGCGTTGATGATACCGGCGTGCATGTCAGAAATAACACAAACTCTTGTTCCACCTATAACTTTTTGAGCTAACAGTCGGAGAAACCATGACCAACTATCAGTAGTTTCCCCATCAACGACGGCATATGCGAGTGGAAATATCTCACGATTTCCATTCAATGCAAGTGCAAGTAGTAGATGGCCCTTATACTTTCCATACAAATGTGTTCCATTAACGGTCACTACAGGTAAACAGTGTTGCAACCCATTGATAGCTTCCGGAAAAGCCCAAAATGCATACTTAAAATTCACTCCTATTACAAGTTCGGCATTGAGGTCTGTGGCAACGTGCATACTAAATCCACCACAGTTCCTGGATAAGAAGAAAGAAAAGCCTGTAGCAAAATTGGGACTTTCTTATATGAATCCTTCCATCTTCCGTATAATGTATTTGAGGCGATAAGCCTAGCCAGCCAACATTTTTTGTACAACACCGGGACCTTGTATACTTCAGCGACCTCATGCCGAATTAACTTCACTTTATACTCTAGATCAATCATCCGGGAAATGAATTGGCTTGTGATGTTGCGGTCATCACCTCCGTGGGAGTAATCAGGACGACATGTGTGTCGTTGATGATAACTCTTTAATAGCCACTGCTACGACGTCTTCCCCTTCGATGCATGTGCACGCCAATAACATCGTGGGTTCCTCTCATGGTACCAACATCGACAAGCCCAAGAGTGTTGTCGTTTGTACTTAAGGGTCCATACTTTAAGATCATTTATGCAATCTTTTGTGATTGCATCATCCAAAGATTCAAAACTTAGAAAAAACATATTCCCTTGCACTGCAATATCGGGTTTGTAATGCTTGCGACCACTCACGACATCATTATGCGTTTGTTCAATCCACCTTCTTTCCGTCCCATCCCCATCGGATTTGCTATCTTCTGAATCGCTATCACTTTCAGGGTTGTCTATAGCATCATCGCGTAGTGCAATTGATACACGACTTCTACGAATGACATCTCTGGATGGACGTGAAGTACTGATACCACCTCCGATTGGACGGGAAGAATTGCCACCTTCTCCGGATTGGTATGTGGAAATGTATATTTCCAACAACCCAAAATTTTTTGCTTTCAAAACGAAGACACTCCACATCGTTTCGTCCTCAATGCCCATCAAAGTGCATGAACTACCCACTCCTGTGTTGTACAAGATTTTTCCTCCAACTTTTGTGATGATGCCAAAACCATCTTCAATCAAATGTAATTGAATTTGATTTTTGATGTGTTCCTATGGGAAACGATCATCGACTATCATCGTTTTTTTAAAATTTATTGTGTAGGAAATATCTACTCCATTGTGAAATATATCCCCACCCCAAAAAATATTCAAAATATGTGTCTCAGATGTTGTCATTTTTTGATAGTGAATTAGAAATTTTTTAGTTTGAATTTATAATAATGAACAGCATAGGCCGCATGCACTCAATTTGCAGAAAAATGAGAGATCATTTGAAATTTAAATTTTGAATCTGACGCAATTCGTGTTCGCTGAACACAGTATGTCACAGCATGTCAGCGCATGTTGTGTTCGCTGAACACACTGTTCTTTGTTTTGTTTATACATTGCAAATTTTGAATATGCATATTTTTTTTTGCTTTTTTTGTTTTAAATCTTTGAATTTCGGTAAAACATTAATTTTTTTTAAAATTCCAAATTATCATTCTTAAAATTTTAATTTAAATTTACCACAAATGGTAAAAAAATATATTTTGAAGTTTCAAAGAGAATTTGTTTCTTATTAATTTTCAAATTTGATATTTCAAATTTAAAACTCACATTGCACTTTGATTAAGTAAACATACTTAGTACTTAATTGAAACAACGGAAATACATTACATATTAAAAACTTGTAAACTTTTCCTACTCGGAGTCGCTTCCTTGTGTGTGATAGCGCGAAGAAGTCCCAACATACTAATACCCCGAAGTAGAATTGAAATTCATTTGATCCAGCATTTCACTTGGATCGCCAAATTGTGACCCAAAAAGGTCATGTTGCGTACCGACACCGACGAAAGTGTTCATCTCCTCTGCATGGCGCGAGCTCTCTGCATGTACGTGCATGTAACTGCTTCTAGACTGCTCGCCCCCATGTTCTTGTATGTTGGGGGGGTCTGGTATAATTGGCGGGACGTACTCTGCAATCCTGTGGTGACCAGTGTTTTGAAGACCGGACCGGACCGGCCGGTCCAACCGGTCAACCCGCGAACCGGCAACATATCCGGTCCGGTTCAATGAAGAAACCCGTTCTCCTTTTGACCCGCCCAAACCCGCCGGAACCGGTGAATCGGGTGACCCGGGTCGACCCGTCCGGTTCCCGGGTTTCGGCTCTCTCCCCTTTTCCAGAACAAGTTGTTTCCAAGTGAGCTACTCGAACTTTGTTCACAATCTAGGTAACCTATGGTTTTATTGTTTTACGAAAGGTTCATACAAAAATAAATACTCCCTCCGTCCCACAAAAAAATTCCCATTTTGAATAGTATTTAGTCAAACATTTACACACTTTGACTACAAATTGTGAGAAAGTTATATTGAATTATAAAATAAATTTAATATAATTGGATTAATCTTAGGATCTAGTTTTGATATCTCAAATTTTATTAGCATTTCTTTGTTTAGATTATATTTAATTTATAGTCAAAGCGGGTAACTATTTGACCAATTTATGGTCAAAATGGGAACTTTTTTGTGGGACGGAGGGAGTATGTACTAGGGGTACTTTTTTTGTGCTAAATGTGAATTTGTATTTATGAACTTTTAAAATAGTTTTAAAAATTGAGAATTATTTAATTTTTATTTGAAAATTAATATACTCTATATATTTTATAATTAAAAAATTGTTGTCTTTAAAAATCAAGTAATATTTATTAATATAATTTAATATGCTATATTTTTTACTTTTCAATCATTTTAACCAACTAAATATTAACTTTAAAATGTCATATGTATATAAGAATAAAATATATAGTCTTTAATTTTTGAGAATATGAGTATCACCTTATTATTTAAGTATTTGTTAAAGATTCAATATTAACTTTTGATAATAATAAAAATAATAAAATAAAAATAGAAGGTGTGAAATATCATATGTACAAGGATATTAAAAAATAGATGGAGAAATAATAAGATAAATTAAAATATTTTATTAACTAAAAATATTTAATATATTATAAAATATTATTATTATAAATATAGTTGACCGAGTCGTTGACCCCCGATTAGACCGGTTCGACCGGTCAACCCTTGACCCACTACCTCGTCCGAGTCGACGTCCGGTCCGGTTTTCAAAACATTGGTGGTGACGCTCAATATTCACTAGGGCTTCCGCTGCAACTTGTTCTATCTCAAATGCTGGCGCGTGTAACATAGTATCCCTCACGCGTCGCAATGCGCTTGCCTAATTAAAGATAAAATGAAAACATATTAGTATGTACAATAGTATTTTAAGTGATAAAAAAGTCATGTGTCTTACTGATATTGCTAATGCACCCGCCGAGCCATCCACACCAATCACTAGGTGGTGTGTTGGATTTCGTATGTGTCGACGACCATAATAATAAAACCAATTTGTGTAGTTCTCTACACAACCCTCTCCTACATAGTGTGGTGGAAGTGGCTCCATTTCATTTTCCACTAAATGGTTAAACCAATTATTACGCCACTCATTGTACATCAGAATAAAAGCATCTCGCAAAGTATTGCGGCCATCTGCTCGGTGTAGTGCTTCAACATAAGGGAATGAAAGATTTGGAATCTGTTGCATCATGCCGAATTGCCGGGCAAATCTCCTTGGCATGTGTGGCTCTATTGTCAAGTCAAATATGATGAGGCCTTCGTAAAACCACAACTGGCGACCTGACAATAATCTGGTAATGCCTCTAAATTATAGGGAGTCTAAATAACCTATAGCAAAGACAGAGAGTATTAGTTTTTTTAATTTAAAATATAAATATTAATTACTTAAAATACATACATGTCGAAGCCGTCAAACTGGTCTCGGTAGTTACGAAGTGAAAATCGTGATGTGCCATTGAACAACCTTCGAATGCGCCACCTATATGAGAAAGGAAAAATATATTTTAATATTTGAGATAATGAAAATAACATTTAAATAAAACAAATATTTATCGTACTGAGCACCATGCGGTTCGTCATTTCGAAGTGGGCCATGTCGATCGTTGTGGAGCACGCGAACTTCGGGCCTCACTAAAATGAGGCGTGACCAAGCCCAAAGTAATATAGGCCTCTCGGATGTTTTAAGTGCAACTTTACACAAGCTGCGATACAAGTTTGTCAGAACTGCCGAACCCCAACTAAATTGTGCAGTCATCTCGGGAGTACGTAGTAGAGGTAGAAACTCTATAGGGACAAACTGACCAGAGGCATTCGGGAACAAAGTACCACCCAGATATTGTAATACCACACTAGCGGTATATCTCTCCGCCTCCCTGTCTGTGTTACCGAGCAAAACCTATCGCTCAACTACATTTTCAATTTTATTCTCTAGTGCGGCTAAGTTAAATCTGGCTTGTCCAAGATGGTGGTCCATGATATGGAATTCAATAACTTCGCGAAAAAGTTCACGATAGGTATTTGGATTAACCATTTCCTAAAAAACTACAGGTTCTCCGTCTATTCTGATCTTAAACCCATTAAGCATTCAACATCCTGTAAAGTGATACCAAGTTCACCAAACGGGAAGTGAAATGCATGCACTTTGGGCCTCCACCTTTCAACGAGGGCCGTAATCAAACTATGGTTTATTTTAATGGGGTGCTCCCGATGTACCCCATAAAACCCACAGCTTCTTAAAATTTGCCTTAAACTTTTCTAAAATACGAGAATCATTTTGACATACTGATACTTTTTTGTTTGCAAGGCCCGGTTTCGCCCAAATACTGATACTTTTCAATGAGTGTTTTGGAGGGTGAGCATAGCATCGTTCATCAGACCGGCAAGTTGACGTTGCATGTCGTCAATCTGCATAAAAAAACAACAATGAATTAATGATTTTTTTCAAATAAACACGAAAAGAGGGGAGGAGGTGGGGAGATACAAGATTCAAGTTCAAAGAACTCATTCTTTATATTTTGGATTTTGAGCTAAACCGTGTTCGGCGAACATAGGTTTGAATTTAGGATACTTAAATTCACACGCAAACCAAACACAGACACCTTTTCCTTTTGGCAGTGTTGCTTTTGGCAGAGTTGCAGTCATATTGTGTTCAGCTAATACGCTTTATTTTTTTTAAAATGTGTGTTTAGCAAACCCACTTTATTCACTGTATATGCTCTGACCGCAGGTTATCTTTCACGGGTTCTGTCTCAGTTCATATCCATTCTCCAGTGTCTTGGCGGCTTGTATATGAAAGGTGACACTTGATCTGTCCGAGATAATATTTATGCGTATGTATATGTGGGTCCAGTTCACGTTAGTTGTCTTTGAATTAGCTGGCAGATACCAGTTTTCTTCTCCGGGTAGGTCATTACAGGTCTATTTTATTCATTTCAAAGTTATCAAGCTTGAACTTTTAATTAGTGAACGAACATCTATTAGTTTGGGAGCATTCCTTTGTGTTGTCCTTGCAGATCGGATTCAGGTTTATCGGCCAACTTTTCTTTAACTTTACTGCCATTTAGTATCTATTGATTGCTTTTTTCGTTCTCTGAAAAATCTGAAGCAGTCAATTTGTTACCCTAATGACTTTTCGTTTAGAAAGGGCATGCATTGTGGGGGTTTCAAGAAATGCTGTTTAACCGTCTTCTTGTATGATTTTTCATAAACTTTACTTCTTGTTTTATCCTTTTTCAGCATCTCTAGATCAAAATCTAGTGAGCTGCTTTTACTCATTATGTACTTGCCTCAAGTTTATCATATGAAGAGGGGACATCTTAGCAGGTCTATTATAAAGTTGCTAGCTCAAATAGAGAAACGAAATCACTTTAATTTTCTCAAGCTGGTTGACTAGTGTCGTGAACTTTAACAGGACTTGTGAAATTTGGAATGTTGACACTTGACACAGAAGCCGATTTGCTCCTAGTGACATGAGCACCTAGAGGTGAAAAGGGGCTGTATTGGTTCATTCAAATTAGAATCTTGATTTGGGGGAGAATGCCCTCTTTCCAAAAATGGAGGGGGTCATGGCCCCTATTGGCTGCTTGCGCTTCAATTGGGATCTTGATTTCGTTCGTTCACTTATTCCTCTACCCGGTGTTTCCTTCACTGGACTATTTTAGTGCACTGTCGTTTAACGGGTCAAGTAGTGAAGTTGGTGATAGGTTCTACCGAGGTAACGAGACAATTGAAGATAAAATGTATTTGCCGCTAGTCAATGACACTGCCAAAGAAAGCCCACCTCCTATGCTGGATTTGAACGCCCTATTTCCTCAAGATTCACATAATGCTGTGGTCTACCGTGGTGCTCCATGGAAGGCCAGAATTGGCCGATGGTTATCTGGCTGTGATGCAATTAATGCATCAGTGAAAATAGTTGAGGTGATTGCTAACATATTACGGAGGATAATAACTTTACACATTTTAAAAAAAATTATTTTTCAGTTTCAAAGTTTTATTGGGGTTAATCAGTAACATGCTGTCAACAGCGAATTGGTGGCAAAAGCTGCAAGGATTCTTGCAGCGGTCAAGGAGTTTGCAACCATGAGCTTGGTCAATGCCGCTGCTTTCATGGTTTTAGTGGTTAGTATCAACCTTCTTTCCATTATATCTTGGATGTGAAGTACTCCGGTGTAGCAAATAGAAACTACAAGTAGTTGGCATCCATCTTAACCAAATAGTCTGTCATCCCTTCTCATCTGACGAATGCCATCCTAATCATTGAGGGAGTGTTTACATCTTGCAATATGAGACAAAATATGCTGAGACAATTTTTGCACAAAATGGACTTCCATTGGTATAAATTATCATATCTTACTTTTATAAGTTTATTACTAGGTGAAGGATGTTCAGAGAGGGTTGAGTTGAAGTGCAACTACCCCAAGTCAAATGAGCAACCTTATGGACGATGGGTTGTTTCAATATGTCCAGCGCATTGTGACATGACTAGAGCAATGTGTTTTTGTGGGGAAGGCACAAAATACCCAAATCGTCCTGTAGCTGAGGCATGTGGCTTTAAGATCAGGTAAGTGTACACATATATCTCTCATAAGTTTGCAGTCAGCCTGACTTTTATCATGCATATCTTTCTCTTTTATGATTTATTTCAGTCCCCCATCTAAAGTGGGTGATCCCGCTCTGCCTGACTGGACCAAAGCTGATCCAGATGTCTTCACCACCAATGCTAGCAAACCAGGGTGGTGCAATGTTGACCCTGCTGAAGCATATGCTTCTAGGGTGCACTTCAAACAGGAATGTGATTGTAAGTATGATGGACTTTGGGGCACATTCTGTGAGGTGCCTGTCCTAAGCACCTGTATCAATCAATGCTCTGGCCGGGGGCTATGCCGAGGTGGATTTTGTCAGGTGAGTAAATTGTACTTCATTTTTAATTTTTCCTAAAAAATAATCCATAATAAAAGCTTTTTTTTATTGGATCCAATGAGTAAGGAACTTCAAAAAAATTCACCTTTAGTCCCATGCCTATTATGTTATTACCATATTTGGCGACCATTTCACTTTTTTTTGTGCACCACTAGTGCACTATGAATTTTTTCTTTATCATTTTGGTTTTTACCTTTCACTTGCCCGGTAAAATCAACCAGAAGTTGTGTGGAAATTGACCAGGTAAGTGGTAGAAATGATAAAAAGTAATTAAGGATTCCATTGTCATACACCAACACTTGAAAAAAATGAAAGTCAAGTCCTAAAATAGAAAATACCTAGTAGTTGTGAGACCAAAATTTGGCCCTTTACCCAAAAGATTCATCCAGAATCTTCCTAAAACTCCTTGCACGTCACAGGTTTTTACTATTTATTTACAATTGATGAGTTATCTGCTTATCTATAGTGTCATAGTGGATGGTTTGGAGCAGACTGCAGTGTTCCTTCTGCTTTGTCATCCATTAAAGACTGGCCAAAGTGGCTTCGACCTGCCAAGGTTAGCATTCCAGATAATGTGAACAGTGTTAGTGTTGAAGCTATGGTGGAGAAAAAGAGGCCGCTAATATATGTTTATGATTTGCCCCCTGACTATAACAGTCTTCTCTTGGAGGTTAGAATCCCCCCCCCCACAAGCTTGCGACACATGCACGCATTATATATATGTATATATGTCAATATATGTGTGTGTGTGTGTGTGTCTGGATGTACATAAAGGATTCTGTTCTTTAATTTATCACTACTTTGCCATCATAGGGACGCCATTATAAACTGGAATGTGTGAACAGAATATATGATCCAAATAATGCTACAATATGGACAGATATGCTATATGGTGCGCAGGTATATTCCATTGCTAGGAATGGATGTCTTTTCAAAAAGTAAATGTATGCTTCTTCCATAGTTTATTTTGCTTAATCTTCCGTAGATGGCACTTTATGAAAGTATATTGGCCAGCCCTCACCGGACAATGAATGGAGATGAAGCAGATTTTTTCTTTGTTCCAGTTCTTGATTCCTGCATTATAACTCGTGCTGATGATGCCCCTCATTTGTCCATGGAGGTAAGATCAAGGTTCCTGTCTAGAACTCAGAAATTGCTACGAAAAAAATATATAGAGGAAAATAGTTGGAAAATTCAAGAATAAAGAAACACGGGAGAAAAACTCAATAAATCAATTTTAGATAGGTATTAACACTCATTTTGTTTAAATACATCCATTACATAAAGATTAAGATATATTATTCTAATTTGCAAAAAAAACCCTAATATTAATAATGAATAATTAACGTTCTAATCAAATTTGATTTTCCATTGTATTTTCCAAGGTAAAATCAAACTTAAAAAAAACTACTTTCCTTAGTGTTTTCCCCTTCCTTATTATTTTCCATTTTCCAAACATACCTTAATGGATGACATAAACTTTTCCTCACTTAACTCATGATATATCGACCAACAATTAAGTCACTGGGATTCATAAGTTTCTAAAAGTATTGTTATTCATGCTGTAATCTGAAGTGAAACAATTTGGATTTTTGAATTAAGTATAAACAAGAACAAGGAAAGAAGTACATCAGAAAAATATAAGAAAAGTAAATGAAGGACAGTGGGATGAGCCATTTTAATTTGTGAAATTGTGTTATTGTTTGGTTACAAACATTTTCTATAAAATCCATTGCAGAAAATCCCACCAAACTTATTCCCCCATATCCCCAAAGCTAACCGGTTTGGCAACCTATTCCGTATTAATGCTTGCCTCCTTTTGTGACTGAACTGTTGCTGCCCAACACACTACCACCGTCACGGGTAGTCCAACACCAGCAGAGCCACATCACCACCACAGTAAAAACCAAAGTTCACTCCAAATCAAACACCCTATTTTATCTATCATGCCTAAACCTAACCATAATTACCACATACTTGGTCCGTCCCTGAGTGTTTGTCCACTTTTGACTTTTGGAACTGTTCATCTAAGCACTTTGACTCATCAAATTCTTTCAATGTGTAAGCCTAAAAATAGTCATGTGTGATCTTCTTTGATTCGTCTTAACATATAGATTATTAATATATATGTTTTATATTTTTTTAATTTACAAATTACAAGATAAAATGGATTAAAGAAGTGCATTGGATGGTGTGCAAAAATGAAAGTGGACAAACACTCAGGGACGGAGGGAGTATCTCGGTTATCTCTTCAACCTCATTCTTTATTCCAACTTCATACTTGAAATTTAACCAAAATCCCCAAAGTTATATACATATTTTTTATAGCTTTTATGCATCCATTAATCTTCACTATAGTATGCCAGATAGTTTTGAGATCCAATAGCATGGATAATTGGAAATGACTTTATACTGTGTTTTCTAAATGCATTTTCTTTTTCAGGAAAGCAAGGGCTTGAGAAGCTCTTTTACTCTGGAGTTATATAAGAAGGCTTATGATCACATCAGATCAGCATACCCTTACTGGAGTCGCTCATTGGGGAAAGATCACATATGGGTATGTATTAGATTTTAAGAGGGCAGGCATAGCAACAAACCCTAGGAATTCATTTGGAACATGGAAAATGTGAAGGAAAGAGAATGTGGAGAAAAATAAAAGATACACAAAAACTCAAAAAATTGTTTAGCTCTATTTATAGTCATTTTATTTATGCTTACTATACATGTAGTAAAGAATAATGTAGGACCATACTGGGTTATTGTTGTACGATATAAACACTAAGAAATCTAGATGTATGCCATGATGATGATGATGATGATAATAATAATAATAATAATAATAATAATAATAATAATAATAATAATAATAATAATAATACACTGTTCTTTTGACACTGCCCCTCAGTTTTATTTCATTTTGAGGGTCGTACAGTACAAAGTTAGGACCAGGTCCGCAATCCCATACCCCCTCTCCACCTCCATGACCCACTGATGACTTTTGGGTGTTTCTATCATTGACCTCAAGCATATGATTGAATGTGGACTTTTTCACATACTAATAATAATATGAAAATGAAAGCAAATTACGTAAAGGCTCTGTCCAACATTATTTTGCTAATGTAAGAATGATCATATCAGGGAAGGTGCACGAAGGGTGCATGTAAAAATTTGTTGTCATACTCTAAGAATAAATGGTACTGGTAAACTGAGCAAAAATTGTTTTTGGCTTGCATGCTAATCGGTCACATTGTTTCGCAACACAGTTCTTTTCTTGGGATGAAGGTGCTTGCTATGCCCCAAAGGAAATATGGAATAGCACGATGTTAGTCCATTGGGGCAACACAAACTCAAAACATAAGCATTCAACAACAGCATATCGGCTTGATTCTTGGGATCCAATACCATTAGACCAAAGAGGAGACCACCCATGCTTTGACCCAAATAAAGATCTTGTACTTCCAGCCTGGAAGCGTCCTGATGGAGGTTCTCTGGGAGCTAAATTTTGGGCTAGGTAAATAGTTGTTCAGATGTCACAAGTTGGGATTTTCTTGAACAGATTTTCAAAACAAATTTTGGCTGACAGGCCGCGGGAGGCACGAAAGACACTTTTTTATTTTAATGGAAACCTTGGACCTGCTTATGAAAATGGGAGGCCTGAAGCTACGTAAGTAAGCTAAATTGCTTCAAGATTTGGGTTTAAAGCATATCTTGTGTGCTATATAATAGGAACTCACATTATACATCTTCCGTTCTTAAACAAATGCAACATCAAAACTGTCACGATTGCCAATGCATAAAGCAATTCATTAATATCTTAAATTATATTTTTGGTAAAATCATAGGAAGTTGATATTACAAATGTTTATATCAAAACGAATATAACAAGACCCTATATTTTGCTTTAGGTATAAATTAAAAAAAAATTAGATGTTAGTGAATGAATAGTGTCAAACGCACTTCCATTGCAATTGTTTATGAACGGAGGAAGTATTCTATCACCAAAAGTATATGAATTTGTCCATATATTTTTTCTTAAATAAATGCAACAGATGAGGATTTTATATTATTCATACACTCACATATGATTATCTTTTGTAATATATACATAAAAAGAAGTCAGGTGGGATCTAAATATCAACTATTTATATTTTAACCAAAACACTATTGAAGATATTAATTATATACTGTGTGCATTGGCAAACATGAAAAATACCAATGTTGCATTTTTTGAGCTACCAATGTTTCACTTGCACTTATTTAATAACAGATGAATATTTAAACGTAGAACATTCTCTTTGTTGGATTCCATGAGAACTTCATTGATGCAGCTTTTGCAATGCCAATTATAATTTTTCTTTTTGCTTATTTTAAGTTGCTTTTACAATTTTACTGTTTAGCAAACAAACTTGAGTTTTTGTTTATTGCTTGTTTTTAAGCAGCTTAAACCCTATTAACAGAAGCAAGTATCTACTTGCTTTGCTTAGTTTAAGCACTTGAATCCCATATGCTAAATGCAAATACCGATCCTCATGTTTCTGTTTGTTATTGCATTTTCATAAGCATTCTAAAACACCCCCATTGTGGTGAAATTTATGGTTCAGTTGTTGATGTTGTTCAGGTATAGTATGGGCATAAGGCAGAAGGTGGCCGAAGAATTTGGATCAACTCGAAACAAGAATGGTGAGCTTGGCAAGCAGCATGCGCAAGATGTTGTTGTGACCCCATTGCGTGCTGAGAACTACCATGAAGATTTGGCTACTTCTGTCTTTTGCGGAGTTATGCCCGGGGATGGGTGGAGTGGACGGATGGAAGACAGCATTTTTCAAGGGTGCATTCCCGTGGTCATTCAGGTATAATTAATACAGAGTATTTTGTTTTTTCATACCCATGCCAAACTCTAGAATTTATAAATTTTCGTTTGGTTGGGTGCAGGATGGTATATACCTACCATATGAGAATGTCCTTGAGTATGACAGCTTTGCTGTTAGGATACGTGAGGATGAAATTCCAAGCATGATAAGCATTCTTCGGGTAACTTTTCTCTTCATTATTTTTGCTTAGGACTATGGTGAACATTTTGTTTGTGGAAGCTGACAATTGATAAACTTTGGGCAGAGCATAAATGAGACAGAAATAGAATTCAAATTGGCAACTGTAAAGAAAATCTGGCAGAGGTTCATGTATCGGGATTCTGTTTTACTTGAAGCAGAGAGGCAAAAAGCTTTGCATGGGCATGTTGAGGACTGGGCTGACCAGTTTTCACAACTCACCGAAGATGATGTCTTTGCTACCGTCATACAGGTATCATTGGGGGGGGGGGATAGGAGGAATGGGTAAGGGATGGAAGCGTTTAATATTACCTTGTTAGGTTATGTTGGAGGGGAAGAAAAGGAGTGTACTGAAAAATGCATAGAAGTCTGGAGCGTAGTGGAAGAAAGCGGGGATTGAACTCCAAATCAGTTCAAAAATTTGTGCTTCTGGAGAGCAATGGAGGACTGATTCTTTTCAAGATTTGTGCTTTTAAAGGGTATGTAAGCGTGGGATGAAATGCCTTCGACGTCGCCCACTGAACTCAAGAAGAAGAAGAAGAAGAAGCATCGAATGAACTCCGAAACCCCCCGATTTAGCGGGAATGAAAATAAGGGAAGGGAATTGAACGGGACATTTAGGTCAACTTTCAAAATCTTAGACCAAACAAGGGGAGGTACTCATTTTCCCTCCCCTTCCCCAACCAAATACCCTTAAGCTAACTTTCAGAAAAGGTTGATGGCTACTTTTGGGGTGTTTGGTTGAAGTATTTTGCACCTCGAAATCTTAGTTTCTAGTAAACCACCTTTGCCGTTTGAGGCTTTCAAAACTCTACATATATGCATCTTAAGGGAGTTGGGTTATTTATTTTGGTGATATGCAGTATTTAGCGAGAGATTATCCAAGAGTGTATGCAGTAAAATACTTTCTCTATTCGAATTTAGATAACCACTTTCTTGAAAAAAATCATGTTTAAATAAGAGTTTAAAATGTCAAACAAGTCTTTCAAATGAGTTTGTTATTTATATCAAATTGTTCATTTCATATCTCTAGAGTATTTTAGACAATTCATCACAATTTTCTTATTTAATATAGAAAATGGACACCTAATTTTGGACAAATGAGAACACCAAAGTAGACAACCAAATCCAAAATCCGAGAGGAAGTATTCATATTCAATACAAAAAAGAAGGATAAACATGGTCACTTCAGCCGAAACCAGTCAATTGGGCATACCAAATGCACACTAAGCACTTTCTCAGCTAAAATCTTTACTTGTTCATTAACGTTGATGGCAGATGTGTTTTTTTTTTGTTTCTCAAGGTGTTTTTTTTTGGTTTCTCAAGGTGCTGCACTACAAGCTACACAATGATCCTTGGAGACGACGACAAGTTTCCAAGAGGGAAAGGGAGCTGGGGAAAGCGTATAATGCGAACAACAAAGTTTTTTGAGAGATGACAAGATCTTCGAGTCTTTTGTACTAAAATGTTTCAAAGTTATAAATACATTGTTTTGTAGACAAATCCTACCAAAAGATGGTTCAGAAGAAAATGAAATTTCAGGGCTTATTTTATACTCATTGGTGCATCTGTAATTTTAGGGTCCAGATCACACAAAGTCAGATTGGGAAAGAAATCATCTTTAGGTGGCATGGGGGCTTCCTTTGCAAATGTTCCTCCATTTATCTTTGAGGTCCATGGCAGTGCGGCCTTTACCGAAACGATCACCTCCATATTCCAAAATCTCCCTCCATGGTATATTTCTGCTTCCGATGCTTTTACATTTCTCCACGCCCTCCTGCAGCAAATAATTAAAGCAATCAACTCCCTGCTTAAAACCAAGTGTTGCATTTGTAACAGGGGAATCCATTGGAATAAAATCTGGCAGAGGCCCAGCCTGGCCTCTAAGACCATGGAATATATTGATGAAGAGAAAGAATGAAATATAAACCTTCAGTGCTTCCTCCTCGTCTTTTGTCCAAGGAACCTTCTTCCTTCTCCACCCACTGGTGGCGGAACAGGAGCTAATACAAAAGAAAAGAAACTTACGATTGGTTCTAAGTAACCGTTGGAACTTAATTAAACAGTGCTATTTTAAACCTTATCATTACAAAGCAAAGCATATGCACAAAAAACATAGTTATAAATGCTACTTCCTCCATCCAACTATTTTTGTCCTTTTTTATTTTTTTGTCGGTCCTACTTTTGTCTCATACCATATTTGGTCATAGTTGTATGGTTTACATTCATTCTTACTTTACCTTACTTTTTAACATCAATATCAATTACACAGTCTTACTTTTCATAATTTCCGTGTCACTCTCATGTCCCAAACTAGTGGGACGAAGTAATTGATTATGAATAGCTGAAACTCGATGACAGCTATCCCGGCATATGGAAAGTAGCTATACACACAAAATAGCACCAGCTAGCGTAAAAATAAATGACAAACTAATCTTTTTCTCATATGTAAAAAAAACAAATACTTATTTGGGGGGGNCTGAGGTGAGTTCAGGTTGATGATGCAAACTGATCACCCTTTGTGGCATGTTTTCCTTCTCTACTTCAACTTCACAAGAAGGCTCATTCTGGTTGCTACTCCTTGGATCTCCATGTGGCAAGCCATGCATGTTGTATACTGTAATAGCAAGTGTCTCATTATGATGTTGGTCATCATCCCCATTTGAAGAAGAGTCTTTTTCCAAAGTAACTGGGCTTGCATTGGTAGATGAAATCATTTTATACTCTGAAGGGGGGCCATCCCCAGCCGATGATACTGTCTGCTGTTGTTGCTTCTCTTCTGTATTAGCCCTACATTGTGGGGAATTAGCCTCATTTAAAGAAATTCTGCTGCTTTTTGCTTCACCCTTTCCACACAATTCTTCATCTTGCATTGATTGACTTGTCTTTGATCCAATAGGCCTTGTTGGGAAGTTTCTTGGTGGTTCAATTCGCACACCAATGAAGGATGCAAGATCTTTCCGTGCAAGTGAAGCCTTCTTCTTTAGTTCCATGTACTCTGAAATTGCTCGACAATATGCACAAAACGGGCAGTAAAACTTTCCATCCTTTTCAAAACTGGGCGGAGAACCCAAGCAGCCGTCGTGGACAACTAATGGGCAAGCTTCAGAACTACAAACCAACAATTCACCACCTCTATTACACTTCATGCAAAGATTTATCTCGCTCAAGTCAGTGGTCAGTAAAGAATCCTGACTATGTGTGCATTGAGAGCTCAAAAACATAGTTTTCTTTGATGCAATATCAATTCTCTCTTCATGATACTCATCACTGTCACTACACAACTCTAGCTCATGAAAACCATCAACCCCAACTCTAGCTTCATTCGTGGGCCCACCGTTCAACAAATTATGATGAGATTTTCTTTCAGTCTCATTAGCGTGTGAAATCTCTTGGACCAAAGACAGTTTTGCATGATTTGAATTTCTTAGTTCAGCATTGGTAGTATCTTTCAAGGCTGCATCTGATCCACTTCCTTCTAAGCCCCCAGCCTGGGATACATTTTCCAAATTGCACCCTTCATCTTCAATACAATCTGTAGTATGTTCACAATCTTTATCAGAACCAGTGCTCCGTTTGCACTTCTTTGTGACCCCACTAGCACAAGGAACATCACAATTGTCATCTAATAGAATTCTCTCCTCAGAGCTTTTTCTTCCCTGATTGTCAACAGAAGCACATTTTCTCTTCTTGGCAGGTATGAGGTCCCTATCATGCAATATTTCTCTCTTGTTATTCTCATTATCCTGGGTACAAGCTACCGAGTTTCCATTTTCAACTAGAGGTTTGAAGTTTTGCTCTCCACACATATGTCCAATAGTACCATTAGAGGCATTTCCAGATTGATTTGGAGTTAACAAACCACTTCTTTCTTTCAAGATTGAAAGATGAGGATCACTGCTATTAATAATCATATCCTTCAGCTGCTTATTATAAAACACGGCAATTCAAAAGTGAACCAATAATGCATATATAATTTTTCTTAGTGCAAATGTACAACACATGATTGAGAACTGAGGATGCTTTCATTACTTGTAACAGATCACATTGTGGCAATGTAGATCTTTTATGGGCAACAAATGATTGAATATCCCATTTCAGCATATGTGTTCCGCCCATTTTCACATTTGATGCAGATACCTGGTTGTAAGCACATTGCACAAGCAAGCAAGATTAGCGATTGTTCTTTAGTATACTTAGAATAGTCAAGAGATCAACTAAGCCTTTCAAATACGCTCCGCCCCTTACACAAATTGATTTTGCGGAGTTCAAGACAAGTGATGAAAAGTGAGAAGTGCCTTGTTATAATATCTTTAGAGAGAAGAAATGTTGTGAGCCATATATTCCTTGAAAAGAAGTGGAAGAGTGTAAACTTTATTCAAAGACGCCCAAAATGGAAAGTGTAGAGTTTATTAAGGGATGGAGTACTACTATTCATTCATTAAAGTTACTTATAAAAGCTTGAGCATGGCTAAACAAAAAAGTTGGCACCTCATGCAATATTTTACGAAGTACATCTTCACAGCGCTCTGATGGATCCAACTGGATTTTAGAGCCTGCTCCTGAGAGTGTATCATCTGTTTTCCAAATTTTTTTAATGAACATATTCTGTAAAATTCCAAACGAGAGCATTTCTTTTGCACTTTTCCCAAGATCATCAGAAATTTCAGGAATCCTCTTAATCAAATCTGTAATGCATAATCCACAAAAGTTAAAGCCACTAACCATATAGAATTACAAAACACAAAACTTGCATTCCATTTTGTACAATACCTTTTGTTATGATGACCTTGTATGAGAAAATCCACTTTCCCAAAACACAAAATAAAAAGGTAGGATTCAAATTAAACTTAATGTGCTGCCCTTCGTATAGAATAAATATTTTGTTTAACAGCTTTTAAAGATTGTCCTATTATCCTGCACTAACATAATATGGGAAACATACTGTATTCTTCACTATATAATGTAAAATAGTGAGTTTTGAACTTGAAATGACTAGAGGTAAAAGAAGTTAATACCAATTAGAAGAGATGCATCAACTTGATTGGAGCTTGCAAGTGCTTCCACAACCCAAATCCATGGTAAGGCTGATGCAGATGGAACAACTTCACAGCCAAGTGATTTAGTGATCAATTCTGCAGCAGGTTTAAAACAAATACAAGAGAAAAGAAGGTTCATGTAAATATGGATTGCATCATTGTATCTAGCCAGAAAGAGCTGCTGCAATACTTAAATGAAATGTCGACTAAATCAATCCTTTTAGACTAAAAACTGTACCGAATCAAAATGGAGTTCATTTGATTTATATCACAAATCAAAATTTGAATTAGTGATTTTTAGCAAACATTAACAAAGGGAAACAACTTATAATACTGTAGGAAAGTGAGCTTAGATTTCACAAGCTCAAGCTTTGGTTACTTCTCTATAACTACCTTCGCTTCTCTTTAAAGCTCTCTCGCACTCTAGCGTTTCCCCTAATGGGAGAGGCGCCGCCGGCCTTGAAGTGGCGGGATCCACCCACTCTAATCCCCCTTTCACCACTCCTGAGCTACGCGCACGTGGTTTAAGAGCTCTTCCTCTCAGAACACCCCTTTGTGTCAGCCTTTGAGTCTTAAACTTATCGCTGGTAAATATAACGCGCATCTATCCATTCACTATATCAAATGCTAGGACAGAAGCTCTAACATCCTTCCTCAGGCAAGCCTTGGTTGGCCACAATTGAGGTTGTTCGTTGCTTCTTTCTGTTCTTTGAATCTCTAAACTTTTATCATGTTTCGAATGATCTGATTTCTAATTCGGTGATTATTCAGGTTTTTACAAACAGTAATGAATACATTCATGCCGGTGGAAGGAACCCATGGATAATTGGTGGATTTCCGATTTCAACGTGGTATCCTGGATACCATTCTGCGAGAGAGTCCCAAATGTTGGTGTGTGGATCTCCTTCCTAGACCTCCCATTTAACCTTTTTGATGGAAACTTTCTTTTTGAACGTTCCAATAATTTCGGTCAACCTTTGAGATGCGATCAAGCTACTATCTGCAAGAAATGTTCCTCTGTAGCTTGTGCCCAGGTTGGAATAAATGTGCTTGACCCTCCCCCAACTCCCCAAGTAAGATCTGCTTGATGGATAAAAACTATGCGGGTTTTTGGCAGATTTTTGAAATAGAGGGCCAACATTTAATGTACTGTACATCTTGTGGAAGATCTGGCCACGTATCTAAAGCCTGCATCTCCATGAAAAAATCCTCAGCATCCTAATATGAAGTATCCTCCTACCCCTACCTCCAAACAAAAAACTTCTTTGTCTGTTTTGCAGGTGATTAGAGATCTAAACACGGGAAAGAAAAAAAGTACTCGTTGACACAGCCAAATCTAAAGAAATGGGGAAAAGATCTAAACAGCCATCTGACGGTCAAAACTCAATTCCTTCGGCTTTGATTTCCTCAGTTTCCAGTGATATCTCTAAATCAACTCCCACAGAAGATAATATGGTTACATCTACTCACCCCTCATACTACATGTTCCTCAATGTATGCCCACCCCCCCCCCCCCCCAAAAAAAAATATCCCTCCAATACTGCTCAGTGTGATGGCTTCCCCTCTAGGGGGTGAGCCACACTCAACCCCTCCTCCCTGCACTCAAGATGAGGTTGCTCTCAACAGCAACAATTTTGGGAAGGAGCAAGGGGAAACCCCTCAAATGCTCATGTTAAGGCCTAAGGGTCCTGCCCAATCTGACCCATCTCTGGACAGCCATCCAGAAAACCAACACTCCTCCAATGATGAGACTAAGCCCCTAACCTCTCAAGAACTGACACTCACTGACACTACCCTTGGTCTTACCTCTGAGGATCACACCCACAAGACTCTCTCTATCATCAAAGACCACACCATTGATCATATTCAAGTCCAGAATGCCAATTTTTTTGGACCTATCCAATGACACCATACACCACCAAACAGCAGGGGTCCTAATCCATAAGACTATGCCCAAAGACCACACAGCCCCTACTAGCTCTACGCTCACTTGAGGTCAGCTTAAAGCTCTATAAGGAAAAATCTGCCCATATGTTTAATTGTCTTTTTTTTTGGAATATTTGTGGTATTGATATTTGGTGATACCGTCTCTTAATCACCTTAATTTCCTTCATGGGCATCATCATATTAATTTTCTTGCAAATCAATAAAAGCTATGTGTAAGAAATCTTTCTTCTCACTATATTATTTGTCGGTACTCTGTCATATGCATTTTCCAAATCAATAAAAGCCATGTGTAAAAAATATTTCTTCTCACTTCAGTACCTCTCCATCATTCTCCTCACCAAGTATAAAGCCTCTGTTGTTGATCTTCCTCATACAACCAAATTGGTTCTCTAACACCGAAGTCTCTTGTCTCAACCTCCGTTCAACCACTCTTTCCAACAACTTTATCATCTGACTCATGAGTTTGATCCCTCTGTAGTTTCCAGAACTCTAAATATCCCAATTATTCTTGTAAATAGGGACAAAAAAGCTCTTCCTCAATTCGTTAAGCAACTTATTAGATCTTAGAATCTCGTTAAAAAGCTTAGTTAGCCATCAAATACCTTTTCCTCCTAAACCTTTCCAAACTTCAATGGGGTGTTGTCTGGACCCATTGCACTGCTATTCTTCATCCATATTAGGGCCTCCTTAACTTCAATTTCTTGAACTCCCCGATAATAATTGAAGTTTTGGTCTTCCTCCCTCGTGTGTAGCCGATCAGAGCATGAGAGATTCGCATGCCCTCATACTCGAACATACGCCAATTTTTAAATAGTTTGTTGGAAGAAATGTGCATTTCAAAAGAAAGGAAATCACACCATATGTCCAAAAAAGCACAGCCAAAACTACAAAACAAATTATGCTACATGACGTGATAAGTATTTTTGGCCATGCATGATGTATGCAATCAAAATAACGAAGTCATTATTTAAGGTATTGATGATACCGAACACGGGAAAGGTACCAGGTATTGGATTTGTTTATGATTGTATAGATCGAGCAAAAGAAGAAATTGCTACAAATTTAGGCGGAGAGTTTCGCGCTTATTGTGAGATCTCGGATCTAATTGATGTTAAGTGGGAATTTCAATTGCATCATGATTATATGTGTGTAGACTGTGTACTACCTCAAGCTACAATATCAATATGACTCGAACATGTCCACACACTCCAAGGTGAAAAAAGGTTTATTGAAATGTGTGGCAAAACTATTTCTTGATAAAAAAATCCATGAAACCATTCACTTACAAATGGGTGACTTTCAGTTGAAACGAGGATTCTTTGGACATGATGTTGCACAAATTACCATTCACAAACATAATCCTGCTACGTTAATTGCCATTACCAATAAGAGATGATTCCTTTTCATCGATTTTGAGGAAGAGGGTGATGGAGGAAATGCAAACTTATGATTTTTTTTACATTCGTCAATCTAATTTTATCGTCCTCGGGCCATATGACAACATACTTCTTTCAATGTTTATCTATGTTAATAATTTTAATATGTTTTATATATGTTTTCAAACTTCCAAAATGAGGCTTACACCACTATACGCCTTGACGGGAAAATGCCTCATGTATGCAATATGCCTTTTCAAACATTCAAGTGGTAGATTAGTAGTTTAAGGGTCTATTTCGTTTCTACTTCCAACCCTGACATCAATTTCAGCCACATGTGGAACCCCCATGGGCAACCATGCACCATTGCCTCTATACCTCTCACCATCACGCATATGCGCGAGACACTTTTGGCGAGATGGTTTGAAAGACAAGAGAAGGTTACCATATTATATGTGATCAATGGCAGAAGAATCAAACATGCACAAAATTTGATTAAGAAGCAACTTATGTACAAAAAGTGCCTGAGCATATCGCTCAAGCAGCTTTAGTTGTAACAGTTCTTCATACTCACGCTTTGAGAAGGTATGTTTAGTGGAATCTTTGGATCTTTACTACCCTTGTAAACCTTTAAAATGAGCAATATTAACAAATAGTGGTTAATAAATGGAGATGGTAATTTCTTCAGTCTCCATGGGAAACACGTCATGTTCCTTGTTTGAACACTTGGCTCTTGCCTCCCAGTCCAATGCTTATCAACATACCAATATAGGAAGATGTCAAGGAGGGCAAAGTTGAGGATGTTTTGATGTTGTGATTTTTGTAATGGAACTAGCACATACCTAGGATTCTAGGAAGAGTATTGGAGTTTTTATGGAAAACCAATCGTGGTTAATGTTGCTCATTTTGAGGATTACAAAGGTAGTGGAGATTCCAGTACACATACCACTCGAAGGCAGAGTAAGACTATCAGTTATCACAAACTAAAAGTTGCACGAATGACAATATGTCCAAGAAACTTCTCTTACATCTCTTGCTTCTTAGTCAAAATTCAACCTCTGTGTTTGATCCTAGAGTGTCTACAAAGACATTGAGCAAAGATAATGCAAAAGAATACTTTTATGGCCCTTTTGTTACCTATCTCCTCCCATAGAAGTTTCGTTGCTCTTTCGTTTATCAACTTACCGAAATTGAATTATACTATTTTGTGGATAATCCATATATAAGCACATTTATGAATCTTCTTTTCATGTAGGAAATTCATGTTTGTAAGCTTCTCACAGCTTATCCTCCACAGGGTACCATTCTCCTTCCCCGAATAACCTTATTCCAAATCTTATTCATCTTGATACGACCACACATCACAACTTACGACCACACATCACAACTTATCCTCCATCATCTGCTAGACTAATTTCTCTTTTATTCAACAAGTCATTTGGGTTTACATTAGTAATATTAGGCGAAGGATTCATATTTCTAGAAGTAAGTCTTTTACGAACACAAGTGGACTGAATAACTTAGAAAGGAAAGGAATCAACTTAAGAAGGCTTGGAGTTTGGAGCTTATTGTTGGGGATTTTCCCTAATAACAATAAACACCATTTCTACCCCTCAACAAAATGTAGTTGTTGAAGGAAAGAACCAGCACGTTGTTGACATTGCTCGCACATCACGAATTCATCATAAGGTGGGTAGAAGGTTTCGGGGGTGCTATAATTTATTCTTGAAATCTCATTAATCATATGACATTTGTCTTTTTTGTGGGGGTGCGTGTTAACCTTTTACATCCACATGAACATAAAATTCTGTTACGTGTTTTTGGGTGCACATGCTTCGTCCACTATTCTCCTACACTAAGGTGACATAAACATGATGCTAAGGTAATAAATTGTCTTCATTGGATACTCTCATTTTTAGAAAGGTTTCAAGTGTTATTGTCTAGAAACACTCCGCTTCTATACTTCGTTTTATATTACCATTTTTTTTAACATACACCTTTCTTTTCCTCCACCGATACTAATGAATCTGATTGGAGAACCCACTTAGGCAACAGTCCACTTCCTATCTCTATCTTCTCTAAGCTTGCACCTCTGATTGTCCCACTCTTATATAAGCCTTTACCTACTACTAAGTCTGGAGAGAGAGAGAGAGAGAGAACAATTAGGGCAACCTCTTTTCAAATTTATACTACCTCCGTCCCAGTGTATTTGTCCAGTTTGACTTTTTCGAGTCAAACTGGATAAACTTTGAACTCCAATTACTCTTAATTTATATTGCATATTAGCATAATGAAATACAATTTTGAAAGTTCTAAATACGATAAATTCAATAGTCATTTTTATGTTAAAATACATTACAATTTTTATTTAATTGAAGTTCAAAGTTTGTCCAGTTTGACTCGAAAAAGTCAAACTAGACAAATACACTGGACAAATACACTGGGACGAAGGGAGTATTTGTTATCCAAACCCCAAAGTCTAGTTACAAGACTCTAGTATCAAGATTTTAGTTAAAAATTATACTGCATCCAAACTCTAGATACCAGGCTCTATTAGAGAATGAAGAAATGCCTCACTAGTCCCAATCACGGCTCTATAGAAGAATGAAAAAATGCTTCACCAGTCCTGATCACTTATAATCGTCGTAACTGTCAATTGGTCCACATTAAGGTGAATGTTCTTTTCTTTCGTGTTCAATCCCATTTCCAACCAAATAAGTATCAGGTCTTATCATATCCTTATCCCATGCATAATTTTCCATCACAAAAATGACTTTCGCCAGTCATTGCTAGTTCAATAGTTTATCTTCTGCTTTTGTTCCAGCATTAACTCACCCAAGATGGAGGGAAGTTACTATTAAATTCCTAAACTATGCAAAAAGATCTCTAGGTACAAGATTGATCTAAAAGATCAAGGACATACAAAACTTGTTGGTTATATTAATTACTGAAGCAATGATGCAGATTGGGCTAGATGTCTGTGGGATAGAACATGGACTCCTGGGGATTGTGTTTTGTTTGGTGGAAATATTGTGTCTTGGCAGATCTGAAACAAAATATGGTTGTGCGATCTAGTGTAGAAGTAGAATATTGAGAATTCACACTTCTGTAAACCGAGACCAATGAAGTTCAATTTTTGGTAACATAAATTTTAGCTAGTCAACCACTCAAACCTGCCAAAAATGGCAGATAAGCCATTTCCCAAACTAGGTCATATATGTACCAAGGCCTCGTTCTCTTCAACTTATTTTTTTCTACTAAAAAATTTTAATACTTATTCTTATTAGAATGTCACCAACAACTTTAAATTAGACTACAATCAGATCATACCTTAAAAAAATTCAGATTAGAACCAATAAGATCACACAAATAGAACATGGAGTTTATTTAACATAAACCATGAAAAACATATCAAACTGTTCATTGTTTTGTTACAACAAAAAAAAGCAACACAAAGAAACTAAAACAAGAAAAAATATGACACAAAACTAGTGTTTTTTCATAACCCAACCATTGATCAAAACGGTCTAGCAAAATTTAGTGGCCCAATCATAACCAGACCCCAACGGAGCTGGTTTTATAATGGGTTTGGGGTTGAAGTTGTTAAAACATTTATGAATGAAAAAAAAAAGGGACCACAAGTGCTCTAAAGGAGATGCATTTGGGCAAACCAGGAATCCAACCATCCAACAATAATCTCACAAATCAAAATAACAGTGTTACTTAACATTCCAAATGACAAAACCATAATCTTTAATCAAAATATCTGACATGTAAACCAAACCAAATATATCAAGTATATCACCTTGAAAGTCTCGGGACCTCAAGATGTACATAGAACATAACTCTACGTCTCTACCCCTAGAAGGCTAGAAGTCAAGAAGTTATTCCCATTACAAACTCCAACAAGATGTGAAAGTCTATGCCAGATGAAAGGGGAGGGGGGTAACAAAGATGAGATAGGCAAATCGCTACCTCAGGTTTGGCCAGTTCAATCTGGTCCAAACAGCTGGGACACTGATTTTTGTTTAAACTAGAACTAGAGTGAAGTAAGGAACTACTAGTAAGTCATAGAGTAATAGTTTTGGGCTATTGCTACTACTTTTAAGTCTTAAGATTTTGACAACTCAGGCGTTAACAATCTCACTCTCCAAACCTTACATATACATATGATCAAAGGTTCGTTTAATTTTATACTTCGTACTTATTTGTAATACGAGTATATGCTTAAAACTTGTCTATCATTCATCTGTGATATATTCAGATAATCTTCATATAGCTTAGTGCGTGCTTCCTCCCTCTCGTTTCTATTAATTTTATCCAACTCCATTTATTCTCATGTCCATTACCTCCATTTATATATCAATTTCTCTCCATAGCATTGTAGGAGCTCCTTTATTGAATGATGCGCTCTCCATTCTAAGAGTGTAAGTGTGAAGTAGAGGACCATGCAGTATATGTGGGACCCATATAGTGTGTATAGAGTAACTCTGAATAATCTTTTTCCACTAACGCCCCTCTCCACTTTTAATTTCATTCTTGCTTCTCTTATTTTATCATATCTTTCTTTTTTTTGGAGAAACAGTAGTATTCCAAGATAAAAGGATGGCTCTGCCAAAGTGCTGAATAAGACTCTAGGTTTTGGCTTTTCACTTGGTCCAAAAAATCTGATTTAAGCTTAAACAGAACACCTACTGGTCCAAAAAAAAAACACCTTAAACCCAAACTGAAAAAAAAAACAAATAAGGTTACCCTGAAAAAACAAATAATAATATTATAGGTTAACTACAGAGTTAAGGTACTGTAATAAAAAGTTACGAAGGGCAACATAACTAAAGCTGACAAAAAAACTGAGAAAAGAACTATTAAAACAAACAAAGCCGAGTGGATTTTACCCTGAAATAGCCTGCTGCGAATGACAGTTTGGTCCGGCATTGAGTATGTGGTGGTGAATGATGGCGCAGCTTCAAATGATCCGGGGGGAGATATGGTGGCGCTGCCCCCTGTTAGGATTTGGGACTGGTTTCCGTATACAATGGATAAAGGGGTCCGATAGAAAAAAATTACTCCGCCCGTAGAAAGAGCGGTGGGGGTGGTGTACAAGTCTACGCCACCCGCTTTTATACGAGACGTGTTTTGAAAAAAAAAAATGTTTGGGTACACAAAATATGTACTCCTATTCTCATTCACTCTCAACTTCTCAAGCAGAGGTAAATAGGATCAATCAGATCGGTTGCAGATTGATTTTTTTATTTTAATATCTTTGGAATATATATTATAATCGGTCTAGTTTGGCTCGGATTAGTTTAATTTCGGTTTGGATTTGATACGGTTCTATACATTTTTCTGTTTCGGTTCGGTTTCGAGTCGGTTCAGATATGGTTTGGATATAAATTAATTCGGATAGATTTCGATTCGGATACAATTTGGATCGGGTATATTTTAGTTGCAGATCTAGTTCAGTTTGGATATATTTCGATTACGGATATATTTCGATTTGGATATATTTCGATTGAATATATTTTGGATATATATTATTTTCTAATCAAAATTTAATTATTCATGTTTGTTTTCATGTTATCACATTTATGAATCTATCATTAATTCAACACCTCACATTATTTTATATTTTTCTAATTATATAATCTCTCTCCAAAATAATCTTTGAATGATGCTTATATGGTCTCAAGGTCCATATTTAAAATATGAACATTCTCACATGTTTCATAAGCTTGCATGTGGATGTTTTTTGGTACAAAGCACACTTTTTTTATATTACAAATGCACCAAAGTGCATAAAATGAATATGACCCTTAGGTTCACGAAAGAATTTGTCATAATTTTTTTTTTTTGGAATTTTTAGACATATTTGGACTACAAATTATGAAAAATAATATATTTAATTATAATATAAATTTAATATAAGTAAATTGATTTTAAAATTTAGTTTTGATATATCAAATTTTTATCACGTCTACTAATATCTTTATGTTTATAAATGCAAAGATAAAAGATAAATTCAAATAGTGGTATGCTCTAATTGAATACAATTAGATAAAAATTGAGTGAAATTAGGTGAAGTTAATTGAGTGAAGTGGTTTGAAACTAATCAAATTAACTCCCAAACCAATAAAATTCATTATAATTGGATAAAATTAGGATAAAATCTAATTTATTCATACAATTCATCATATAGTTTCCCCTTCGAAATAGAATATCACACTTCATAATTTATAAATTATGGAAATTTTTTTATTTGTATGTTTTCATTGATTATTTGACAAAATAAACTATTATTCATGTAAATTTTTGTTTTGTAAAACTTTTGACGTATTTTCAAAGGAAAAATTATCTCAAACGATCACACTTTTTCGTGCTCTTTCAAAAATAATTCCTTTTTTCACTGTCACCGGAAATAATTCCAACTTTTCGCATGCGTGCGAGTTGTAGGTCGTCGTTAAAAAACTAATGGTCACTTAACAAAATTTTTGAAAAATGCCTATTTTTTGCAAATAAATAAATGGTGGGGTTAGTTTAGGTAAATTCTTTTTTTTATTTGTAACTTTAAATTTAAATGTATTTTTAATTTTTTTGGAAAACTAATACCAAATTTAAGTGTTTTAAAGTGAAACTAATTGTTTTTTCACTAAGTCGATAATCTGGTAATAATTTTAAAAAATTAATTATTCTACACAATAGAGATAGTTTATTTACTTCATAACTCACTATATTTTTTCATAAGTTGCGATTATTTCTTGAGTGGCACTTCGAATTGTTTTTTGATACTATCTCATTATTATTATTACTATTTAAAACATGGCACTACAAAACTTGTGAATATTTTTAGATAATTATACATAAATATTTTTTGTGAAAAGACATTACAATAATTGTGAATATAGAACAATTTTTTTTCTGAAATGAAACTTTTATTTTTATACTCCGTAACTCACTACATTTTCTGTTATGTTGTAATTTTTTCATGAAAAACACTCCAAAATATCTATTGATAATCTTCTATTGCCTATATTACTTTTTGTAAAATGGAACTACCTAATTTGTAATTGTTTTTGATAATTCATTACAAAATTTTTCCCAAAATAGTACTCCCTCTGCCCCCCATAGATCTTCTCAATAGCCCTTTTTCTTTGTCCACAATAGATCTTCTCATTTCGTTTTTTAACAATTAAAATACCACAACTACCCCCACTTACTTTATTTATTACACCTCACCCACCTCATTTAATACACTCCACCCATTTTTCATTAAGAGTATTATGGTAAACTTTCACTTTTTTTCAACTCTCCTTAAAAACCATCAAAAGTCAAAATGAGAACATCTTAGGAGACAGAGGGAATAATTCAAAAGTTGTGAGAATGACACAATATTTTTTTCTCCTAAATGGCACTAATAAATTTTATAACTCACTACAATTTTTTAATTGCAATTTCTTTCTTCTTTGAACTATGTTTTATACTTCCTCCGTCCCAAATTATAATGCATGTTCACTATTTACAGGGTCAAACTTCATTCATTTTCTTTCTCTATTTTCATTAGCAATTTGATAAAATAAAATATTGTTGTCACTACTAGTTTTGTAGATCTTTTGATGTAGTATTTTGATATGTAATTTTTATTTTTTAACTCTATACCATTTGTCATATAAAATAATTTGAAAATAACTTCAGTCAAACATCGTAAATCGAAATAGGCGTTATAAAATGAGACGAAGGAAGTAATTTAATATTATATTTTCCCAAAATAGAAAACAAAATTTGTAAATTTTTAGACAAATCTCTAAAAGAGTGTATTGTTATATTTTTAATAATATTAATTTTAAATTTAAAATAAGAAACAGAAAAAATTAAATTTGTCTAAAATAATGCCACCTTTCATTTATTTAAAAGGTGAGATTATTTTAGATAATTTTTCTTTTTTTAAAATATGAGCACATGTGTTTATTTCTATACCAATCTTTAAATAAAAAAATTTAAAAACATAAAATTTTGCTTTGTTTTGCGTCATGTAGAATTCTTCCTGAGATGGAGGGAGTTTTTTTTCAAAATAAGATTATTGTAATTAGATTTTGTAACTTAAAAGTGAAAATTAATACTGTATTTTTAACATAATATCTAATCAAAGACTTAATTTTTCATGTCTAATCTCCCCCTAAAACTTCTTTCACGGTTAAACTATTAGGGATGCTATCCTGACCTGCAAAGGGATGTCCTTCACCTATGAGCAAGGTGCCTAATTTAAGTATTTCTTGCATTGGAGGCCCAATATGATACAAATAGGGTTTGCGATCCCTGGCTTAAAGGAATCCATTTCCATATTTTAACAAAACATTACACAACTTTTTCACGGTGACATTCGAACCTGGGATATGCACTTGTGCAGTTGAAAGGGTAGCGTCCGCAGCATCTTTGACCAACATGGGAACAGTTCCAACAAACAGAGGTAAGCCCGCATTGGAGTAGTTGGAAAATGAGGTTCACACTATCTTTACCCAAGTCGTTCATTTATTTTTGCATAACCCATAATAAGTGTATGTTGTCTGCTTATCCAATCATCATATGATAAAGGACGAGAGTGTGATAATTCAGGGAGAAGACATGCATGCAAGCAACTTCTGGCACATACTTTGTACATCCGATGAAGGATCAGATAGAGCAAGAACATGGAGCAAGTCTCTGGCTTCCAACAATCCCACTGAAATGCTCTGTACTACTGCCTCTTCACTCGCCATTAATGATGCAAGTAACTTGGCGCCTGCCATTCTCTCCTGATAAAGAAAAGTTAGAGTTCTTGAATCCAAGAAGATATATTTGTAATTATCATGGAGCACACTTATACAAACTTCGAAGAAAGAGAGACTGAGCGATGAATATCATCATAACTTCAAAAGAATTATCTTGGTTAGGTGACATGAAAACCCGTGTCAATTAACACCAAATAATGCTAGGGTTAAACTTGAGATAAGTATGATTCTGGTTTCCATGCCTGGCGCTCAAGTGCCACGGGAACAATATGGGACCCAATAGGATCCCATGACCATGGCATGGTTGATATCCACCAGGCAGCTCATGGCAGAAGATCCAAATTCAGATAGGTAATGATAAATTGATAATATACCATAGCGCATATCTTTATATACCTTGTCAGACTCTTCTCTTAGTGATCTGATGGTCGCTTCAAGAATAACAGAGGAGTAAGGAAGAACCGCAGACTTTAGATGGTAGACAGCCGAAAACATAACCTGGATGCATGCAGACCTAATGCCTGAATCGGCGATTATCTGATTGAAAGAATAATTTAGATTAATTGACAATCTAATAATGCCATAGAACACAAATCTATGATCTGCCAAAAGTTTTTTATGATTAAGAAAGGTACAGCAGACCTTGATTGATTGAAGAATGCTGGGAAGAATTATAGAAGCAACATCCTTTTTGCTAGGCTCTGGTATCTTCTGGCAAACACTGATGAGCACATTTGCCATGCACAGACGAAATGAGATATGAGCTGTGGTTTTCCCCCCTGTACCCATCTCAAGAGGAAGTTTGTCTAGATCCTCACAAGTCAATTGCTGAATTACGTAATAGAAAACTGAGCTGTCAAGTGCGTCCCCTACAATTGTGTCACAGTTCTTCAATTAGCGACAGAAAAAAAGAAAAAGGTGATACAAACCTAAAGGACATCCAGGAAAAGTGTTGCTGGGGTATCACAAGTGACAAGCCGTACATGAAATTGATTTCCCGGATGCTTTTGTTGCTTGTAGCTCTGTACACACCATCAATGCTAGACAGTCAATGCACCCATGTTGCGCCTTTGAAACTGTTGAGAAAATATTCCAAATACCCAATTGTAAGATAATAGAAATACTGCATTACTGCCAAAGCCAACAGATACTAGCCAAGGCTCTGTTTCAAGGGAAATGCTTTTAAATAAAATATTTTTCAAATTTTCCACTGCTGGAACATCTTTTCTGAATTTCTGCTGTTTAGCACCAGATAATAACTTCCATAAAATTCTAAAATGATTCTAAATTTCTGCTTTTCAGGAAAACATTTTTCTGTGTTCAGTACCAGAGAATAACTGGCATGAAATTATTTTATAAAATGATATCTGCTTTCAGGTATACATTTTGCACACATTTTTCCCACTTTCCGGTCATTGAAGAAAACCTGAATCACTTACCATTGTCTGCATCCATGGAAGGCCATAATAAAATAGCTTCTATTGCAATCCTTATTCTAGGCACATCTAGAAGCATATACAATTCCTTGCCTCGGATCTATTAAATGAAATACATGTGAGTAATCATAATATTCAAGTAAAGTCCCAACTTTCAAGGATGGAAACAAACTTTAAATTACGTTAAAGAGATCTAACCCTTAGTGATGTACACATTACAAACAGACAGGTTTTAATCTTTAGTAGATCTGGGCTACCAGTAGCATTTTCCAATTCAAAGGAAATAATTGGAACAAGAACCTGCAGAATCATTCAGAAAAAGATTTGTTCATCTTTCAAACAGTGAAATAATATATATATATATATATATATATATATATATATATATATATATATATATATCAATCTACATTAATCTCAACGGATAAAGTCAGTATACATATCAATATACATCAAGATAGAATGCCTTAAGAAGGGACTGAAGACGGTAGTCATCAACGCTTGGAAGGTAAATGGGGCACTAGACAAGCCAAACTGCAGGACCAAGCATTCAAACAGCATGGTTGGCGTGGAACGATGACTTCTCGATGTGAGCAGCGCCATTTACACCTGATGGTAGCCCAAGTGGAGGTTAAGCTTCATGAAGTATGTCCCCCATAGAGTTTATCCAATAAATCATCGATCATAGGCATGGGACATTCATCCTTCACGGCTTTGGAGTTGAGTTCCCAGTAATCAGCACAAAATCGCAATGTATTACTACTATCTGATTTGCAAACAAGAAGAACTGGGGAAGAGAAGGCTGATTTGATGGGTCGGATGAGCCCACAATATAGCATCTTTGAGCAGCATCCTTCAATATCATCCTTTTGCAATTGAGGGTAGTGGCATGGAAGTACTACAGAAAGTGTGGCACCGTCGAGCAGTATCGTTTAATCTCATCGTTTTGCAATTGAGAGTGGCAGCATGGCCATAGTATAACAAGAGTGGATGCTGTGTTTAAAAAATTCGGAGAAGTAGTGTGGTAGGAACTTTAAAAATAACACTATGTTCTGCTAGTAGCGCTTGTATAGCTTCCTTATTGGAGTACAGCTCTTGTCTGAAGGTGAGAAGCGTGATCCTTGTCTAGATCTCCCTTCCAACAGGTGTGGGTGCCACTCAACACGAAGGACATGGTTAGCTGTTCAAGGTCGAGTGTGATCCGGCCCAAAGTCTCAAGCAACTTGATTCCCAAGAGTTAGTTGTCGACCAATCAGTACTTTTGCGAATCACGGTGTTGTTGGAAAACCTGCTGCTATGCATGTGTCGTGTACCACTGCTACCACTAGCCCTACTAAAGGTTCATGTGGAAGTCCCAAGGCGTGTGTTGTGTTGCTAATAAAATTATGAGTGCTTACAAAATCAATCTGGTGATAATTGGATGCCCTTCATGAGCATACCCTCATAGGGGGGTTAGTCTTTAGGGTGGCCATGGCATGCAGCAAAATAATCACCTAACACCACTTCAGCCTCCCCGTTGTTGTTTACTGTGAGAGAACAATTGTATTCGCTTACCGCACGCATGGAAATGCTCGCTATAGTTGAATCATAACCCCTCCAGGTACTACATTCCGCAATCTCCTGCATGGAGAAGCACATAATAAACAGGCTTGGTGGAGCACCCAGGGGGCAGTGGATCGTGCAAGTTGGAGGTGAGGAGGCTGGGATTCATTGTTTACGGCAAAGGACTTGCAATTTATGAGCCTTGGGATCAGGTTTGCATGCCAAACACATGGCGAGGGAAAGATCAGCATCTAGTTCGACGTGCTCATTAAGACCAACACTGTACATAGAAACTTGAAAGGGAGGGGGTACGGAGGCTATCCGCGCCAAGTGCTGTTGGAACTTTTGCTCATGTTCATCGAGCTTGTAGCCATGTTGTTTCGAGTTGGTAAATTTTCCCAATCAGGTAAATGCTGGAAGGTGGGCCAAAACAGAGGCAACTGTACCACTTGTACAGTGGTACAACACGTCTCCCAAGTTAATACTGAAAGTTTGCACCGTAGCTGGTGAATCCATAATTTAACAGGGTGAGACAAGTGCAGCGCAGCCACAGATGGATAACTGGAGGCTAGGTACATTGGTTAGCAAAGTAGGTTTCTGATTGAGGGGCTTGGCTCAAGGGGCTGTCAGACCCATTCTACTGCAGGTACTGCAGAAATTAAGGCAAGGGGTATCCATGTTGTCAGTCGATGAGTAGTTCTTCGGTTGCGAGTGAGTTGCAATATTGAATTTGACGATGGGGGCTAGGGCATCAATCCATTGCACAGAGGATCGTAAGGGCTTTATAATTTCTTGCATCATTTGTAAATCAACCATGATGGTCAACGACGAATCCAATAAGTTATGCTCTTGGCAAAAACTGTGTCAGACTTACAGTATGTTGTTCATTTTCGAAAGCTCGCTGGGAAGAGTTTTATTCCCTATGATGAAGGGAAAATTCCCCGCCGTTGCAGTTTGTCCAACAGAGTTCGACAAGGCATGTGGAAAACACACGCATAGGCAGATGTGTTTTGAAGAAGGATTTCAAGAGCTTGATCTCTTTGATCTGATTGGATATGATTTGATTTTAGGAAGGTCCTGGTCTGATTATAGTTATATCTAAAACTGTTTCTATTCTCATCTAATCTGTGGTCTTATTTAAATATAATAAGAATAAGTTGAAGCGAACAAGCTCTTATTGGAATCCAAAACTACCTTTAAATTTTCAAGAACTACGAAGAATGAAAGAATCTTAGTAGAAAACAAACACCAAATTGTAAAGCGAATAAACTAAAGTAAATGTATGCCAAGAATGGGCGTCCTCAAGTCACAATGTGCTTCCCTCTCCGGCTAGGCCTGGGATGTGGGCTTTACGCCTATACTTTTTCCGGGTGATCATATCACAAAATAGGGATGACCTCATGTATGCTTTACATCAGCTAGCCTCCAACCCAACACACCTGTTTCATATCAGCTAGCCTCCAACCCAACATACCTGTTTCTTCAAGAATGTTCAAAGCATATTTCCTTTGGGAGAGAGCAAGGGCATTGCAAGATTGAGCAATTTTAATCCCCTATCTTAGCTTTCCAAATCCTATAGTCTTAAAATTGATAAATACGGAGTATATATTCTTTGAGCTGGGTAAGGATGGATAGCTAGCCTCACAAACCACCAATCAATGTCTTTCCAGTATAAGTTATCCTAGGTCACCCATTTTAAAATTGCTCTAAACTAAGCAAGCTTAAAATTGAAGTTACTTCCAAAATGGGCTCTCGAAAAAAAAGATGCACCACTGATGATATGAGTAGTTATCTAATCCTTTAGGCCAATGTGCTCACTGTCATTTGACTGTAACTTGACACCTCTCCGAGCTAAGCCTTGTCCATGCCTCCGCTACAAACAATTGCTTCACAGTGCTGCCCAACAACTCATTCATGGCATCCATGCATAAAATCAACGCGACACATGCAACGTTTTCCACATGTGAAAAAAGTGTCATAGAATAAAGACCATAGATATGACCAAATAAGAATGCCTCGAGATCTAGAACCAAAGTGATTGGATAGCTTGTGAGCCTTAGGTCATTTTTCTAGCTGGCATGTCTTTATGCATTTTCCGTAGCTTGTGTCAGTGGACTGTGGTTCTTGTTCATTGAGTCAATATTTGGACATCTTCTCTCTCATTTCTTCTTACTCATACTTCATATGTGCTTCACTTGTGCTAATGTGATCTGCTAGCCTAATTTTCTTGTTGAAAGCATGTTGATTCTGTGTGCATCTTCTTCTGTAATTGAGCTAGGGGTCTCTTAGCAACATTATCTATACTTTTGTAGGATTTTATACTCGCCCCTCCCAAACCCTACTTTTGGGAGGTCTGCATATACTCACCCCTCCCAAACCCTACTTTTGTAGGATTTTATTGGGTTTTGTTGTTGTCGTAGAACCATGTCGATAAATGTAAGGGTAACCTATTTTCACTAGGCATCCTTTACGACTGATAAACTTTTTAACACAAACAGTTGAACATAGTGAGGAAATTTATTGTTTGGTGTCAGTGGATTACCCACTGAAAGTTTGTTTTAAAAAGTTGAACATAGTGAAAAGGAAGAACCAAAGAACCAATTCCCATGTGCCACTGGAACAAAGAACCTCCATCTCAACCAACATAGCCTGACGCCACTTTGGAAGAATAAGTGTCACTGACAAAAGTATAGTATATACTGCATAGTAGAAACAAGATCAAATTGAGATTCTGCTCTGTTATTAATCATTTTTGGTATGACTGTAAGGTTGCTTACCAAGGTGACATGAGTCACATGACTCACAATCTTGAAGGAGTTACAAACCTGTGACCATATGATAAAGTTTGGAAAGACTTGGATGGCCTAGGCTGTTAGGAAGGCTAATTGTTGCTTGGAAGACAAACAAGCAACTGGATTGGGTCAATGAAAGTAATATCGACTTCTTTGTATTACAGTCTTCTAAGTTCTATCCTCACGGATTCAGCAAAGAAGGGTATAATAGAGTTAAGAGCACGAGTAAGTTTGCTAATAGTCACAAAATTAAACTGACTATTAGGTACATATAAAACATTAACTAAAGGTAAGGATGACTGTGGGAGAGCATGGAAAACACTTGTTGCTGGTGCTTGGAGACCATTGGCAAGAGAATAAATTGGGGTGTGAACATACTTGACCAAAGCTAGGAATTACCAGAAACATGATCAGAGGCATCTGAATCCAAGATCCACATCCCAGAAGGTTTTGAAACGTATGTCGTACACATACATTGTGAAATAATAGATGCATTGAGCTTCTACTCTTCCTAGAATTTGGCAGGTGAAGTCACAGCTGAATATTGGGAGGAAATTTTGATGAGGTTAAAAGCTCTCATGTAGACCCCAACACCTATCCTTTATCTGACCAATTTTATGACAAAAATCACACTTGGGTGATGCAGGTTGGGTTTTAAAGGAAGAGGAACCAGATGCCGTTAGAGTAGTTGAACAGAGAACAAATATGCTCTGTAACAGTGGTTAAAGTCGGCACAAGTGGCGGTGGCGGATTGAATCAGAGACGGCCGTGTCAAACTTGTCCTCTCATGCTGAGCCCAGAGCCGAATGGTGGTGGCTCTGTCATCAATGGATGATCAGATTTTCATCAATCTGAGAAACCAAAAATTGTCTCCATCGGGTAAGGTTGTGTGTGTGGCAGCGGTGGTACACCAATGACAGTGGGGATTCTGTTGGTGAGTTGCAACGAGGAGATTGGTGTGGTGGTGGGTTCCGATTTCACAGACCACTATCATCTTGTTGAAAAAGTACACTGTTGAATTTTTTACACTGAAAAGACTTTTCACTCCTGAAAATAAATTGCTATTATCTATGTGAAAGAATAGGGTATATCAGTCTAAATTCATCTAAAATGGTGAAGAGTACAGAGGTATAAATGGGAAGAAAACTTTATCCTATGCTATCAGGGGACATCATGAGGTGACCTCAGGCATGCTTACATCAGCTACTTTAAACTTCCCATCCATTCCAAGAAATGGTTAGCACAAGATTAATGCCCGCTAAAAGCTTTGACAATTGATACATGGAATTTTAAATTTAGAATCTCAGAAATTATCTCGAAACTTTTTTTCAAAAGAACTATGATAGGAACAATATGAAATTAAAAACATAAATGCACTATGAGGATAACCACGATTGATTGCTGACTTCCCTTAACTACACAAGAAGCATTTGTAAAGGTCACATCAGTGCATACCTTGGGATGAATTCTCCCACAAAGCTCAGCTGAAAGTTTCCGGACATCTTCAAATTCAATCTTGTTCAATGCCCTGTGCGAAATAAAATTTCAACATAGGACATTCTGATTTGAAAGCTATTTCAAAGGAAAAAAAATTCAAAAACCTTTGGATTAGCAGTGTTGTAATGCACTCATCAGTAAGCAATCTGAAACCTTTGATATCTGCTAGCAAGAAGTTTTTTTGGCGAACACAATCAGATAACCAAATTAGGCAATAATTGAACTGAATTATTCAAAGCCTGCAAAATTACCGCCAGTAGCCAATTTCTTTGGTAGTTCACCATACATGAGAGAAGAACCAAGATTGTTAAAAACACTCAAGGGAAGAAGCCTAATTACAAGCAAAGGGCAAAGACGGTTGAAAATCGAGAGTTCGCATTTTGCAGTACCATTGCTTGCACACAAACTATCATTGAAGATGCTGAAAACGAGGAGACAATGATAAGTTGCTTGTAGACACACTATCATTGAGAGAGATAGATATTTGTGAAACACAAATCTTGATAAGTTAATATAAGGCAAGACACGTGTCGGTGGCATTCGGCATTGGCGGCTTTCGGCGTCCTTCAGTCTGACGCCTTTAGTTTGTTCAAAACAATAGGAAAATAGCCATGTGTTTGTAGTCAAAGGAACTTTAACTGGACGCATAGATACATTTTTCGTTACTAATCATATTAAGGCTTTATGTTTTAATTATAATACATATCTATAATAAGAACACTTTTGTATAACTTTTGCCCTCCTAGTTATACTCTCTTGGGATTCCAGTGACGAGATGAACAATTGTTTTGCAATTGACCACAGATCATTTTAAAACATATGAGAGAATTGTGTCATTGTGTGTAACTGTGGTGTTCAAAACATCCAGGGTATTTATAGAAAATTAACTGCTTCTATTGCATGACCAAAAAAAGGGAATATATGAAACCACTCACTCCTCTTTCTTTCTCGTGTAAGATAGAAGTTGCTGAAAGACTAGTTCTGCATTTTCTGCCAAGTGTTCACTTATGGAGCTTAGAAACCTGACAGTAACTGCATTTGAAGGATCCATGAAGAGCTTATTGACCAGGGAGCCAATCAATAAATCCCAATGTTCAACCTGCAGTTATTTTGGACTAAAGAAACTTAAGGAAATTGCACTGAACTGAGATGTAAGAGACTAAACAGCAATGAACTAATGTCATTCTTACATTGCAGCTTCCTGCTGATGGAACGATGCATAAATACTTTTTTAGTTATATAAATTAACATTTTCATCCCATGATGGTGTTAATGGGTAACACCGATACATATATAAAGAAAACCAAATTGGTAAAGTCAGAGATGCTTTAAAAGTAGCATGAAGAAAGAATCCAGTAAAATGCATGCAGCAAGAGCACTTTACAACGCATCTTTGATATTCTAAATTTAGATGAAAGAGGTTTTCCAGAAAATTAAAATTTATTTTCTGACTAGTAAACATCATTTAGACAAAAGAAAGGGCATTTAGAAGCAGAGGGGACAACTGGGATAGGAATGACATATAACTTTTGAAAAGACGTGAAAATGAAAGACCATGGATGAATAGTCGCTTGGATTTCAGATTTCAAACCACACGGAACAGACTAAATAGACTAAAACAAAACTTACAGTTTTTGACCACTGTTGAAGCAATTGTAGCACCTTTTCAAAATCTAAGTGTGATCCTGATAAGAATATTCAAAGAGAACCACCGAATAAAAACCAGATTATGGCAAGTAATGAATTGTATAAATCTCTCAAAAAAGAGAACTAAAATGGAATGTTAGATGAGCCTAAATGTGAATTTACTCAATGAATTATAACTCAACCAGGAAGAGTATTGAAAACTCATTGTGGGACTTCCATTATACATTAGCCCTTCGCAAAAAATACACAGATGGCACTATGACATTGGGACAAGAAGAGTATTATTTGCAGACATGTTTATATACAACATCAGCCCATTAAAATCCCGCGAATTGGGTATGGGGAAGGTCTAAGAGCTTGTTCTCTTCGTCTGAACTAATTGGATCTGATCCGTTTTCAATAAGGTCTGATCTGGTATGATCCATTCTATTCTGACCTGATCCCAATAAGAATAAGTTGAAGAGAACAAGCTCTAACTCCACCTAAAAGTTAGAGAGGCTATTTACAAAAGACCCCCCCCCCCCAGTTCAAAGAACACAACAGAAAACACACATTAGTAGTATCCAACAAAGCATACATGTTTATACACAATTTGACAAAAGCTGAATTGGGAAGACTGGGCATCACTGTTTGTGTGATGTTATTGCTAGTCCATTTCATGTAACATTGTTGCAGACACACCCAAGGGACAGCTTACATCTCACACCTTTGTAAATCATTTAAATAATTGGTTTCATATTTGTGATATCGGCTGGATTCAAATGACACTAGCCACCAGTGTCATCCTATGGCACTGGCCAAATTGAGACTCTACGGTGGTTCGTACCCCCCTAACCCCCTCCCCCCCTCCGACTCTTAATCGAACACTCCATAGGTTATCGGCAAGGTTCAGATGACACTACACACCTGTATACCTGGCCAATTTGATCAGACTACGGTGCTCCGTTCGACACCAAAATTCTTTCAAAACCTAACCCCCCACCCGTAAAACTCACCCCGTCCCTAACCTCAACACTCTCAATTCCCCCTCCCCCCCCCCAAAAAAAATCATCGACATTTTGGTCCAAGTTTTGAACAAAATGTCAACCAATTTTGCGGGTTTAATTGAGGGAGGTGGGGTGGGAGGAGGCAGGGTGGCTTGGGGGGGTTTTACGAGGGGTTTAGAGGAGAGGAATCACTTCGGGTTCGGGCGTAAAAATGTGGGATGCTCAAATTGGCCAATGTCATAGTGTCATGGATAACACTGGTGGCCTGTTAAACAAGATCGGATCTAAGCAAAATAGAAGTTTATTGTCTGTGTTCTCTAAATATAAAAAGAGAACAAACCAACACAACTTTTACAAACCAAGACAACTATTAGTCTATTACAGAACAACACACCCATTACAACCCAACACACATATTATTAATATTAGAAACTACTTAACTGTTGATTTTTAATTAATTAAATATGTGCAAACACACTAACCGACTCCATACTAACCGACCTAAACATTAACCAATTACCCATTCAGTTATCACACAAATATGATTAAATTTAACAATCACACCCCTAGTTGTTGTTTGTTCACACCGTTCTTCACATCAACATTGGTTCATCATCATCTATTCATCTTGAATCAAATTTGCAATGTGTTCCTTTTGATCCTATTTTGGACATTCGTTCACAAAATGCCCTAGCTGGTTGCACTTGAAACACCTAATGTGACTTTTATCCCGTTGAAACCGACCACCATCTTGACCTTTCCCGGACTCCCGACCTCTACCTCGGCCACGTCCAAAGTCTTCTCGGTTTGAGCTCCCGCAAACACAATGCTCACATCTGTGCTCCTTAACCTTCTCTTTTACATCACCTTTAGTAAATAGTAGTTCACCATGTGTATCTCATTTCTCAGTTTGCTTTTTTATGCGCTCCTGGAATGCTTTCAATCTTCCAAACGCTTCTTGAAAGGACATAATGTTAATGTCAGCAAACTATTCAATTGCAACGACGATGTGTATGAACTTTCTGGCACAAAACCCAACAGTTTTTGAACCAATCTTTTGTACCCAAATGCAGAACCATGGTTGCTTGATTATGTTGCAAGTTGACTCATTTTACCAGCAAAATCATCAAGTCACTCATTGTTCTTAATCTTTAGAGACTCAAAATCTGATTTGAGTGTGTAACCATGCGTTTCACTCCTCTTTTACCATGTCAACACCAACGAGGCGACTCTTTAGAGCATCCCAAATTTCTTTAGCTTCGGTAAACCAAGCAACTTGTAACACGATCTCTTCTGGCAAAGCTTGAAACAAATATGTTATTACCATATTGTTCTTTGGATTGATTTCTGTTCGTGGTTTGATCACCTCCCAAATCCCATCAATGTTGAAAACCGATTTGATCTTCACAACCTAAATAGTGTAGTTTGTAGCAGTTCAAATTGGAACCCGAAAAGATAGTGAACTATTCTCCATTGTAGTCAGAATCTGTAATCTGTATGTTTGGGTTGTCTTACATTGCATGACTTAAATTCCTTCGACAATATTCAAAAAATTCTTAGACTCCGATTCCTTCCTGGGTTGTATGCCACTTGCAATCAACCATCAACCAGAAAACAAGCCCTCTGCTTTTGTCTTCCAAGCCGCTAACGAATGCTACCCCACTGATTCATTTTTTTCCACACTGTTTGGTTGGAATACTTCTGCAAAAAGAAAAAACCAGCCACTTGCTATTCTTGTCCTAGGTGAGGAAGAATCTGGTCGAATATTCTTGATCTGTTGTCGAGGAAGTCTCTAACGCTTTGTTTTATGATCTGGCATATCCCTTCTTCTCCCGATCACACACACCCTTATCACAAACTAGACCGCTCTGAGACCAATTGTTAGACAAGATTGGATCAAAGCAAAGTAGAAAAATATTTTTTAATGTTGTGTTACTTGTGTACAGTTACAGGATTCATTGTGCTCTCTAAATAAAAATAGAGAACAAACCAACAGTCCCAACACAACTTTTACACACCAAGACAACCAACCATTACAGACCCACACACCTATTACAAACCAACACACCAATTAATATTACAAACTATCCAACTGTTTATTTTGAATTAATTAAATATGTAAAAACACTTAACCTACTCCATACTAACCAACCTAAACATTGACCGATTAGGCAATTACCCATTCAATTATATGTGAACAAACCCGATTATATCTAACATGGCCATTTTCATTTGAAGCAGACTTTTGTGTTACATTGTAATTGTAGAATATGAATGGGATTGACAATATACAAAAAAGGTCTGCTGCATTATACAAATCATGAAAAGAAAACATGATTTGGAGTGGTCAAGAATAAATCAAGAGTGCAAGAATAAGCACTCAAGCCATGGCCCTTACTCCACAACAAAAGTTATCCCAAGAGTGGAGATCCAACCTAAATTAAGTACCAATCCAATGTTTCTTGTACACCCAATGTGCCATCGTATGATTATCGATCCCTCGATAAGCTAGGCGTCTGCAAAAGAGCCCACTTCAGACTCTTCTCCATGCCAAGTAGCACTTTTTCCCTTGGGACAGCTTCGGACCTAATCAAGCAATACATAGTCCTTTCCTGCCTCAATGAGGTTGAGAGAACCCATGACAGACACAGACCCTTACTCCATCACCAAAGCTAGCTCAAGAAGGGAAGTTTGGCCCAAGTCCCAATTTAAGTAATTACGTATCGATCCACAATCTCTCATGGATCATCACAAGCTTAGTCTAAAAAAACATTTGCAGGTCCTAACTATATATGCTTTACAAATTAATACATAAAATACATGTGATTCTTTGACATTGCAAATAAATACCGTTGCCATCTATGTTCTATTAGCTCATGAATGTTCTTATCAAGCATTGATTGAGATAAAGGCAAATGATATACTTCATATAATATTGGACTACAATGCCGTGTCAAATGCTTCTCTTGAGAAGAGTAATGCGTACCATTGGTAACAGCTTGAGTATTGCTGCAAAGATAAGAGAATAGGTGAAAAAACAAGTTGAAGAAAGCCAAGTCAATCAAATAAATCTTGGAAGATTTTTTAAAAGAAGAATACTATAAGATCACTGTTAGTGTCATTAACTAATTGACCTACCTGAGACAATCTATTAGGATGCATACAATCTCAGGCTTATCTTTGTAGTTTTTCAGTAATGACGCGAATGCAGTTCCAGAAGATGATTGTACTCCTTCATTTGGCGAATAGATAAGATTCACCAATCCAGGCAGAACTAAAGAAGGATCTACAAAAATACAATGGAAGTAACATGGTGTTACAGACGTGTCTGAGACATAAGACACACAGGTGCTAGGAGAGTTCAAACAAACTGCTTTCTAATCAATAGTTGGTAATATTTTGCAAATGTTGCATTTGAACTATACTCTGCCCCATTATGATCATACAGAGTATCATGTGTTCTGTTCACTGTAAACCTATTCGATTAGAATGATACAAGATGGAGAACCAATTCATGACCTAATGCAGAAGTATGTGTTAATAACAATGCTCTGTTTTAAGTAGTATTCAAATGAAATAACAAAATTAAAGAAAATCAGAAGCTAAGGCAGTTGCTAAAGTCATGTGAAACTAATATTGCCATGAATATGCTATAAAGCAACAGCCAACAGAAACAACTTCCAAGTTAGTTTTAAGCACTTTTTTTATTCTCCACTCACCAACAAAAGGGATCAACCTGGATGCTTGATTGCAAATAACGACATCTTCTTCTTGCAGAAAAGCCAACAAGTTGTTCGCTATATCTTGCCTGCAGATCACCCCAATGACGGTATACTGGCAGTCTTTAGAAAAATGCACAAATATAATGCCACAAAACGCACCCGAACTGGGTAAAAGATTTAGCAATGACAATTCACCAAAATCCATATTCAATATTAAAGTTAATAGTCATGTACCTCATTGATTGAGGGAGTGCACAATCTGATTCCATTGATATATGGATAATGTCTGAAATAAAATGGAGAGCATTTCTTTTCTGTGAAAGAGTTCCAGTAACAAGGCGCTTCAAAACATTTTGGAAACATCTAATGTCTAAGCATCTGCAAAAAAAAGGAGGTTATGATGGTGCCCAAGATTATTTTTTTATTCAATGAATCTCGGTGCGCTTCTCGTCTTTTAACCAACCAACATACATGGAGCAATACTCTGCAATGAGCTTAACCACAACTTTTGCTGCACCATCTTGCTCATCCAAAAGGTGTAACAGCATAGGTAGACTAGCATCCATCTCTTTAATTTCAGCAAATTTGGTCAATCTTCTGTTTGTCTTAAAGATGACAACTCGAAGGACACAAGTAGCTCCCTCAATAACTTCACCATCAGCACTATGAAGCTTCAGAGGATATCAAAATACTTTTCAAAATTATATACAGATTACAGATACCAAAGAATTACACTAGCCTTAGCATGTAATCTTAATCTACCCTTAACTTCATGGAATGTTTTATGCTACAATGCTACATTAAATACAGTCAATGAGAAATGAATGGCTGAAACCAGCCTGTCTTAGGTATTAGAATTGAATAGCTTACAACAATAGCAACCCAGTTGGATCCCACGAAAGTAGGTTCTGGGGAAGGTGAGTGTACGCAGACCTTGTCCGTACTGGAAAGTAGAGAGACTATTTCAAATAATACGCAAATATCCCTATCTATCTAGCATAGTCAATGGTAAACTATCCAAACAAAAATCATTCAAACTTACTTTTGCCTGGCAAGCTTTATAGGAGGCCAAAAGACAATCATTAAGACTGATTGCCAACAAGAAAAGAGAAAGCAGATAGAGAGAACATGGGAAGATGGAGAGAAGAGGGACAGAGGGAGAGAATAAACTTGGATTAGGAGAAAATTCAATCTTAATCGATAGCACCCCAATTTATCACAATATGTATCAACCGTCAAATAAACTAAAGAGACAACTTAGTGAATTGATAAGGACACGTCAGTTATCTAGTTTGATCCATTTTCCATTAGATGGTGCATTCATTCATATGCACAATCAAGGTTTCAAGTGTGCACAAATAAGGCTAGATCCTATTATTCAAATACACATTAATTCTTGAGCCCTGCTTAACCACATTTTTTCTACACCATCTCGCTCATCCAAAAGGTGTAACAACATGGGTAGACTCGCATAGATCTCTTTAATTTCAACAAATTTAGTCAGGCTTCTTTTTCTTTTAAAGGTGACAACTCGAAGGATGCAAGTAGCTCCCTCAATTACTTCACGCTCAACACTGTGAAGCTAAACAGGATACCGAAAGACTGTTTAAATTAGATAAAAGTTAAAGATACTAAGGAAATACACTGGCCTAAGCATAATCTAAATCGACCCTTAACTTCATGGAATGTTTTATGCTACATTAAGTACAGTCGATGAGAAATGAATGGCTGAAACCAGCATGTCTTAGGAATTAGAAATTGAATAGCCAACAGTAACACGCAAGCCTCACTATTTATCTAACATACTCAAAAAATAAACTATCCCAAAAAACTCATTCAAAGTTTTTCCTGGTAATATAGGAGGCCAAAAGACTGTTAGTCATTGAGACTGATGGCCAACAAAAAAAAGGAAAAGAAGATGAAGAGAATATAAGATGAAGGGAAGAGGGACACAGAGAGAGAATGAACTTGAGTTAGGAGAAAATTCAAGTTTAATCAATAGCATCCCAATCTATCACAATGTGTAAAAACCTAAGAAAGGTGGTATTTGTGGGTCAAATAAACTAACAAAGCATCTTAGTAAATTGATCAGAAAACATCAATTTCCTAGTTTGATCCAATTTCCATTAAATTGTGCATTCATTCAAACGTGTAATAAAGTGTTTCAAATGTGCACTGATAAGGCTGGTATTATCTTAGAAACTCAAGCATCCTGTTTTTTAAGCATCCCATCATTACCTGTGGTGTGAGAGCTTGACATATCTGTGAACCATATTCTGAGATTGCAGTTTCAAATTCTGTACCAACTAATCGCCCCAATAGAAGGCAAAGGCAATTGATAAAAAACTTCAGGGTATCAGTTCCACTATCTTTATTTTCAGAAGGCTTTTCAGATTGGGTATCTGCAAAAAACTGGAAGTATTTACTGGCATAAGTTTTTTCCACATGAAAGTGAGAAGTAGCAGAAGCATAGTCACAGTGTCGCACAGAATTAAGACCAAGCTTCTCAGTCTTTTGACAATAATAAACCAGTTAATTAACTTAATTTCATCAAAGAACTGTGTTATAAATTACTCCCTTTGTCCCGGTAAATCTCTCCATGTCTTTTTGGCACCATAGTGTGTAAGGTGGCAAGGCAAGGCGAGGCGCCAATGTTAGGCGACATATATACCTATATAATGTTTGTGTGTGTGTGTGTGCGTGTATATATATAGACACACACATACATATATATAGGCCTTATACAGTTTAAGGAAGCTTGATCGAGACAGAGAAGACCGAGAGAAAGAGAGAGTGAGGAAGCTAAGTTAAAGTCTATTAGGCTACACTGAAAGAAAATGGGCTGCACTATAAAATGGGTTTTTTCAAAGTTTTAAAGGGGCCCAAGGCATCAAGGCGAGGTGAGGCGAGGAACGGCGACGCCTAGGCAAGCGCCTGATCGCCTTAAGGTTTTCTAGGCGAGGCGAGCACACAAGGCGTCCCAGTGACAGCACCTTATCGCCTAGGCGACGCCTTACAAATTATGTTTGGCACATAAACCAAGGAAAAGGAAAAAGGGAAGTGACCATTATGCCTCTACTTTTACTTTTGGGGTGGAGGAGATAAGAGTATAAGGTGAAGGTAGAAAAGCCATTGTCACCACCTCTTTTCATTAAACGGAAAGTGGACAAATACAATGAGAAGGACCCAAAAAGAAATACTGGACAAAGAGTATTAGTTATCCACAAACACATTGTGAAGTACAACAGCTTATACTGTTTTTAAATAATAAAAAAAGAGAGAATTTGAGGTATGAGCTTGCATAGTTGCATGTGTTGTGATTTCTAAGAATAACAAGTGTATACTCCATAATTGATAAACCTGGATCCCAGACAAGTACTGCTCCAACAGTTCTCTATATTGCCCAGATATTTTGTAATCTTCTAAATGCAACAGCAAACCATAATATTTCCAACAAGAAGATAGCAGTAGAGCTCCTGTCTTCTGCATTCTTGAATCTGCCATCAACGTTACAAGAAGACGGTGGAGAAATAAGTGATGAAAATAATACCCATGATTGGGCTACTCAGAATGGTACCAAACCTTCATCATGTGTGGCACATTCATAGTTTCTCTTTGTCGCCTTCAACCATCTGCAGACCTGTTCTAGACCTTTTGCATGCAGAGGCCTACCTTTCCTGCTCCACTGCACATTAAAATAACTATTAAATGGACCTTTCTGCAGTATTTTTGTCCTTTATTTTTTCCTGAATGGATGGTGGGGAATTGAAACTTTTCATAACAGTCAAATAGCAAAAGAAATGGGAGCCGACCAGAATAGAAGAACCTTTCTTGACGAACAGAATTCAAAAATATATTGTAGATAGAATGTGTTGATGAGAATTAAGAGCATACAATTAAAAGTTTCTCCGCAAGAATTATGAGTTCATCCAGATGATCCCAAAGTAAGAACATCACTTCCATGTCTGTGGATTGAGAACTCTTGAAGGTCTTGTTTAATTTCTTCTCACTCACAGCATGCGGTAGAAGCATTGTCGAGTTATTGCTTTTATTGGGAGAAAAAGACTTTAGCTTGCAGTCCAGAGAGCCCGAAAGAGTATCCTTTTTTGTCATTGATGCTAAAAGAGATAGAATAACATCAGCAGCAGCAACTGCAAGCCTCGTTGGCAACTCAAATCCATCCTGCAAAGTGCTACAAACTTTTTGACATTAATCTTAGTCCAATTCTTTGTCATGATGTTCCTGAACTTGGTTATCACTGTTGAGAATTCAAGGGAATTTTACTCAATTTCACTTTAGAAGAGAATTACAATCAGCCTATGTAAATATGGACAATTTCAGACCATTTAAATACGCATTGAACCGACTTATTCACTAAATGGAAATCCAACAAGGTTGTCATTGTTGAGACTAGAGAGTTAATAAGTTTTACTCAGTTTCACTTAACGAGGCTTACGATCAACCTAAGTAGATATAGGACTTGTTCTTTTTGCCTTAATTTTAAGTGGAGAGTAGAGTCAGAAGTCTAGGGACTAGAGTCTTAAGTCTTGTAGCTGGAAAATAGAGGTACAGAGTATGGAGTCTGATGTCTAGAGACTAGGGTCTGGCCTAAAGACTAGATAATGCTTTAGTTTCAGCGAAAATCTTGAGTTGGAGTCTGGTAACTGAAGTTAAAAGCCAAAATGAATATGGCCATAGACCCTTTAAGGCCTATTGGAGGCACCGCGAGCTTAGTCATTAAATATAAACTTTACAAGGTGCATTTAACTCCTTGCAGAAACTCCAACCCAAAATATTAGAGCCTTAAAGTAGAATTGGTCAATTTTCTTCTCTTTAACCAAAGTGGAATCATATTCAAAATGTGGGGTGGGATATATAATTCAAATTCCATTTGTATAAGAAGAAACACTTCTACCTCCCATTGCATACAATAGCTATGAGACGTGGGATACAAGAGCAAAAAGTTTTAAGAAGCCCGTCATACTTCTCCCTTATTCCTGTATTGATAAAAAAGACCTTGTTAACTAAAATCCTCTCAACGAATATTCAAACAGCAAATAAAAAGCTTACAGGCATTGCTCTTACAAGCCAAAATCTCAAAATAATATTTGCTCTCTCAGAGTATGTCGAGTATGACTAGTCAATTAAATAAATATTATTTAACACAAATAAAAATTGCATTGCATATAACTCCATCCATCCCATAAAGACTTTCCTGTTGTAGGTTACAATGCTTAACAGAAGTTATTTTCAATTAAATTTATATGAATAGTGAAATGAAAGTGTTTTAGGGACACAGGGAGTAATTTTTAATATAAAAAAGATTTCATTAGATTTATCAAGCAAAAATACTTTCTATTTTTTATATAAGTGGACTAAAATGAAATGCCGTTAATATTTAATTTATGGTTTTAATTCCTCCTGTTTGATAAGAAAAAGTCGAACTATAAGTATACTCTATGACAGATATAATAAAAGTAATAATAGTAATAACAATGGAAAGATTCTATTGACACTCTCAATTAGTGTAATAGTATGCCACTCTCCTTCATAACCATTACATCTAAACTTGTGGTCCAGATTAAAAGAGATGATATCTCAAATTAGCAACCTCAGTATCCTCTAGCATTAAGTCGTTAACCCTCTCTGTATCTTACAACGGTCTATAGCCTTCTTCCCTCTATGTGGCTTAGAGCTTTGTAGGGTAGGAAACTTTCAGCGGCTCCTCTCACCTTCTGGGAAAGAACCTTCCGCCGAGTCCCTGCAATTCCAGGTTTTATCTTCTTGAATTTTTACTTAGACTTTTAATTTGATATTTTCCTCCGCCCAACCTACATTCATGGATTTTATCTTTGGTTTTTATCTTCCGCCCAACCATAGCTTGTGGTGTACACCATCCTCAGATTTATTTTTCAGACTTAGTAACCATAGCTTTCATCCTACTCATGATTAAGGTGCTGAGGTGCATTTCAGATTTAGTTTCCAGATATGTTTCTACTACTTGATCAATTATTCTATTTTTATTCTGAGTTGAAGTTTTTTCAAATTTATTTCTACTACTTTAAATTCACTTGATAGGATTAGGGATATACTGTGACTGCACGCTTTTAATGTCAACTCTCAATTGTTGTGGATTATCACAAGTGTGTTTGTCTTTGTTTGCAATGGAGCGAACTTTTTATCTACAAATTGTACTTTTGAATAAAGTACTGCAATGGACAACGAAGAAATCAAGAGGATTGCAGATTTTGAATTGGAGTTGAACTCTCCAAGCAGAGTTCTTGCCAGCTGTGAACGATAATGATGCTACATATCGTTGGGTAATGTACTGCAATGACCAAAGAAGGAATCAAGAGGATTGCAGATTTTTTCATTAGAAAAAAACACGATCATGATGGCAAAGCTGTTGAGCTTTTTGTCGTAAAAAAATCCTCCCAAAGACAAAAGGTCGAAAGAAAGATATAAATGATTCAAATATAGTCTTGAAGTTGTTACAAGTAGCCAACAAGACGTGTACTTTTCTGCCTTTACCTTATGTTTTTTTGTAACTATTTATTAATGTTGTTTTTAACTTCAAAATAATTGCAGAATAAGAAAGCGAAAGATAGTACAAGGTTGGACCAATGAGCAGATAAGACTTTATTTGACGATTGTACTGTCTAAACCTTCACCTTTCCATTCAAGGAAATCATACTCCATATATATTGACCATCATGTGAACAATGCAAAATTTTGCATGAGTAGAATTCCATTCCATTAAACTAGAATGACAATAGCGCAAAGAAGTAACTGAATGTGCTTCCAAAGCCACCTCGGGACTCACTTAGTTGTACCCGATGGTACAAAGACCATAGTATAATCATACATTCAACCATGTTTGGAAGTGTCATCCATCAAATCAGGAAAAAAATTAACTTTAGTGATACGAAATCAAAGAAAAGAGTGATAAGAAATCAAAGAAAAGAAATCCAGACTACAAATTTAATCAAAAGAGAAAAACAAATAGTCTTAAAAAAATGAACCCCTCCGTAAAAGAAATCAAATCAGAAAAAAATGGTAGTGAAACGAAATCAAGGTAGGAAAAAAAATTAGAAATGAGATGCATAAAAATGGAACTAGATGTGTAAAAATTAAAAAATGCACATATTATTAAAAAAAACTTTAAATCAGATTTGAAATTTTTTGAAACTAAGGCGGCTGTGTTGTGTGGAAGTCGGAACATTTGATTTTGTTGAAAATGATGAAACGCACCTTAATCTGGTTGGCAGAGTGCATTGAGCCGGAGAATGGTTCAATTGAGGATTCCTAGCCGACAATCCTCTAAGCCGCAGAGAGGGAGGAAGGCTGGAGACCATCATAAGAGACAGAGACGGAGAGGGTTAACGACTTAATGCTAGAGGAGATATCATCCCTTTTAATCTGGACTTCAAGTTTAGATCTAATGACTATAAAGGAGAGTGGCATACTATTACACTAATTGAGAGTGTCAAAAGAACCCCTCCGTAATAATAATAATAATAATAACAATAACAATACTAACGATAATAATCACAATAATAATAACAACAATAGGAATAATAATAACAATAAAAACAATAGCAATAACAATCTGTAGTGACAAAAATGTTGCTTCTAAAGTTTTTATGTTATACTATTGAATCTCATGATTACATTAAATAGCAAACAAACGAACTAATCCACCCACGCACACATAAATATATAAGAATGAAATGGGAGATGACTTCACCTTGCAAAAGTTATGTCATCATTAACATTCATATCCTTTTTGCTAAAAGCAATTAAACAATAAAGATGACATAGGGATGGACACTTAACTGGAAAACAAAAAAGGAGCATTACAATAAGTACAAAGTAAAAACACAAAGTTCAATGCACTCTAAATAATAACGGTAGCATTTGTAAGAATGAGGAATCATCATTTGTAAGAATGAGGAATCCCACTGTAAAATTTTCTATTATTCTTGAAGTTGGAAACATGGAAATTCTCAAAGTTATGAATATTATTGTTGCAAGAAATCATATTGAATGAGTAAGGCCTGACAAATAATGAGTTGAATGAAATGTGTATTTCATAAAGAAGCTTTCCACAATAAGGAAGCAATATCTCAAGATTGTCATGTCATTAGAAGCATTAGCATATGGCAACCAAAAAGGACATGAAGTCCTCAACAAATGGTAATAGCATAGTAGCTAGTGAGAGACGAAGTAGATATCAAGGGTAAAAGTGAATTTGTTTTGAGTGAGACACAATAATAGAACACAAGTCCTTCACCTAATAAGTGATATTGAGAGCTTACCATGTGTTATGAGCTTCTCTGCAGTACAGTCAAATTCTAAGAGACTCCGAGTGAGAATACACCAGCCTAGGGAAATGTAACAATCATCTCGCCTAGATATAATTCCTGCTAAGTTGTTCGCAAGAGCTTGGAAAAGAATTCCATCTTGGAAAAGCCAATTGAGAAGTAGTACTTCCTGTTTACTCTCTTTAGAAGCTTTGAGTTGTAATGACTAGAAGAAAATGAAGAAATGAATAACCGACGCATAATTTCTCAAATAGAAACATTGCAACTTTTTACTAAACCTTTACAAACATTAAAAGTGGTCAATAAGCAAAATGCAAATAACATTTGTATCAAGTACAATAAGAAAACATTTTAAAATTCAGGTTCCGGATTGGATTAAGGAATAAGGTTGAGAAGGTATGCAGTTAGGGATTATAGATTAAATCATGTACTCTGGTGTTTAGTTTATATTCAAGAATAACATCATGGTAATTAGCTTGATGGTGAGACAACCCAATCAGAACAGGGAGGAGAGACAAATGGAGCTGAAGGCCTGACATAGCAAAAGGAGGGTCGATGTAATACCTTGTATTAAGATGGGAAGAGGAAGAGCTCAAAAAGGATTGATAGTACTACTCATACCAACAAGATGCATCTTCTTTTTGAGAGCTCATCACCTAGAAACTCCAAAGTTAAGTGTGCTTGACCTCGAGTGAGGATAAAGTGTGCGGGAAAGACTTGTGTTGGTTTGTGGGCCAGTCTACAATTCTATGAGCGAACGCTTACGGCCAGGGTGGGGGCCGGGGTGTTACAGTTGAAGGTTTTATCTAGTAGCTCATTGGCGGTGAGAACTCCATACCCCACCAGGCTAAAACATGGAAACATCTTCAAAAACCCCAGGCCCCACCACCCTGCCCACACCCACCACCATCACCAAATCTCATAATACACACTATCAGCATAACTATAGGTAAAGAAAAAAGAAATTGAACTTTAAAAGAGCATTAAAAAATGGAGAGACCAGTCTGCTGTGATACTTTCTTTATTTTGAAAAGGAGACAGCAAGTGTTGGTGCCTTGAATGGGTTGCCAAAAAGAGGGATTGTGAGGTATGAGAAAATGTTTGGTGGGATTTCAATAATGGGTTTTAGAAAAACAAATTTTAACCAAACATGTATGAGTTTAGGGTTCCCTAAACCCATACCTGATACTCAAACAGGTGTATACCAAACACCCCTTTGTATTCAAACTAGAAGACCTCTTGTCCTCCATATGCAATTTTCAGTATGTTCAAATGTGATCAACGATAACAAGTAACAGCAAGTTCTTAAGTGTGTGTGCGTCTATATATATGGAGTACCAATTTCCAGTAATGCCTCTCATTAGTATAGATTTTGTAATGAAATTGTAAATTTATGACAGAACTCAAAAGTGGCGAGGAAAATAAATGAAGGATAGTCTTTATCAAATTATGAAATCAGGATCTAACTTCATAAATAATAAAGATGAACGAAAATCTTTATCAAAAAGACGAGTAAGAATCTTAAACTCATATGACTAATAAAGCCAAGGAGAATCTCCATATTAAATTACTATGTAATCCTTGATAATGATTACACATGACTAGATGTCTATTTATACAAAGAGACTATAACTTCTACTAGTAAAACTTTACTCATAACCTCCCACTAAGTGGTAATAACTTACTCCAAACCTCCCACTAACTATGTAGGGATCTGACCCCTAACTTCTCACTAAGTGGGAATAAATAATTATGAAATGATAAATAAAAAGACTCAACAAATAATTAAATAGTGCTAAGTACTTAAATTCTATACTATGACTTGCCAACCAGCCTGGAACCTATCATTACTCCCCTCTTGGAAACATGACTTGTCCTCAAGAGAACATTGAGTTCATTGTGGCAAATGTACTTATGTCCTTTCTGCTATAAAGTAGTATGGATCGGTTGTTAGCTCTCATGAGATTCTGAAGTGAGGAGAAGAATGTATATGGCTGTTTTTTGAAACTTTTTTCACTACAAGAAGAGAGATATCCTGTATGAAGGCTCTTCGTATTGCCGTCCAAGAGAACACCATTGTGTTCACTATCAGGTGCCAACTTAGAGTTAAAATTCCCTTGTCCTCATGTAGGAAATTACTTGTTGGACTAAAGAAATTGAAGCGGTTGGCTGCTAAGGTATTGTGTTACGGCTTACGAATTTAGTAGATGTGATTCTTTTGCAGAGTGGTCACATGATTAATAGTCGTGCCTCAAACTTTAAGTGTTGCCCATTTGGAACAAATGACATCAAGGCGAGTTATAATGCTCTTGGCAGTTCCATCCCACACCGAAAAAGAAACAGAAAGATGTCCAATATATGAGTTACATTGTCTCTCCTATCACCAATTGGTTTTAAAATGGAACCCCATGGGCTTGTGTGTTGGGCCTACCGCGCAAGTGCACATGAACCGGTGTGTGTCCCCCACGCTATGATTGGCCCACCGGACTTTTATCAAATGCAAAGTAATTGGTGTACTTCACAAGGAGAATAACTATAGGATGAGAAATTGAATGGAAAAATGGATGGTGCTAAATGTACCAAGAAGCTTTCTTAACAGCCCGCAAAGCCCCTTGATTGGCCAGAATGAAAAACTATCCGAGACATTTTAAACTCCTCAATCCATCCATCCATCCATACATACATACATACATACATACATACATGCATGCATACATGCATGCATACATGCATACATCCATGCATACATCCATCCATACATCCATCCATCCATACATACATACATCCATCCATCCATCCATCCATCCATCCATCCATGCATGCATGCATGCATGCATGCATGCATGCATGCATGCATACATACATACATACATACATACATACATACATACATACATACATACATACATACATACATACATACATCCAAAACTAATTCTTATTAAAAGGAGAACATGGCGCCTTTGATTCTCTCTCGTATTTAAATCATCAAGACCATCTACTCACACTTCAAATCAGTTAATACAAAGTTGCAAATGATTGAAGATAGAACTAAGACTTGTGTTTTTGCAATATTATCTAATTACACTAATCAGTAGAGAAAAGTAGAAATTGGTGCCTTGTTTTTCTGCCCTCCTTTGTTGCTAAAAAGGAAATATTCATTAAATTCACTATGCTAGATGAGTTGTAGTTAATTTGCCCTTAAAAATAAAAAAAAAGCAAAATTGTCCCCACTGCCCTCAACTTTGAGTAATTAGGAGTAGTCATTAAAATATTACTCCCATTGTCCCAATTCTTTCTTCTCACTTTCTTTTTTGGGTCCTTCCATATCTTTCTTCATGTTTCCTAATACGGAAATTAAATTAAAAGAGAAACATTGTTACCCCTCATTTCCTTTTCTTCTTCTTTGTCTCCAGGCTCCCGCCCCCTCCCTTCTTCATCTTTGTTTCC